>JAHRHZ010000248.1:26078465-26173721 GCA_024137785.1 Ginglymostoma cirratum | reverse complement strand
CATCCCCGCCTCTTTGACTTGTCTGCCTCCTCTCCACCTATCCTCTCCTCTATCCATCTTCGATCTGCCTCCCCCTCTCTCCCTATTTCTTTCAAAACCCTCTTCCCCTCCCCCATTTCTGGTGAAGGGTCTAGGCCCGAAACATCAAGCATTCCTGCTCCTATGATTCTGCTTGGCCTGCTGTGTTCATCCAGCCCCACACCTTGTTATCATGGGCAATAACTGTGTTGCAGGAAGGGGAAGTGAAGCAAAAGTAAGCGCTGATGTTCACAGAATCCTCAGTAGCTGGTAAATCAAAAGTGCTTTTGGAATGAGTGGTTGCGATGTGGAATCAATGGGTTAGTCATGAGGACAGTGTGATCTTGGATTGTTTCAGCCCTGTGCTGACAAAGACATCTGCAATTGGCTCCTCCAATGAGGGTAATCACTGTCTCTTCATGTAGAAAAGGATGTGCCACTGTGTCTGCTTCTTACAATGTATTTCAGCTGCTCCTGATTACATCAGAACACAAGAAATTGGAGCAACAGTAGGCCATTCGGCCCATTCGGCCTGTTCCGCCATTCAATAAGAACGTGGCTGATCTTTTTGTGGACTCAGCTCCACTCACCCGCACGCTCACCATAATCCTTCATTCCCTTACTGTACAAAAATCTATCTTTGCCTTAAAGACATTCAACGAGGTAGCCTCAACTGTATCACAGGGCAGGGAATTCCACAGATTTATAACACTTTGAGTGAAGAAGTTCCTCCTCAACTCAGTTACTCTGCCACTTTGTCCTATAAGAGACTGTAAAGTGCATAATGAAAATGTATTTGGATGATGTGATTGTCAGGGTTGTGTAGTTGGCTGTGTGTGCAAGTTGTGAGACAGACGTGTGAGGTTTGCTACAGTGTTAATCTGTGAGGATATGGCAAAGTAATACATATTAGATAAGAAACCTGATAACTTGTGATTATAGGCGAGTGATGGGGGTTCGGTCCACAACACACTGTTGAGTTCATGAGATAACACAGTGTGGAGCTGGAGGAACACAGCAGGCCAGGCAGCATCAGAGGAGTAGGAAAGTTGACATTTCAGGTCGGGACCCTTCTTCACAAATGGGGAGGGGGAAGGGAGCTCCAAAATAAAGAGAGAGAGGAGGGGTGGGGCTGGGCAAGGTAGGTGGGATGGTGATAGGCGAGTGCAGGTAGGCGGTGGTGGGGATTGGTCAGTGAGGTTGGAGGAGCGGATAGGTGGGAGAGGAAATGCACAGGTTGTGTCAGGTCAAGGAGGTGGGGATGGGAGGGAGGGTAGGTCATGGGATGAGGCCAGGGGTTGGAGAGATTTTGAAACTGGTCAAGTCCACATTTAGGCCATTGTGCTGTAGGCTCCCCTCCTCCCTCCAGAAAGTCCACTGTTGAGTTTGTAATGCAGTTGGTGGGATATGATACTGAAAGATGCATTCTCTGACCTTGAACACTGATGTGAAGTCATTGGCCTTTCTGTGGAATTGGATCCAGTTCATCTGGCATTGATCACTGTGGCTATCTGGTTCCACTGCCTTTGCAAAGGGTGTACAGGCCCTAGCGTGGGCAGATCCATTTTCTTGTTCACCTCCTGCAGATCTCCACTTCAGCAGGGAAACAAATCTCAAGGCCCACCCTACCATGTTGAGCTGTTATTAAGTGACCCTCAACCAGAATCACTGAAATTTCTTTCCTCCAATCAGTGGCTAGATATTCTCAACATCATGGAGGTGGTCATGAGAACTGCGCTTTCTAATAAAGTAAAAGAACATAATGCTCAGGAAATACTCAGCAGTTCAGCTATAGCTGTGGCTAGAGGACAAGTTATTGTTTCTGTTCAATGAACTTTCATGTTATCTGAATAAAAGTAAACAAGATCTGAAACACTAACTCTCCCTCTCCGTCCTTTGATGTGGCCGGCCTGTTGTATATTTTCAGCATTTTCTGTTCTTCTTGCAAAACCCACTCAGGGCATTGAATACACAATCTCTGTACATACTTTCACAGTCAAAGCATCAGAAGCAGCCATCATTATACATGCTTTTGCTTTACTACTCAATTAACAGTGGTTTAACAGGGTGCTAAATTTAAGTGGAATTTTACTTGCTTCCACTATCCTTTTTATTCTGTCCTTTTGATGCTAAGTCATATTTGTAAAACTAATACCAAACAAATGCAGCAACTAACCAAAGGTTTTTAATAACTGTTCTCCAGTTTTACAAAGAACAATCACAGCTCTTTAACACTTGAATTATCTACAGAATCTGTAAACTGTTGCAGATTTCTAGAGGATGTAAGATTGCTCTTACAGTGGATCAATAAATCAATCAATCCCTCCCAAACTCAAATGCCTTTTACATTTGAGTATTTGAGCATTGTTCCAGTCAAATTCCTTAAAGCAGTCAGGGAAATTTGCACTCTGTAATTCACACAAAGTAATTGGAGCAGTTGGCTCATTGCTGCTTACCTGGTTGGGTGAGAAGCGGTGTGTAAGGAACTTTGGGCTCCAGTGCAGTCATAGGAGGAGGTAGCAGGGGGTTTGCAAAGCTGCGCAGCGGGTGAGTGGGTCGGACACAGGCTGTGGGAATCGTTCTGCTCGGAGCCTCCTCTCCTGATGGGTGCTCAGGTTGTGTCTGGCTTAACACGGCTGGCTGCTGAAGGTGCGATGTTTGAGCCTCAGGCATGGCTTTCAGAAGGAAAACAACATTTACATTGAGCTATTTTCCATTATATCAAATCTACAACACAGAAATGGGCCATTTAGCTCAACTGATCAACACTGGCAATTATATTCCACAGGGACTACATTCAACAGCTTGTTATCTAATATGATTATTATACCCTCCTACTCCTTGAGAGTGACAGTAAATAAATATTCCAGGACATCCACAGACTTTAAAACATTCCCACCTCCATACTGCTTATACTACAATCTCAAAATGATTCACTAACAACACTACTATATATAGCCCTCTGAAGAATGGGGGAATGCTACAATACCTTTGGAACTACCAAGAGATCAATTACACGACCGGCATGGTGCACCATGGACAGAATGGGCCTGATTTTCCAATAAGTGGCAATCACACACAGATTACCAATCCACTCCAACTTTGATTCTGGTAAAATGGAACTCTCCATTTCTGACAGGAGATTCCAAACATGACTCCTTCAGCAATGTGGAGTGTACCTGAACCTGAACAGATTCCATGTAGTAGGGGATGGTCATGGGGGGAAAAAAAAAAAAAAAAATCAAACCACTTCACCTGTTTCATGGCAGTAGTCGCCATATTCTGTGATTTAAGTATCCAGAAGCATAGTGAACTACTTTCACTGCTCCTGCGAAAGTAAGTATGTAAGAGTGAGATTATAGTCAAGGTGGTAGTATGCCAGGTGAGTAGGATGGTAAGTTAGGGGCCAGGTAAGCAAAATAACTGCACAGAGGCTGATATCCCATCACAATTGTATACTTATGGCCAACCAGCTCAGAGTCAGTTCCCTGAACTGAGAAGATTCGAATCTTCTGGTTATATCGGTCAGCCAAGGCTTTCCTGATTGGCCCAGGTTAACAGCTCCAATCAATGACCTCATAGTCAATGAGGTGAACCTGGTTCTAATCATTACATCCCTCCCCTACTAATTCCAGGGATAGAAACACAGAAGATAGGAACAGACCTTCCTGGGGGAAGGAAGGTGGGATGGTGATAGGTGGATGAGGGGAGAGGCTGCAGAGCTGCGCTGAGAGGTGGCAAATGGAGTTTAATGCGGAAAAGTGTGAGGTGATTCACTTTGGAAGGAGTAACAGGAATACAGAGTACTGGGCTAATGGTAAGATTCTTGGTCGTGTGGACGAGCAGAGAGATCTCAGTGTCCATGTGCATAGATCCCTGAAAGTTGCCACCCAGGTTGATAGGGTTGTTAAGAAGGCGTACGGTGTGCTAGGTTTTATCGGTAGAGGGATTGAGTTTCAGAGCCATGAGGTCATGTTGCAGCTGTACAAAACTCTGGTGCAGCTGCACTTGGAGTATTGTGTACAGTTCTGGTCACCGCATTACAGGAAGGATATGGAAGCATTGGAAAGGGTGCAGAGGAGATTTACCAGGATGTTGCCTGGTATGGAGGGAAGGTCTTATGAGGAAAGGCTGAGGGACTGGAGGCTGTTTTCATTGGAGAGAAGAAGGTTAAGAGGTGACTTAATAGAGACATACAAGATTATCAGAGGATTAGATAGGGTGGACTGTGAGAGCCTTTTTCCTTGGATGGTGACGACTAGCACGAGGAGACATAGCTTTAAATTGAGGGGTGATAAACATAGGACAGATGTCAGAGGTAGGTTCTTTACTCAGAGAGTAGTAAGGGCGTGGAATGCCTTGCCTGCAGCAATAGTAGACTCGCCAACTTTAAGGGCATTTAAATGGTCGTTGGATAAACAAATGGATGATCAAGGAATAGTGTAGGTTAGATGGGCTTCAGATTGGTTTCACAGGTCGGTGCAACATCGAGGGCCGAAGGGCCTGTACTGCGTTGTAATGTTCTATGTTCTATGTTCTATGGTCAGTGGGAAGGGTGGGGCAGATATTTGAGAAAGAAGATGGACAAGTTGTGTCAGGTCAAGGAAGCAAGGATGAGACAGAGGGTTGGGCATAGGATGAGGTCGGAGGTGGGGAGTTTTTGAAGATGGTGAATTATATGTTGAGGCCATCGGACTGTAAGCTCCTGAGGCGGAATATGAGATGTTGTTCCTCCAGTTTATGTGTGGTGTCATTGTGACACTAGAGGAGGCCCAGGATGGACATGTTACCAAGGGAGTGGGGGAGGGTGTTAAAATGGTTAGCAACTGGAAGATGTTGTTGATTATAGTGTATCAACATATTTCTAAGCTCCCTTCCCCTCCCCAGACCTGAGGAAGGGTGTAAACCCGAAACATTGACTTTCCTGCTCCTCTGATGCTGCCTGACATGTTGTGTTCCTCCAGCTCCACACTGTAATGAAAAATTACTACATGTAATGTTGAAAGATATGATTAACTGTTATTTGAAAAGGAATGAAATAATCAGGGTCAGTCATCATGGATTTGTTAAGGGAAAGCTGTGTAATACAAACTAAATAGGGGAGGTGATGGTCAAGTGGCATTATCATTAGACTATTAATCCAGGAGCTCAGCTAATGTTCTGGGGACCTGGGTTAAAATCCCACCATGACAGATGTGGTAATTTGAATTCATTTCAAAAAAATCTGCATTTGAGTCTAATGATGGCAATGAAACCATTGTTGATTGTTGGAAAGCCCATCTGGTCCACTAATGCCCTTCAGGGAAGGAAATCTGTCATCCTCACCAGGATGTGATTCCAGGTCCACGGCAGTGGTTGACTCTCAATTGCCCTTTGAAAAGGCCTAGCAAGCCATTCAGTTGTATCAATCTCCACAAAGTCACAAAGAAATTAAACCAGACGGATCACACGAAATTGATCTAGGCACTGGAAAAGCCAATTTCAGAAACAGCCCTGTTGACCCTGCAAACTCCTCCTTACTAACATATGGAGGCTAGTCCCAGACTAGTCAAGCAACAGGCTGACACCGTCATACTCACAGAATCATACCTGATAGACAATGTCTCACCACCATCCCTACTATTGAGTATGTCCTGTCCAGCCGGCAGGACAGACCTAGTAGTGGTGGCAGCACAGTGGTATCCAGTCAAGAGGGAGTTTCTCTGAGAGTTGTCAATATTGACTCTCTGGCCCATGAACTCTCATGGCTTCAGGTTAAACATGGTCAAGGAAACCTCCTGCTGATTACCACTTACCGTCCTCCCTCAGTTGATGAATTGGTACTCCTCCATGATGAACAACATTTGGGGGAAGTTCTGAGGATGGCAAGGGCACAAAATGTACTCTGGGTGGGGGATTTCAATGTTCACCACCAACAGTGTCTAGGCAGCAGAAATACTAATTAAGCTGGTTGGGTCTGAAGGACATAATTGCTAGCCTGGGTCTGCAAACTTCCCGAGTCTTACTGGAGCTGCACTCATTCAGGTAAGTGAGGAGTATCATATCATACTCCTGACTTCTGCCTTGTAGATGGTGCACATGCTTTGAGGAGTCAGGTGGTGAATTGCAGGATTCCTAGCCTCTGATCTGTTCTTGTAATGACAGTATTTATATGACTAATCCAGTTGTGTTTCTAGTCAGTGGTAACCCCCAGGATGTTGATGGTGGAGGATTCAGTGATGGTGATGCCATTTAATGTCAAAGGGCAATGGTTAGATTCTCCCTTGTTGGAGAATGTAGTTGGCTATTATTTGTGTGGCATGAATGTTACTTGCAACTTCTCAGTCCAAACCTGGCTATTGTCTGGGAGTTATTGCATTTGGGCATGGTCTGCTTCAGTGCCTGAAATGTCATGAACATTGTGCAATCATCAGTAAACATCCTCATTTCTGACATTGTGTTGGAGGAAAGGTTATTGATGAAGAGTTAAAGATGATTGGGCCTAGGACATTATCCTGTGGAACTCCTGTAGAGATATCCTGGAATTGAGATGATTGACCTCCAACAAACATGACCATCTTCCTTTGTGTGAAGTCTGATTCCAACCAGTGGAGAGTTATTCCCTGATACCCATTGTTTCCAGTTTCAACAGAGCTCCTTGATGCCACACACAGTCTAATGCAGCCTTGATGTCAAGGGCAGTCACTGTCATCTCACCTGTTTGTAGTATATATCAATAATTTCAAGTTAAATGGGGGAGGGTTATTGGGAAATTTGCAGACAACATAAACATCAGCTGGATAGTTGATAGTGAAGGGGATGACAGTCAACTGCAGGATGATAACAATCATTTTAACTCATTCCTTTAGAACAGAAAGTATGTGGTGTCATGATAATATCATGTGACTTGTAGCCTACAGGCCCAGAAAATGCCCGGGGTAGTGGTTTAATTCACCTGTCAACAACAGGTAGAATTACAATTCAACCAGTAAAATTTGAAAATAAAAACCCATCTGATTCACTAATGCCCTTTCCTTTAGGGAAGTGAAGCTGCCATCCTCACCTCATCTGGCCTACAGCTGACTCCAGACCCACAGCAATGTGGTTAACTTTAACTGTCTCTCTGCAACGGCCTAGTGAGCTACTTAGTTCAAGAGCAATTAGGGATGGTCAATAAATAGTGACCTTGCCAGTGATACCGAGATTTCTTGAAGGAATTGAAAAACAATTAGGTGCAACAAAAGGTACAATTTCATATAAATATTCAATGAAAAATGGATCCTTACCTGAGCCAAATCCACGATCGACAGTCAGTGTGGGGAATGGCATGGTACGCAATGGAAACTGTGGGTGAGGATATCCACATGTCGGAGATGGCAGGATGCCAGGGTATTGGGCACTCTCCAGCGTTGGAACAGGAATTGCACTTACCACAGCTGCAAACATGAAGCGAATTAAAAACTCACGCCATTGTTCGGTCACATTTTCAACAAACTGAAAACTATTTGCTTGAGAAAAGTATCCTGAAATATTGCTGAATGAGACTTTAGTTTTCTAATTAAGCTACATTTGTACAATTTGATGAGATTTAAAGTTAAGTTGCATTTCTATTAAGTCTGTTTAGAAAAAAAGTAACACCATCAGTTTTTGCTGGAGGACTGTCAAGGGAGATTGTCTTCTGACAAATGAATTGTCCCAAGACACTTTGAAGCTCAGAAGATGAAGGCAGCAGCTTTATAAACATGAGATACTGTTATCATTTGCATCTGCCTTAACAGTTTTGGGATGTTAAATCATTTAGTAGTTTTATTTGCTGTAAATTGGAACAGGGTTCATATTTCACGGAAACACCAAGTAAAATTGAACAAGGTAGAGGAAAGAAAGGAGAGTCTGGAAGGACAGACATAGAATTGTGGAATAACTGAGAAAACTATTGAAAACAATCGAAGACAATTCCAGTAGATTTTTCACTTTGGGTACAATTAACAATCTGGTGCAATTGGCTTTCTGCTGGACAGGTATAGTGATTTTCTATAGCGATTTCCCCATAATGCAATTTTCTATAGCGCGAGGTCACACAAGAACTATCACATTTAGGAGATCTATCTATATTCTACAATGAAGACTGATGCAAACTATTTATTCAATTCCTTATTCATTTCTTGGTTTCCTATTATTTTTACCCCAGCCTTGTTCTTTAAAGGGTCTATGTTCACTTGGGATCTCTCTTCATGTTTTATACATTTAAAGAAGCTTTTGTGGCCCAAATTCATATTATTTACAAATCTACCCTGAAATGTTATCTGTTTTACAAAATTGAGAGGCATGGGTAAAATAGATAGTCAGTCTTTTTTCCAGGGTAGAAATGTCAATTACAAGGGGGTAGAGGTTTAAAAGGGGAAATTTAAAGGAGGTGCGAGGGGCAAGATTTTTACACAGACGATGCCTGGAATGTGCTGCCAGAAGAGGTGCTGAAAATGGATATAATAGCAATGCTTAAAAGGCATCTTGACAGACACATGATTAGAATGGGAATGGGGGATAGGGATTATGTAGAGGCGAGAAGGTTTTTAGTTTAGAAAGGTATCATGAGTCAGCATAGGTCGGTAGGCCTAAGGGCCTGTTCCTGTGCTGTACAGATTCTTAGTTCTTTGCTCTCCCTCTTCATTATCTTGGTTTTTTTTTTGGTTTTAAATCTTTCCCAATCTTCTAGCTTACCACTAAACTTTGCCATTTTGTACATTTTTTTTCAATTTTAATACTATCCTTAAATTCTCTCGTTAACACCCTCGTGGTATCCTTCTTCCCTACTTGGATATATCTTTGCAGTGAGCTGTAAACTATTTTCACAAGACTTGCCAGATGGGCTGCACAGTATTGTTAATTCTATATTTATCTAACTTTGTTGCACTTCTATTCGTATGAGCACCAAGTATTCCTGGAATACATTACACCAAGCCAGATATAAAATAAAATTTCTTACAATCTACCCAAATGTGGATCTTTAGCTGGGTTCTGGGAAGAATACTGATTATTGCATGACACAATTCCATTCCCTGTATCACTCAGCTTAATAGGCCATTTATCATTCACTTTCCAAGTGTTCTCATGCTTGAATGCAATATTACTTGAGTGAAAGTGTATAAGTGGAGTAAAAGCAATTGCTTCAGAATATCATCTGATTTAAATTTCAGACAGAATTGATGCCGGCCTTTTCGAACATTTCCTGCTGTTAAGCTGTAAAGGTCACGATCACTTCATCTTTGGATTTGCTTTGGATCTTTGATCATGTTGTGATGATTCAGAAAACAATAAGAGCCTAGGACAAAGCGTTCATCGGCATTTTCAAATTTAAAGTTCTCTCAACTTCAGGGATTTAATTTATCGATCATTATGCAAAGTTCAGGTCTGAGACTGCACGATTCATCAGCTGTAAAATGAGACAGTCACAGACAGAGGGACTAATACAGTGTCTCATTCTCTGAAAGCAAAAACTTACTTTTCAATTCCTTCAACTCCTAATTCGCAGAGGAAGGCACTGCTCCACCCTCAGTAGTACAAAACATGTATTTAATAAAATAGGCAAAAAGTCAGCACCAAGCTAGTTAGCTCATGGTTCTGCATATTTTATGCAATTCTATGACATTTGAGTCCTAATTAGAGAAACCAGCTTGAATCGCAAAATACGTAAGTTACTCACGTGGATTGGTGGGCTGTGAATCCATGGGAATCATCAGCTTTGGTCGTGTTCCCCTTCGTGCTCCTAGAGAACGTTCCAGTGTGGACATACTGCTTCCAACTTCGTCAGGATCATGACCTGTGGACAAGATAATCAAACTGTACTACCATTGGGTTTGTACAGAATTATGTCTAAGATTCAAAATGCTACACTCATATAACAATAACAACTAATTCCTATGTTAACTTTCCATGCTAGAAATACCAATGTTAACATTTATAGTGGAATCTGCCCACTAAATATAAAATGCTGGTATTGTACCCATCCCCTTATGCTAAACCCTAGGATCTTTCCTATGCACTGCCAACGTGTAGAACAATCCCTGGTGCATGGGACCATCACTACTCCAACATAATACTGATAAATACCAGAGGCCAGAAATTGTGCCGTCATAGACGCAAAACTCAACTTGAAGGAGCAAAACACATCAGAGTCTTCCTCCTCTTTGATAGGACAACAAATTTTCTTGATGGGCTGAAGATTCATTTTTCTGCCTTCATTCCTTTACTTCCAGAATGGGTTTGAATGTGATTCTGGATTGGTGTATATTGGAGGAAGCTGCCCTGGGCTACCTACAGAATCATGCCAAATATGGTTCAGATGAACCTAGTTGTACCTGTTGAGTGCAGATGTCAGATCCATTATGAACAAACAGGAGTTGAGCCCATAGAGGTAGGGTTATTAGGGGTAGGCTACACTAGCTCATTCGTGTTCATTCTGAGTCTGCAGTCTAAACCTGACAAACGGTTAAAAATTGCAGCCTTTAATCTCCAACTCAATCTCACTCTATTCAACTTAGCCCCATATCTGCAACTTTTGAGATAGAAAAGGCATCACATTTCCCCAGCAAAGCAATGTATTTGGAGGTCAGGTACCATGAAAGTGTCGCTAAGCAACCTTTCTCTTTTTTTCAAATTGCTGTTGCTGGGATAACAGAAATACAAAAGACAGGATAAAATTCTTCAATATTGAGATATCTAACTGTAACAATTTGGTATCTGCATTCCCAGCTTTAAAACTAGTGAGGGATATCAGTTAAATGGATACCTTAAGAAGAATGTCTCTAATCTTAAGGGCACCATTTTACAGTTTTCAGAGACAAATGGATAGAGATATAAAATTCAATCAAAGAAAACACTGATAAAAATCCCATAACTGCATTTAGTGAAACAAAAATGAGTTTATTCAATCACTGCAAATCAATAGCCCCCAGCTACATGGCACAACAATTCTATTATTATCAAACAGCAAGTCTTGACTCAAGGTGGTTAAAGTTGCAGGAGAGCTGTTAAAGTTTTCTTTCATAATTATTTCCTTTCAGAACTACTGATCCCAATATTTATGGAGTGGCAGGTAGCGAGCAGACGAGCATTGTTTGCAGGGAAGAAATCCAGAACAGCCAGGGTGTACTGTCAAATTTAAACAAGTTTAACAGCCGGCCCTCATTATTTTATTATTCTGTTTCTCAGCCATTCAGACTGATTTGCTGCTGAGTGGGTGATGTTGATGGTCCCTGAGAACGGGACTATCAGCACCATGGTGATTTTACTGGACTGGCCATCCAGAAATCCAAACTTAGGCTCTGAAGGGATGAATTCAAATCATGGCACAAGAGCCGGGCAATTTACATTCAATTAATTCAACAAATCCGAAATGAAAAGATATACCTGGATACAGAATTTTCTGTCCAATAAAAGACAGAGGGCGGTAGTAGATGGAAAGTATTCAGCCTGGAGCTCTGTGACCAGTGGTGTTCCACAGGCATCTGTTCTCGGATCTCTGCTCTTTGTGAAGTTTTCAAATGACTTGGATGAGGAAGTGGAAGGGTGGGTTAGTAAGTTTGCCGATGACACAAATGTTGGTAGAGTTGTGGACAGCGTGGAGGACTGTTGTAGGTTGCAACACGACATTGACAGGATGCAGAGCTGGGCAAAGAAGTGGCAGATGGAATTCAACCCAGAAAATTGTGAAGTGATTCATTTTGGTAGGTCGAATTTGAATGCAGAATACAAGGTTAATCGCAGGATTCTTGGCAGTGTGGAGGAACAGAGGGATCTTGGGGTCCACGTCTATAGATCCCTCAAAGTTGCTACCCAAGTTGATAGGGTTGTTAAGAAGGCATATGGTGTGTTAGCTTTCATTGGCAGGGGGATTGAGTTTAAGAGCAGTGAGGGCATGCTGCAGCTCTATAAAACCCTGGTTAGGCCACACTTGGAATTCTGTTGTTCAGTTCTGGTCTCCTCATTATAGGAAGGATGTGGAAGCTTTAGAGAGGGTGCAGAGGAGATTTACCAGGATGCTGCCTGGAATGGAGGGCAGGTCTTATAGGTTTCAGTTGTTTCAGCGGCGGGAGTCCGGGAGGAAGCGCGAGGGCATCCTGGGAAGGTAAGCTTTTCAAATATAAAAGTCTTACCTCGTGAATAGGCGGAGCGCACGCTGAGCAGGAGCGGACACGGGACGGCTGAGTAAGTGAGGTAATAAATTTGGGCGGTTGCTTTGCCCGAAACACTACTTAGGTAGTGTCTCCCACCCATCCTCCTCCCCTAACCAAAAAAAAAGGGTTCTGAGCGCTGATTTGGTAAGTTATTAGTTTTTTTTTGTTTTTTTTTTCAATAGTCTGTTTGGGAATTCAGAACAGTGGGAATGGATGTTAGGGCAGTTGCATGCTCCTCCTGTAGAAGGTGGGAGGTAAGGGTCACCAAAGTGTCTCCACTGACTTCATCTGGAGGAAGTGCACCCAACTCCAGCTCCTTGGAAACCGCGTTACGGAACTGGAGCTGGAGCTGGAGCTGGAGCTGCATGAACTTCTGATCATTCGGGAGGCTTAGGGGGTAATTGAAAGGAGTTACAGGGAGGTAGTCACACCTCAGGTACAAGAAAAAGGTACATGGGTTACAGTCAGCAGACGGAAAGGGAACAGGCAGACAGTGCAGGGATCCCCTGTGGCTATTCCCCTCAATAACAAGTATACCGTTTTGGATACGGTTGGTGGGGGGGTACTTACCAGGGGTAAGCCATGGGGCACAGGTCTCTGGCACAGAATCTGTCCCTGTTGTTCAGAAGGGAAGGGGGGAGAGGAGGAGAGCATTGTCATTGGGGACTCCATAGTTAGGGGGACAGGTAGGAGATTCTGTGGGAACGAGAGAGACTCGAGGCTGGTGCGTTGCCTCCCAGGTGCCAGGGTCCGTGATGTCTCGGATCGTGTTTTTGGGATCCTTAAGGGGCGGGGGTGCAGCCCCAAGTCATGGTCCACATAGGCACCAACGACATAGGTAGGAAAAGGGATGGGGATGTAAGGCAGAAATTCAAGGTGCTAGGGTGGAAGCTTAGAGCTAGAACAGACAGAGTTGTTATCTCTGGTTTGTTACCCGTGCCACGTACTAGCGAGGCGAGGAATAGGGAGAGAGAGCGGTTGAACACGTGGCTACGGGAATGGTGCAGGAGGGAGGGATTCAGATACCTGGATAATTGGGGGTCATTCTGGGGTAGGTGGGACCTCTACAAATGGGATGGTCTACACCTGAACCAGAGGGGTACCAATATCCTGGGGGGGAAATTCGCTAATGCTCTTCGGGAGGGTTTAAACTAATTAGCAGGGGGATGGGAACCTGAATTGTAGCTCCAGTGTACAGGAGGTTGAAAGTAGTGAGGTCATGAATAAGGCTTCAAGGTCACAGGAGTGTACCGACAGGCAGGCAGGTGGTCTGAAGTGTGTCTACTTCAGCGCCAGGAGCATCCGGAATTAGGTGGGTGAACTTGCAGCACGGGTTGGTACCTGGGACTTCGATGTTGTGGCCATTTCGGAGACATGGATAGAGCAGGAACAGGAATGGTTGTTGCAGGTTCCGGGGTTTAGATGTTTCAGTAAGATCAGGGAAGGTGGTAGAAGAGGGGGGGGGGAGGTGTGGCATTGTTAGTCAAGGACAGTATTACTGTGGCAGAAAGGATGTTTGATGAGGACTCGTCTACTGAGGTAGTATGGGCTGAGGTTAGAAACAGGAAAAGAGAGGTCACCCTGTTGGGAGTTTTCTATAGGCCTCCGAATAGTTCCAGAGATGTAGAGGAAAGGATTGCAAAGATGATTCTGGATAGGAGTGAAAGTAACAGGGTAGTTGTTATGGGGTCTTTAACTTTCCAAATATTGACTGGAAACGCTATAGTTTGAGTACTTTAGATGGGTCTGTTTTTGTCCAAAGTGTGCAGGAGGGTTTCCTGACACAGTATGTAGATAGGCCAACAAGACGCGAGGCCACATTGGATTTGGTACTGGGTAATGAACCAGGCCAGGTGTTAGATTTGGAGGTAGGTGAGCACTTTGGTGATAGTGACCACAATTTGGTTACGTTTACTTAAGCGATGGAAAGGGATAGGTATATACCGCAGGGCAAGAGTTATAGCTGGGGGAAAGGCAATTATGAGGCGATTAGGCAAGATTTAGGAAGCAAAGGATGGGGAAGGAAACTGCAGGGGCTGGGCACAATTGAAATGTGGAGCTTGTTCAAGGAACAGCTACTGCATGTCCTTGATAAGTATGTACCTGTTAGGCAGGGAGGAAGTGGTCGAGCGAGGGAACAGTGGTTTACTAAAGTAGTTGAATCTCTTGTCAAGAGGAAGAAGGAGGCTTATGTAAAGATGAGGTGTGAAGGCTCAGCTAGGGCACTTGAGAGTTACATGTTAGCCAGGAAGGACCTAAAGAGAGAGCTAAGAAGAGCCAGAAGGGGACATGAGAATTCTTTGGCAGGTAGGATCAAGGAAAACTCTAAAGCTTTCTATAGGTATGTCAGGAATAAAAGAATGACTAGAGTAAGATTAGGGCCAGTCAAGGACAGTAGTGGGAAGTTGTGCGTGAAGTCCGAAAAGATAGGAGAGGTGCTGAATGAATATTTTTCGTCAGTATTCACACAGGAAAAAGACAATGTTGTCAAGGAGAATACTGAGATACAGGCTATTAGACTAGATGGGATTGAGGTTCATAAGGAGGAGGTGTTAGCAATTCTGGAAAGTGTGAAAATAGATAAGGCCCCTGGGCCGGATGGGATTTATCCTAGGATTCTCTGGGAAGCTAGGGAGGAGATTGCAGAGCCTTTGGCTTTGACCTTTACGTTGTCATTGTCTACAGGAATAGTGCCAGAAGACTGGAGGATAGCAAATGTTGTCCCCTTGTTCAAGAAGGGGAGTAGAGACAACCCTGGTAATTATAGACCAATGAGCATTACTTTGGCTGTGGGTAAATTGTTGGAAAGGATTATAAGAGATAGGAATAATTTGAGTAGGGATAGTCAATACGGTTTTGTGAGGGGTAGGTCGTGCCTCACAAACCTTATTGAGTTCTTTGAGAAGGTGACTAAACAGGTGGATGAGGGTAAAGCGGTTGATGTGGTGTATATGGATTTCAGTAAAGCGTTTGATAAGGTTCCCCATGGTAGGCTATTGCAGAAAATACGGAGGCATGGGATTGAGGGTGATTTAGCGGATTGGATCAGAAATTGGCTAGCTGGAAGAAGACAGAGGGTGGTGGTTGATGGGAAGTGTTCATTCTGGAGTTCAGTTACTAGTGGTGTACGACAAGGATCTGTTTTGGGGCCACTGTTGTTTGTCATTTTTGTAAATGACCTGGATGTGGGCTTAGAAGGATGGGTTAGTAAATTTGTGGATGACATTAAAGTCGGTGGAGTTGTGGATAGTGCAGAAGGATGTTGCAGGTTACAGAGGGACATAGATAAGCTGCAGAGCTGCGCTGAGAGGTGGCAAATGGAGATTAATGCAGAAAAGTGTGAGGTGATTCACTTTGGAAGGAGTAACAGGAATACAGAGTACTGGGCTCATGGTAAGATTCTTGGTCGTGTGGACGAGCAGAGAGATCTCGGTGTCCATGTGCACAGATCCCTGAAAGCTGCCACCCAGGTTGATAGGGTTGTTAAGAAGGCGTACAATGTATTAGGTTTTATTGGTAGAGGGGTTGAATTTCAGAGCCATGAGGTCATGTTGCAGCTGTACAAAACTCTGGTGCGGCCGCACTTGGAGTATTGCATCCAATTCTGGTCGCTGCATTACAGGAAGGATGTGGAAGCATTGGAAAGGGTGCAGAGGAGGTTTACCAGGATGTTGCCTGGTATGGAGGGAAGGTCTTATGAGGAAAGGCTGAGGGGACTTGAGGCTGTTTTCGTTAGAGAGAAGAAGGTTAAGAGGTGACTTAATAGAGACATACAAGATGATCAGAGGATTGGATAGGGTGGACTGTGAGAGCCTTTTTCCTCAGATGGTGAGGGGACATAGCTTTAAATTGAGGGGTGACAGATATAGGACAGATGTCAGAGGTAGATTCTTTACTCAGAGAGTAGTCAGGGCATGGAATGTCTTGCCTGCAGCAGTTGTAGACTCGCCAACTTTAAGGGCATTTAAATGGTCGTTGGATAAACATATGGACGATAGTGGAATAGTGTAGGTTAGATGGGCTTCAGATTGGTTTCACAGTTCGGCGCAACATCGAGGGCCGAAGGGCCTGTACTGCGCTGTAATGTTCTATGTTCTATGTTCTAAAGCTAGAGCTTTTTTCATGGGAGCGAAGAAGGATGAGAGGTGACTTGATAGAGGTGTACAAGGTGATGAGAGGCATAGATAGAATCGATAGCCAGAGACTTTTTCCCAGGGCAGAAATAATTATAATTTTAAGGTGATTCGAGGAAGGTAAAGGGGCAATGTCAGAGGTAGGTTCTTCGCACAGAGAGTAGTGGGCGCGTGGAATGTGCTGCTGGCAGTGGTAGTGGAGTCAGATACATTAGAGACAGTTAAGCAACTCTTGGAATAGGCACATGGATGATAGTATAATGTAGGGTATGCAGGGTGATCTTAGTCGGATAACATGTCAGCATGACATCGTGGGCCGAAGGACCTGTACCGTGCTGTACTGTTCTATGTTCTTAACTCAAAGCTAAACATGTGCTGTGGTGCTGCGGGATACCAGCTGCATGACTATTCAACTAAGACAGGTTAATGGCAATCAGGCCATAATCCACCGTTTGGAGTCATGCATAATGTAAAATGATTGTTACTGTTGTTGCTGGAGGCCAATCATCTCTATTGCTATTTCTGCAGGAGCTCCTCAGAGTAGTGTCCAAGGCCCAGCCCTCATTTTCAGCTGCTTCTTTATTGGTCTTTTGTCCAGATAAGATTAGAAGTGAGGATGTTTGTCACTGATTGCACAGCGCTTGGTACAATTCATAACTCTTCAGATACTGAAGAAGTTTGTGCCTGCATGAAGCAAGACTTAGGCAACATTTGAGCTCAGGCTGATAACCAGTAAGTCCCATAATTTTGAGCAATGAATACTAGTGAGAATGTAACTATTCCACCTTGCAAACTTGGAGACATTACATTTGGTTCCCTCATTTTAAATCATTAACATAAATGGTGAGTAACTTGGGTCCTACTACAGATTTCTGCATTACCCCAAGAGTCACCGCCCGCTATTCAGAAAAAGATCCATTTATTCCCCCTTTTTGTTTTATGTCTGCCAACAAATTTTCTATCCATCTCAATCCCATATGATTTAATTTTACAAATTAATCACTTATAGACATAGAACGTAGAACAGTACAGCACAGTACAGGCCCTCCCTTCGGCCCACGGTGCTGTGCCGAACTTTTACCCTAAACCTAAGGTCTATCTCACCTCCACAGCTACATTATACTATCATCCATATGCCTATCTAATAGCCGCTTAAATGCCCCTAATGAGGCTGACTCCACTACCCTCTCTGGCAATGCATTCCACGCCCCTACCACTCTCTTTTGACTTTATCAAAACCCTTCTTAAAGTCCAAATAAACCACATCCACTGGCTCTCCCAATATACTCTGGTTACATCCTTGACCAATTCTGGTAGATTTGTCAAGTATGATTTCCCTTTTGTAAATCCATGCTGATTGTGTCTGATTCCACCATTGTTTTTTAAGTGCTCTGCTACATAATCCTATGGACTCTAGCATCTTCCTTACTATTGATGTCAGACTTAGTGGTCTATAATTCCCTGTTCTCTCCCTGTAGCCCTTTTTAAATAGAGTGGTTACATTAGATGTGTTCCATTAGGATAGGCAATGGTGTAGTGGCACTATGAATCCAGACTATTAACCCAGAGACCCAAGTAATGTTCTGGGGACCTGAGTTCAAATACCGCAATAGCAAATGGTGGAATTTTGATTCAACAATAATCTGGAAATAAGAGTCTAGTGATAAACGTAAAAATAATAATGTTCTTTAGGAAGGAAAACTGCCA
Source organism: Ginglymostoma cirratum (assembly GCA_024137785.1). Classification (NCBI taxonomy): domain Eukaryota; kingdom Metazoa; phylum Chordata; class Chondrichthyes; order Orectolobiformes; family Ginglymostomatidae; genus Ginglymostoma; species Ginglymostoma cirratum. The sequence continues at coordinate 26,155,711 of JAHRHZ010000248.1, read as the reverse complement.
TCCTTATCTGATTTGGTCTGGCCTACCTGTGACGCCAGACCCACAGCAATGTTGTTGACTCTTAACTGCCCTCAGGGCAATTAGGGATGGGCAATAAGTGCTGATCCAGCTGGTGATGCCCACATCCCATAGATGAATTTTTTAAAAAATTCTGCAAGAACTGTTGAAGTGTCTTAAGAATTTTGGAAGATGATCACCAATGCAACCATTATTTATAAGGCCACTTTGTTAACTTCCGTTATGTTGGTGCTTCCTTTGGAACCAGGAATTGTAAGCTAGGTAGACAAATGGTAAATCTGAACAGGAACACTTTATTTACAATACTCACACCTCCACACCTGGTTCTGGACTGGGTGCAAGCTCTGCATCTCCAGTCACCTCTTTTAAAAGGTCAGCATTACCAGCTACACACCTAACACTCTGGAATGTAGATTATCAGACTCTGAGGATTTATCAGCCTTCAATCCTACCAATTTCTCCAATACCATTTTTCTATGAAGACACATTTGCTTCAGTTCCTCCCTTGTTCTAAACCCTGTGTTACACATCCTGACCTCAATAAATACATACTAGGGACAGTTTTATTAACAAGGCTATTTAATAAGTACACTCTCGTCCTCCAGATGTGCATGTCAGAAGAACATGTTTTGGATGGAAAAATCATGAAAAGGCGACAGGATTTTGCAAAAGATGAGTCTCCAATCTAAGAGTGTACATTCATAAAATAAGCATGATAGTAATCTGCGGAAAGATTTCAGACAGTAAGTGTAGTATATTCTGTTACATTTAATTGTACATAGTCTTACCTGAATGTGAGCCACTTTTGCTAGTTAGCTGGTTCTCCGAGTGGCTGTGACTGACAGGAGTTATATCTTGGCAGCTTTGCTGCATAGGTGAATCTCTTACAGATGGATCTGCGCCCGAGGGCTTCTCAATATTTTTCATCTCCATTTCTTCATGATGTATCCAAAGGTCTGGTGGCCTCAAGTCTTTTTGGCTGCCCTTCCGTTTGCCACCACTGTGTGCTGCCCGCTTTCTGTGATGGAAAGGTAATAAATTGAAGGGAAGGACACAATGAAGCCTTAATTTTACTTCTTGACCATTTAGCTCTGATATTTGAGAAATTAATGATCATTTTATGTGTCCAAACATGAAGTTTTGAACTTGAGAAAAAACCTATGTCTTTTTAACTGTAACAGATCTACCCTAAAACATGCAAAGAAAGGGTATTTACTGTTCACACAGTTCTTTCGGTAACCTATGACTGTCATTAATTTTTTAAACTAAAACAGTGAATGACATAAAAGTGATGGGTAAAACAAGAGCACAACAATTGTATTCTAATTGTATTTCCTCTTCTGCTGGAGTATGGTTCATTGGGAGCAGCAGCTTCATTCTGGAGGCCATTCCTGTGTTGTTCCTATATCACCTTTTACGTACATGCAAACCAGTCAGTAACACTCACCAGTATCATTCCTAACTGAATGGGAAGTCCTAGGCTGACCTATATTAGAAACACTAATAACAATTGCAGTATCCCAGCAAAAACAAATGCTGTGCAAAACACCAACTGCAATCAGGATCTGAGATTTTCTAAACTCGTTTACTCCTTAGTCAACCTTAACACCCTCTATCTTCCAAATGGCAACTTTCTGTGCAAAATGCAACACCTGCCCTTTCACTTCCTCTCTTCCCATTGTCCAAGGCCCCAGATACTCCTCCCATGTAAAACAGCAATTCACCCGTATTTTTTAAAAGTTATTAATACCTTATTCATTCCTCATGGCGAGGTGACATCCACACTGGGGACTCAAAATGCAGGAAGTGTTCCCCCACTGGGAGTGTTCTTCCACTGTCATGGCAACCTCTGCAAAACATGTCAGATCTTCGACATGGACACTACCGTCACACTTGGGAATACTACCTACCACGTCCACGGCAGATACTCATGTGACTCGGCCAATGTTGTCAATCTCATACGCTGCAGGTAAGAATGCCCTGAGGCATGGTATATTGGTAAAACCATACAGACGCTATGACAACTGATGAATGCACACAGACAGGAATTTTCCCTCCCAGTGGGGAAACACTTCAGCAACCAAGGACATTCAACCTCAGATCTTAGGGTAAACATCCTCCCAATACGAACTTTGGGATACGTGACAGTGCAGAGTTACTGAGTAGAGGCTGATAGCCAAGTCTGGTACCCATGAGGATGGCCTCAACCAGGATCTTGGGTTCATGTTGCACTACAAGTGACCCTACCACACAATACGCAAGCACTCACACTCACTCTCTCTCATGCACATACATACACACACACTCACACACACGCTCACTCTCTCTCTCTCACACTCACACACACACTCACAACACACACACACATGTGAATCTATGGGGTGATTTTGTATTTTCAGGTATGTTCTGTTTTGTTCAAAAAGCATACAATTTATAGACAGTCAATGTGGCATTTTATAAATTCCCCTATTTTAGAAATAAAACCAGTCCAAACCACAACACAAACAGATTCTAAATAAGGCCTCACACCTAACATGCATTTTCTGACCTAAAATGTCACCTCTTCTTTACACCGATAAAACCTTTAATTATCTCGCGACAGCAAAATACATGAAATTCGGGGACTTACATATACATATTACTCAATTAAAACCTTCTAACTAATTGAAGTTTAACAGCATCTCAGGTTTGTTTAATACATCCTGATCAGTGGTGTGACTCTTTGATCTTTTACTTATAGATTCTGCGTCTGTTACTCCCTCTGTCACAAACACCTGAAGAAGGAGTGAGGCTCTGAAAGCTTGTGTTTTCAAATAAATCTGTTGGGCTATAACCTGGTATCATGTGATTTCTGACCTTGTCCACCCCAGTCCAATGCTGGCACCTCCACAACATGACTAAATAATCTAACTTGAGACTGTGCCCCTGGTTCTACATTTCCCAACCAAGAAAATCAAAAGTATACCTAGCACTTCTGGAATTTTATATATTTCAATTAAATCTCATTTCATCCTTCTAAAATCTAGTCAAGCAAACTAATCTCTCATCATAGGAGAGTCCTGCCATCCCCAGTATTAGCTTAGTAAGCCTCTGTTGCATTTCTTCTATGGCTAGTATATTTTTTTTAGGGAGAGACACTTAAACTGCTCACATTATTCCAAGTGTGGTCTCACCACGGCCCTATACAACTATACTATCATATTCTTAATGTTGAACTCAAATTCTCTTGCAATGAAGGCCAATTTACCAGTTGCCATCCAAATGGACAGCTGTACTTATCCGTCTATTTGAGTTGACTAGTACACATAGATGCCAAAAGGGTTCTTGTGGCACAGTGATAGCATCCCTACCACTGGGGCAGGAGACTGGCGTTCACGCCCAATCTGCTCCAGAAGTGGGTAATAACACTTATGAACAAGTTGATTAGAAAAATATGTACATCCACACTTTCCAATACATCTCTATTTAAATTATACTCTTCCTTTCTGTTTTTCACACTGAGATGTATGACTTCACATTTAGCCACATTGCACTGTATCAGTCATTTGTTTGTCCACTCACAACTAGTCTAAATCATTTTGAAGTATCCCTGTGTCCACATGCTAACTCAAAATTTTGCCCAGTTCTCTGTTTTCAGCACGCTTGGAAATGTTGCATTTGGTTCCCTCATCCAGATCATTTATGTACATCACGAATAACTGGGGCCCAAGGATGGATCCTTGTGGTATCCCACCAGTTATTGCCTGTCACTCAGAAAAAAGATCTATTTATATCCACTTTGTGTTTCCTGTCAACAAATTCTTCACTAATGGCAATATATTATCCTCACCCACTGTTCTTTAACTTTCGCCATTAATGTCTTATGACAGGCCTTTTCAAAAGGCTTCTGAAAATCCAACTACCTTATTTTTTCCAATGGCTTCATCCTCAAAACACTCCAACAGATATATTAAGCATTATTTGCCTTTCATAAACTCATGCTGGTATTGTCCAATCCCATTAATGTTTTCCAAATAGTCTGTTATTACATTTTTTAATATAGATTCTAGCATTTTCCCCATTACTGATGCTATGTACATTGGCAGCTATGCCTTCATCTACCAGCCCATAAACTTCAGAAAGGCCACCCCTAAATCTGTTCACATCCCTTTCCCGTTTTAAGATGCTCTGTAAAACCTATCAATTTGACCAAGGTTTTAGTCATCAATCCCAATATGTCCTTCATTGGCCTGGTGTTAACTATTATTTGATAATTGCTTAGTGAAATTCTTTGGACATTTTACTACATTATAGTAAATAAATGGTTTACTTCAGGTTTCAGGATTGATCCAAATATCGATGAAAGGAACTGTGCTACTGTTATGTTAAATCCATTTTGCTCTTGTTCTCGTTGATATTGCTATTATTTTTATTAATTTTCATGTTTGTATAGAAGGTAGAAAGTGTAAGCCTGGTAACAGCAAATGAGAAAAACACAAATAAAAGGATTTGAAAGGTACTCATGAAAAATACCATGTACCAGATATGAATAAATAAGTATATTTTAATAAATGTATATATTTTCAGCACATCAATCAAATGCTGTCAACTGAAATGAGCTGAATTCTAGTAAAATTAAATTCTCACTTAGGGATGCTGTACATAACCCATATTACTTTGATGATTACAAAGAGTTTTCAGATTCCTTGATGCAACAGAATATTGAAAGAGAAACCTCGTCTATTTGTTTGCCCAGTGCCCTTTCCACCCACCGACTGATAGATCTGTTGCTGTGCCTGAAAAAATATTACAGCAGAGGTCTGCAATTGTGAGGTGTCTCCATTGTTCCGCCAAGTCTTATTATATCCTGTCCCATTTGAATAAACCTGTGAACTACTTATGATACAGTCAGTAGTATCCAAAATAATAAGCAAGGAACTGTGGTTCACTATAGGTTCACACAATATGGTAATCAAAACTAGTTTCAGTCCTAGTTTCAGGATGGAAGTCTCTTCTATCAGTCTGCTATAAATATCTGAGAGAAAACTGATTTTTTATGTTTCAACATTATGGACATAAAACTACAGAAGATATGGTCCTCAAAATGGCAATGTTACTCAGAAAGGTTACATTGATTTCTTGTTTGCAAAGGTTTAAAATTCATAGTAGTACAATCGGATGTCCTTCTCTGACTGTGAGATTAAGGCATAAGGTGAAGCCAAATGTTACTTTGCCATCATCTGTCCCAGACAGAATTTTCTTCATTCAATGACCAAGACACCTTGGTGCTGGCATTACTATATGAAATGGATAATAGAGTGCTTCTTTCCCTGTCAACTGATATCCTTCATCTTGATGAATACAAAATACAATTCAATAACATTATTCAACATTTGGCTGCTCACCAGCACCTTCTGAAGGGCAATTTGGAATGTGCAAGAAATGCCTGCATTTGCAGTAATAATTACATTCCAGACATCAGTGAAAAATGTTAAACTCTGCATTACGTCCTACAGTATGGACAAATGTCTATATCTGCCCAAACAATCGCATCTACCAGACTATCCTTAAATAATACTCGAGAAACTTGATCAATTTTTCCTGACATAACAAGGCCACAGTTTTCAGCTGAAACAAAGGCATGTAACTTTGCAAAAAAAGGTGAGATGATGTAAGATATGATGAGGCTTGTGTGGAGCATATATGTTGTCCTAAACCAGCTAGGCTGAATGGCTCATTTCATGCTGAAATTCCTATGTTGTAACTTTATCAATCATGATGAATGAAAACAGCAAAATCAATCCACAATGGGAATTCAACTGTAAACCGTGGATGACTGAGTCAGTCACTTAATACACTCATTGAAGTATCAAGTGACTTCCTTCACAAGTTACAATGAAGTGAAATAAAATTCCAAATTAGGCAATAAAATCCAAACATACTTTCTTTGCTGTGCTGAAGATCGACGGGTGCAGATAACGGCTACAACAATGACCACTGCAACTGTAACTACACCAATGGAGACCATGATGATCACCAACAGATTACCATTCTTTTGAGGAGTCACACTGCCGTGAGGCGGATGCATCTGACCAATTGGAGGCTCTGAAAGAAAAACAATAAATTTAGATATTAAAAACTTGGGATTATTCTTAAAATTATAAAGCGATGAATTTGTAAAGTATCTTCTTCATTCAATGACTATTTTAACATGCATTATGGCACGAAAAAATCAGAATCCAATTTAGTTAAGAGGCGTTAAGCACTTGTATAAATATGAAATAAGCAGGGAAATAGAATTATGGTAAATAACTCTGGAAAAGAAGTTGCAGCTTTAAAATTGCACAGTTATAATAGGCAGAAATGGTTTTGCTTTGTACTGAAATAATTTTGTGTCTGCACATTGGTTTCGTGCAATAATAATAAAGATGTTTTGTTCTTTTAGCAATATCAGCACATTCCAGGTCAATGTCATAGCTGTATTTGCCAAAACAAAACACACAAATCTACAAAATTAACTTGGTAACCTAACATGGCTAAAGGCTGATAAATTTCCTGGACCTGATGGGGTGCACTCCAGGATTTTAAAGAAAGTAGCTACAGAGATAGTCAATGCACAGGTTCCTTAGGTTGTGCAAAAGTCCGAGAGAATTCGAAAACTGCCAACCAAAAAGGGAGGAAGACCGTACAAGCCAGTTCACTTGACACCTGCCATTAGGAATCTGTTAGTCTATTATAAAGGATGTAATGGCAGAGTATTTAGAAAGATATAAAATAATGATAGTTAGCACGGCTTGATGAAGAGTAAATCATCCCTGAAAGATTTATTAGATTTCTTTGAGAGATAACAAGCAGGACAGAAACAAGAGAACCAACAGATTTCCAAAGGACTTTCATGAGGTAGTATGCATGAAGTTACTTAATAAGAGCCCATGGTTTTGGGGGTACCACATAAGAACATAAGAACCAGTAGCAGGAGTAGGCCATCTGGTCCTTCAAGCCTCCTCCACCATTCAATAAGATCATGGCTGACTTTTCATGGCCTCAGCTCCACTTACCCACCTTCACACCATAACTCTTAATTCCTTTAGTATTCAAAAAATTATCTATCTTAGCTTTAAAAGCTTTAAATGAGGTAGCCACAACTATTTCACTGGGCAGGGAATTCCACGGATTCATAACACTTTTCGAGAAGAAGTTCCTCCTCAATTCAGTCCAAAATCTGCTCCCCCTAATTTTGAGGCTATGCCCTGTTGCTCTAGTTCTACCCACCAGTGGAAACAATTTCCCTGCTTCTATCTTATCTATTCTCTTCATAATTTTTAAAATTTCTATAAGAGCCCCTCCCACCTCATTCTTCTAAATTCCGATGAATATAATCCCAATCTATTCGGCCTCTCCTCATAAGCCAACCCTCTTAACTCTGGAATCAACCTCATGCAACCTCTACACACCCTCCATTGCCAGTACATCCCCTCTGAAATAAGGAGACCAAAACTGCACACCTCACCAGCACCCCATGCAGCTGTATCATAACCTCCCTTCTTTTAAACTCAATCCCTCTAGTCGTGAAGGACATACTTCCACTTGCCTTCTTAACTACCTGCTGCACCTGCAAACCAACTTTCTGTGAGTCATGCAAAAAGATACACAGGTCCCTCTGCACATGAGCATGCTGCAATTTTTTACCATTCAAGTAATAGTCCTTTTCACCACAAAAATGGATGGCTTCATATTTATCAACATTGAATTCCATCTGCCAGACCTTGCCCACTCACTTAAACTATCTAGATCCCTTTGCAAACTTTCAGAGCACTCAGCACACATTGCTGTACCACTCATCTTAGTGTACCCGCAACGCCAAATCATCTGTGTAAATTATAAACAATTGCGGTCCCAGCACTGATCCCTGAGGCACACAACTAGTCACTGTTCACCAACCAGAAAAGCACTCGTTTATCCCCACTCCTTGCTTCCAGTTAATTAACCAGTCCTCGATCCATGCCAATACATTGCCTATAATGTCATGCACCGTATCTCATGCAGCAGCTTTTTGCACGGCACCTTGTCGAATGCTTTGTGGAAATCCAGATACATCACATCTACTGGGTCCCCATTGTCCACCACACTTGTAATGTCTTCATAGATTTCCAGCAAATTAGTCAAGCATGACTTGCCTTTCATGAAGCCATTAAATAGATAGAGGAATGGCTAACTGACAGAAGGCAGAGAGTTGGGGTAAAGGGGGCAACCTTTTACTACTGGAGTGTCACATTGATCAGTGCTGGAACTACAATTAATCATAATTCACTATTATGACTTGAGTAACAGAACTGAATATTCTATAACCAAGTCTGCAGCTGACACAAAAATAGTTGGTAAGGAAAGTAGTAAGGATGAGACAAAGAATCTACAAAGTGAATGGGCAAAATTTTTGGCAGATGAAATATATGTAGGAAATTTAAAAGTTATGCACTTTTGTGGGAACAGTAGAAGAGCTGAATATTATTTGAATGCAGAACGGCCATAGAAAGCTGCGGCATGGAGGAATTTGGGGTTCTTGTGCATGAATCACAAAAGGCTAGCATCCAAGTTCAAAAAGTAATAGGGAACATAAATGGACAGTTAGCCTTTACTTTAAATGGAATGGAGTATAAAGCTAGGAAGGTCTAAAATGATACATTGCACTAATCTGAACACATCTAGAAAACTGTGCACGGTGTTGGCGCCTTTATCTAAGGGAAAATAAAAAGGCATTGCAGGAAGTACAAACAAGATTCACAATGTTGATTCTGGGTATGGAGGTACTGTCTAATGAAGAGATGTTGATAAAGTTGGGCCTGCACTCTAGAACAATGAGAGGATAATTTGGTGCACAAGATAAGATATTTAGGTGCGCAGATAAAAAAAAAACACCGTAGATGTTGGAAATGGAGATGAACGCAGAATGCTTGATGGTAAGACTCTTCTTCAGAACTGCGTTGTAGGCTCTGATTGATTTGATTAATTTATTGTCACATGCATTTTGTTAGAAATACAGTGAAAAGTGTTGCATAGTCACCACTCTCCAGCGCCATCTTGAAACGCAGAAAAATAAACCAAAACATAGAATGTGAATACAGAAAATAAAGAAATGTTCAACTTTATAATTCTTCTTCTTAAATGTATAGTGATGGGCCTGGATCTAGGTGCTCCTCCACCGTAATGCTGAAACTGTCACCAGTACGAAACAATTGGCCAGCCTAATGTCCCTTCGCTGCAATTTCACCACTGCTGGAACTGTGTTGTCATTCATTGGCACCGTCCGCTCTCCACTGACACCACCGCCATCATGAGTCCTCACTGGACTGGCTTTGCAATACCATTGGCACTGATACTAATGTTGCTGGATCTTGCACTGCACCCAACTTGACTCCATGTTCTGGGCTAACTTCACTGAAGCAGCCACCACCAAAGCTGTCGGGTCCACATCGGGCGCAAACCTGACCCCCATCGCCGCTGACCTGAGTCCGCACTGTGGTCAAACCCCGTCAATGCAGTAGCCAGGTCCGAGTCAGGGCCCAAACTTGACTCCACTGCTGCCAGGAACCCAAAAACTAATGTCCACCACTACGAGTCCATGCTGGACCCACCCTGCTGCTGCCAATGTCATTTCCACCCACATAGGAAGGTAAGTAAAATTAAAATGTAAAGAGAAAAAAAAAGTGAAGAACAGTGGACGGAGTGGATAAGCCCCAGGCTCAGGATCCCAAATGCTACCTGAGCTCCATAACTTGCTGAATAATAATCTGGTAAAGTCTACAGCATTAATGTATCATTTTGCTCTAATGTTACTTATCTTCTATTTTGAGTTTCTTTTAGGTTGCATGCTCCTCTTTTTCTCAAGTTAGTTTTTTGCTTTTTGAGGGATCGCCCAGCAAAGTTGCATGGGTAGAATTTAGAAATAAGAAAGGGACGATCATCTTAATGGGATTATACTATAGGCCACCCAATAATCAGGGGGAAATTGAGAAGCAAATTCACAGAGAGATGTCAGATATATGCGAGAATAATAGGATTTTAATAGTAAAGGATTTTAATCTTCCAAACTTGACTGGGACTGTCATAATGTTAAGGGCTTGAATGGTGAGGAATTTGTTAAATGTGTTCAAGAAAATGTTCTTTATCAACATGAGGATGTACCTACTAGAGAAAGAGCGAAACGTGATCTTCTCTTAGGAAGTAATATAGGTCAAATGACTGAAGTGATGGGAGAAGAACACTTTGGGAGCAGTGATCATAATTCTATTAGCTTTAAACCAGTTATGAAAACGGATAGGCCTTTCATAAAAGTTAAGGTACTTAATTGGAGGAAGGCAAATTTTAACGGTTTGAGACAGGAACTTTCAAAAGCTCAGCAGGTCTGGCAGCATCTGTGAAGGAAAAAACAAAGTTAATGTTTGGGTCCAGTGACCCTTCCTCAAAACTGATGGTAGCTGGGAAAGTTTATATCCAGAAAAAAGGGGAGGGGGATGGGGTAGGGAGTAAACGATAGGATAGAGCCTAAAGAGAGAAAAGAGTAGTTGGATAGACAAAGAGTTGATAACAATCAGGCTGGGAGGGTGAATAGTTGTTAATAGGGATTATTAGCAACTAATAACAAGTGGTATGTAATGGCAGGCTATGTGATAACAAGACCTGGTACGTGGGGTAGGGGGCTAGGACATGGGAGAGTTTAGGCCCTAAAATTATTGAACTTGATATTAAGTCTAGAGGGCTGCAGGCCCCAAGTGGAAAATGAAGTGTTTCTCTGCCAGCTTGCATTGAGCTTTGCTGGAACACGTCAGCAAGCCAGAGACAGAGATGTTGGCCAGGGAACAGGGCGGTGTGTTAAAGTGGCAGGCAACAAGTAGTTCAGGGTTTTTTGCGAGCAGGGTGCTGATAAGGGTGGTGCTGTTGTGGTCTGGTGTATTGACCTCTACCTTGCAGAGGCTAAGGGCCAACTCCAGAACAGAGAACATAGAACATAGAACATTACAGCGCAGTACAGGCCCTTCAGCCCTCGATGTTGCGCCAACCTGTGAAACCAATCTGAAGCCCATCTAACTTACACTATTCCACTATCATCCATGTTTATCCAATGACCATTTAAATGCCCTTAAAGTTGGCGAGTCTACAACTGCTGCAGGTAAGGCATTCCATGCCCTGACTACTCTCTGAGTAAAGAATCTACCTCTGACATCTGTCCTATATCTATCACCCCTCTATGTCCCCTCATGCTAGCTGTCACCATCCGAGGAAAAAGGCTCTCACAGTCCACCCTATCCAATCCTCTGATCATCTTGTATGTCTCTATTAAGTCACCTCTTAACCTTCTTCTCTCCAACGGAAACAGCCTCAAGTCCCCTCAGCCTTTCCTCATAAGACCTTCCCTCCATACCAGGCAACATCCTGGTAAATCTCCTCTGCACCCTTTCCAATGCTTCCACATCCTTCCTGTAATGCAGCGATCAGAATTGTACGCAATACTCCAAGTGCGGCCGCACCAGAGTTTTGTACAGCTGCAACATGACCTCATGGCTCCGAAACTCAACCCCTCTACCAATCAAACCTAACACACCGTACGCCTTCTTAACAACCCTATCAACCTGGGTGGCAACTTTCAGGGATCTATGCACATGGACACCAAGATCTCTCTGCTCGTCCACACTACCAAGAATCTTACCATTAGCCCAGTACTCTGTATTCCTGTTACTCCTTCCAAAGTGAATCACCTCACACTTTTCTGCATTAATCTCCATTTGCCACCTCTCAGCCGAGCTCTGCAGCTTATCTATGTCCCTCTGTAACGTGCAACATCCTTCCGCACTATCCACAACTCCAAGGACTTTAACGTCATCTACAAATTTACTAACCCATCCTTCTATGCCCTCATCCAGGTCATTTATAAAAATGACAAACAGCAGTGGCCCCAAAACAGATCCTTGTGGTACACCACTAGTAACTGAACTCCAGGATGAACATTTCCCATCAACCACCACCCTCTGTCTTCTTACAGCTAGCCAATTTCTGATCCAATCTGCTAAATCACCCTCAATCCCATGCCTCCGTATTTTCTGCAATAGCCTACCATGGGGAACCTTATCAAACGCTTTACTGAAATCCATATACACCACATCAACTGTTTTACCCTCATCCACCTGTTTAGTCACCTTCTCAAAGAACTCAGTAAGGTTTGTGAGGCACAACCTACCTCTCACAAAACCGTGTGGAATTTCCCTTATCAAATTATTCCTTTCTAGATGATTATAAATCCTATCTCTTATAATCCTTTCGAACATTTTACCCACAACCGAAGTAAGGCTCACTGATCTATAATTACCAGGGTTGTCTCTACTCCCCTTCTTGAACAAGGGGACAATGTTTGCTATCCTCCAGTCTTCTGGCATTATTCCTGTAGCCAAGACAACATAAAGGTCAAAGCCAAAGGCTCTGCATCTCCTCCCTAGCTTCCCAGAGAATCCTAGGATAGATCCCATCCAGCCCAGGGGACTTATATATTCTCACACTTTCCAGAATTGCTAATACCTCCTCCTTATGAACCTCAATCCCTTCCAGTCTAATAGCCTGTATCTCAGTATTCTCCTCAACAACATTGTCTTTTTCATGTGTGAATACTGACGAAAAATACTCATTTAGCGCCTCTCCTATCTCTTCGGACTCCACGCACAACTTCCCACTACTGTCCTTGACTGGCCCTAATCTTACTCTAGTCATTCTTTTATTCCTGACATACCTATAGAAAGCTTAAGGTATCTCTGATACCTCCTCCTACCTGAAGAATATAAAGGCCTCTTTAAGATCAACAATGTCATCTATGCATTGAACATCAAGAGATGGAAGAGCTACTAAATGAATACTTCACGTCAGTTTTTACTGTGAAGAACGAAATGGAGGCTGGGAAACTTGGTGAGGGAAGGACTGAGCAGGGATAGTCAGCATGGCTTTGTGCGAGGGAAATCGTGTCTCACTAACTTGATTGAGTTTTTTGTGGAGGTAACCATAAAGATTGATGGTTAGCAGTAGACATTGTTTACATGGACAATAGTAAATTCTTTGATAAGGTTCTGCGTGGTGGACTACTTAGTAAAGTTAGATCACAGGGATTCAGGATGAGCTTGCCAACTGGATACAAAATTGGCTTAACTGTGGGAGAAAGAGGATGGTGGTGGAGGGTTGCTTATCGGACTGCAGGCCTGTGACCAGCAGTGTTCCACAGAGATCGGCTCTGGGTTTACTTCTGTTGTCATTTATATAAACAATTTGGATGAGAATTTAGGAGGCACGGCTAGTAAATTTGTAGATGGGCACAGAAGCTGGTGCTACAGTGAAGAGTAAAGAAGATTACAAAGATATCTTGATCAATTGGATCAACGTGTTGAAGCGTGGCAGGTGGAGTTTAATTTGGATAAATTCAAGGTTATTGTATTTTGGTAAAACAAACAAGGGCCCTGGGTAGCATTGCAGAACAGAGGGACCTAGGGGTTCAGGAACATAATTCTTTGAAATTTGCATCACTTGGAGACAGGGTGGTTAAAAAGACATTTAGAACACTTGCCTTCATTGGTCACACCTTTGAATATAGCAATGAGATGTCATGATGAGGTTGTATAGGATGTTGGTGCGGCTTCTTCTGAAGAGAACAACAGTTGGGCAAAGTCAGAAGTCACAAGATATCAGGTTATAGTCCAACAGGTATATTTGAAATCACAAGCTTTCGGAGCACTGCTGCTTCATCAGGTGAACAGGCTTCACCTGACAAAGGTGTCTTGTGACTTCTGACTTTGTCCACCCCAGTCCAAAATTGGCACCTCCACATAACAGTGGAGAAAAGGAATGGGTAAAGGTTAGCTTGGGAGAATCAATAGCTGTTAATGCGGACTATTAGTGGCTGACAATGTGAAGGTAGCAGCCCAATGACGAGAAGGCCTGGGATGTGGGGATGGGGCTAAGGACATGGGAGAAGGTGCTCAGGTCTAAAATTATTGAACTTGATATGGAATCCAGAAGGTTGCTGGGTTCCCAGGTGGAAAATGAGATGTTATAGCTTGCACTGAGATTTGCTGGACCACTGCAGCAAGCCTGAATCAGAGATGCTGGCCAGGGAACAGGGTGGTGTGTTGAAATGACAGGAAATTGGAAACTCAGCATCATTCTTTTGTATGCAGAATGTAGGTGTCCTGCACAGCGATCACCCAATCTGTGTTCCATATCCCCAATATAGAGAATTATGTAAACTGCAATTTTCAAGGCACGCTGGTCGTGTCAATGTACCACCTGCTTATTAAAAGAAACAAACGATGGTGACATGCTTCCAACACTCATGTACTGAGACTGAAGGCTTCCTTTGCATTTTGAGAAAAGAACATTTGAAGATTGGCATCTAAATACAGAACAGTCAGTGAAAATCTGGATTGTGTGTTTGACTCCCCTGATAGAATCAGAGAAATCATAGAATTTTATCATTTAGAAAGAGGCCATTTGGCCCATTGTATCTGTACCAGCTCCTAAAAGAGATACCCTACTAGTTCCACTCTCTGGGTCTATCTCTGTAGCCCTCCAAATTCATGCCTTTCAGACATATATCTATTGCTCTCTTTCGAAACCTCCTGTGGAATCCACTTCCACCATTCTCCCAGGCAGTGCATTCCAAATCTGAACAACTCTTTGAGTAAGGGAGTTTCTTCTCATCTCACTCCTAACTTTCTTGCTCACAATCTTGGAATTGTAACCCTGAATTACAGACATACCAACTAGCGGAAACAGAATATCATTCTTTACCCAGTCAAAATTGTTCATTATTTTAAACACTTCAGTAAGGTCACCTCGTGATCTACTCTGCTCTAATGAGAAGAAACCCAATTTCGCTAATCTTTCCTTGTATCTAAAATCCCTCATTCCTGGTATCATGATGGTCAATCTCCTTCGCACTCTCTCCAGGGCTTTAACATCCTTCTTTAAATAGGGTACCCAGAGTTGAACACAATGGGGTCTAACCAATGATTTGCAGAGGTATAGCATTACTTCCTTGCATTTATACTCTGTCTCTATTTACAAACCTAAGGACCCTATAAGCCTACTTAACATCTATTTCAACTTGCCTGGCCACCTTCAGAGATTTATGCACTTGAACCCGTAGAAGCTACACCTTTCTTTTTTTTTATTCTTAAAACTATTCAAAATGGCAATGGATTGTGGCGACAGTGGAAAAGCTTTTCAGTCTATTTTACTGTTTCTTGCACTGTAAAATACACTTGACAATAAAAAAAATTAAAAGAAATTAATTCATTCCTTCTTCTCTCCTCAAACTATACCATTGAGCCTGTATTGTCTCTCTGTGTTTCTTCTGCCAAAATGCAATACCTCACGTCTCCCTGCATTAAAATTCATCTTCCAGGTGTCTGCTGATTTGGCCAACTTGTCCCTCTTAAGTCACTCACTATTATCCTCACAATTGACTATTCTTCCTAGCTTTGCATCAACTGCAAATTTAGAAAGTTTGTCTTCAACACCCATTTACATAAACTTTGGTCTCAACACTCATTTATATTAATCAGTAAATGCAAGGGTCCCAACGCTGATTCTTGGGAACACCACTTTTAATTTGTCTCCAGTCTGAGAAATGCCCAACTATTATGCCTCTGTTTCCTATTTTTTTGTCAACTTCTAATCCATATTGACTTTGCTGGAGTGAGTAGCTTTCCTTGTTATTTCCTTATGTCCCCCATTCTATCCTTTGTTACTCTTTTAATGTTAATATGTTTGAAGAATACTTTACTATTTGTTTTAGCACAGCTTGCCATCCTTTCCTCATGCTTTCTCATAGCCTTCCTTATTCTAACCTTAGCCTCTCTCCTGCATTTGAGGTACTCAACCTGATTTCTAAAGCTATCATGCCACCTATTTCTTTCTTATTTTCTTGTCAATAGCCTCAATCATCCAGGGTACTCTAGCTTCGGGCATTATTTATTTCTCATGTGAATGTATTTAGCTTTTACGGTATTCATCCCTTTTGAAATTCTTCCATTCTTCATCCGTTGCTTTATCCCCCAAAATCTGTTTCCAATCAATCTACTTCAGTTGAAATTTTAGACATCTAAAATTTGCCTTTTTCCAGTCTGGGGACTTAATCTTTGACTAAGTTTTACCCTTTTCCACTGTAATATTCAACCATATTATGTTATGATTGCTATTTCCCAAATGCTCCCCACTCTGATGTTGTCCACTTGGTCCGCCTCATTTCCTAGGACTATATCCAGCACAGCTTCCTCTCTGGATGGACTGGAATTGATTGATTGATTGATTGTCACACGTACCAAAGTACAATGAAAAGCTTTGTTTATGAGCAGTACAGTCAGATTTCAATAAGCAAGGATGTACAGACCAAAAAGACTTAGACAGAGAAGTACGGGTTACACCACACAAGGTGTGTGCTAGGTGAGATCAACATTAACAAGATCAGCATTATTTGAGGCTAGACAGTCCATTTATCAGTCTAATGACAAATGGGAAGAAGCTGTTCCTGAACCTGCTCGTGCATGTGATCAGGCTTCTACATCTTCTGCCTGACAGAAGAGGTTACAGGAGATCATTACGAGGGTGCAATGGGTCTTTGATGGTGTTGGCCACCTTCCCGCGGCAGCGGGCCGAGTAAATGGAGTCCATGGATGGGATGCTGGCTTCCGTGATCATCTAGGATGTGCACACCACCTTCCGTAGTTTCTTACGGTCCTGGGCAGACCAGTTGCCATACCAGGCCGTTATGCGCCCAGACAGTATGCTTTCAATGGTGCATCTATAGAAGTTGGTGAGGGACCTTACGGACATGTCAAATTTCCTGAGCTGGCTGAGGAAGAAGAGGCATTGTTGTGCCACCTTGACTGTCACATCTACGTGGGAAGTCCAGGACAGGTCGTCGGTATTCATCACTCCGAGGAACTTGATGCTCTTCACTGTCTCAACCTCAGTTCCATTGATGTGGATGGGGGCATGTTCTCCTCCTTTCTTTCCGAAGTCGATGATCAGTTCTTTAGTTTTGCCAACGTTGAGAGATGGTTTTCATTGCACCATATCACCAAGCCCTCTGTTTCCCTTCTGTATTTTGAGTTGTTGTTGTTGCATATCCATCACACTACGGTGGTGTCATCAGTGAACTTTTAGTTGGCATTCTTTTGAAATTTGGCAACACCGTCGTGGGTTTACAGGGAGTACAGTAGGGGGCTGAGAGCACATCCTTGGGGCCACCAGTAATGAGGGTTATTGTGAAGGAGGTGCAGGTACCTATCTTCACTGATTCTGGTCTGTGGGTCAGAAAGCTGAGGATCCAATTACAGAGGGTGGAGCTGAGACCAAGGTCATGCAGTTTTGAGTTCAGTCGGGAGGCTATAATGGGGTTGAAGGCAGACCTGCAGTCAATGAGCGGCAGTCTGACGTAGGTGTCTTTGTTGTCCAGTGCAGGGTTAGGGATATGGCATCCTCTGTTACATCAGGAAACTTGTAGAGGATTGAGGTAGGCTGGTAGACTGGAATTAATGTGGGCCATGACCAGCATCTTGAAGCACTTCATGATTACTGAAGTCAGGGCTATTGGACGGTAGTCCTTAAGGCACACTGCATGTGCTTTCTTAGGTACAGGGATAGTGGTGGTCTTCTTGAAGCAGTTGAGGAGTTCAACCTGTAGGAGTGAGAGGTTGAAGATGTCGGTGAATACCTCTGCCAATTGGTCCGCACAGGATCTGAGTGCTCGGCCAGGGACACCGTCTGGACCCATTGCTTTCCTTGGGTTGACTCCCAGGAAGCTTGATCTGAGATCTGTAGCGGTGATGGACAGAACATGTTTGTCCAGGGTTTTTGGGGAAGATGATACCGTACTCTGGCATTCTGCTCAAACCAAGCATAGAAAGCATTAAGGGTTTTTATCTGCTATCATGCTCTGCTTATTTTTGTACCCGTAATGTTGTTTAGGCCTTGCCATAGGCAGCAGGAGTCTGTTTGGTAGGTTTGGGCTTCTAACTTGGTCCGGTACGACCTCTCAGCATCCCTGATGGCTTTGCAGAGGTCTTATCTGGATTTCTTGTCTTGGTCTGGGTCATCCGACTTGAATGCTGAACTGTCCTAGAAAGTTCTCCTGTGCACATTGCAGGAATTTCTCCCCTTCTGGGTCTCACAATAGTGCAAGAAATCTGACCAAATTGCTTGTGACAGCATCTCAATTGCAGCATGCCAGAAGTGACGAGGGAACCTCATTCCTTACCCTGAAAGCACCTTGAAGAATAATCTGAAGGAAATTCATCAGAGAGATGACTGACAGAAAGCTTAACTTGAGGGTAACCACTCATCCAGTGAGGAGTGAGAGTGAAAAGGAGATTCCTTCATCGTAACTTCAGCTGGCATGGGAATCGAATCCACACTGTTGGTATCATTCTGCATTACAAACCAGCCAGGCAGCCAAGAGAGCTGACCAACCTCTTCAAAACACTCAGCTCCAAGAGCAGAAGTAAAGCCATGCTAACCAGACATAAGGCAATCTGAACATATTCTGAGGACAGTGCAATGCTTTTAGAAGGAAAGTGGAAAGCGATCAATGAACGCTGGTGCTGTGACCATTGGCAAAACACTCACTGATCATACTTCAATATGACTTTTTGACTGCAAGGCCCACTATTTACGTGCAGACATGTTTTCATTTACAATTTCACTGATGTTTTCACACTAAAGTTTATACAATGCATATATCACATTTCATTATTGAATTTGCACAATTTGTCTGCAAAGCCCTTCTTTTAGAGCCATTCAGTGGCACTGACACTGGAATCTCCTGGGGAAATAATAAATATTTTACTTGGCTACTCTGCCTGTTGACTGTTCAGAAGAAAGTAGAGCAATTTTCCTCTTTGTTACACTGAGGAACATTAAAGTCAGCAGGAACAGTGAAGAGGGAAAGTAGATGGAAGCACATTGTCTCAGCCTTCTAATACACTGCCCAAGGATCTTCCAGTAACTACAAATGAACAAATGATGCAGACATACTGTTAGCACTGAACAAGATGGGCGAGGGGGGAAGGGAGGGTGGAAGTGGGTGAGGTGCGGAGGTAGAATGTTTCGTGTACTTCAGTCTCACTTTGAATAGTAGCTGCAGTGGCCAAACTGTGATTAGGATCCTTCCACAATAACCAGAATCTCCAAAAGCCAGCAGGCAGGAGCACATCTGCAGTGACCTCAGAGCCAGAGCTTGCACAGGGAGGACATTTTAAAACATTGATTGCTCCAATGTTACCTCATGCACTCCAGGCGTCCTCTTCCTGTGTAGCACCTTGTTTGGGTGTGGAGTTAAGGAGAAGGAGTAGTTTTCTATGGGCATCGGGGGACCCTGGGACCCCAACAATCGATGCAATTCCTGATTGAGCGAGCAATCAAGCCACATTAAATGTAATCATATTTCACAGTAAAGGGAAATTGTGGAATGTATTATTTCTGCAAGCTGGTACTGAAAGTGGCTCAAGCCCTCATGATACATGGTGGCTCAGTGGTTAGGGACCCAGGTTCAATTCCAGCCTTGGATGACTGTCTGTGTGGAGTTTGTACATTCTCCCTGTGTCTGCTCTGGCTTCATCCCACAGTCCAAAGATGTGCAGATTAGGTGGATTGACCATGCAAAATTGCCCCGTAGTGTTCATGGATGTGCAGGTTAGGTGGATTAGCCTAAGGGGTGGGGTGGGTCTGGATGGGATGCTCTTTGGAGGGCAAGTGCTGATTTGATAGGCTGAACGGACTCTTTCTGCACTGTAGTGATTCTATGATAACAATCTATCCTGTAATTTATTGAAATTAGCTACAAAATGACAATCCTTACTTCGTGACTTATGGTAGAGTTTCACATCACTACAGCAAGCAGGAGGCATATTGGGAAAGAATATATTTCTACTTCAAGTAGAAAGTTTAACTTTTTACGACTGTGGCACACTTAATGCAGCTATCAACATAAAATCTTGTACTTGGTTTGCAGTTGCAATCTTCATAACATATTTCGCCAACTGTAGTTGAGATGCTTAAATATTTGTCTTAAAAATGTGACCTTCTCTAAGATCTGAATGTTATGATTTTGGTTAAAAGCAAGACTTCGAGTTAGAGAGTAAAATCACAATAAAGTATAGGAAAACAACTTTACAAATCACTTAACAACTTGCAGTGAAGTAATATTATTGTTGATAGTACGTAAACCTTCCACCACATTTATTATTGTAATAACATTTGGATGTAACAAAATTCAGGAACTCATCAGCTGCTTTGTAACATAGCAACGGCACAAATTCCAATTCACTTTAAATGCACATCTTCAACCTTAGACTGAGGTCACACCAGCAGAATTGTCTGAAAGCATCTGTAAACAGTGAGTGATGTTTTAAATTCAACTAAGTGAATCATTTATCTGTGGAGGTGACAGATGCTTACTGAAAGAATTATGAAAATGTCCTGTTGGAAAGGGTCAAACTATACTGTGAGGCTACAACCATGTCACACAACTTTAGATTAGTCAACATTTCATCTGAACTTCATGCATATTTGAATTATTCAGAAGGCAGCCAGTGATTCCCTGAACCCAACTACATCATTGCACCTTGGCTGCAGTGTCCCTCTTTCTTATTTACAACAACACCCTTGTCCAGTGCGACAAACAAACGGTGAAAGTTCGAGCCACATCTCAGGTTATATCACAGAACCATTGCAAGCTCTAGCTTTAAGCACGGTCAAGGTGAAAGGAGACAAATTCACTTCTGATGGGCTGAACAAACAAACTTTGGTTGCAAGAGCACAGAACAAGAGTAGGCCATTCAGCCCACTCTGTCATTCTAGATCATGCCTTAAAATCTTCTGAATGCCACCTTGCCACACAATCTCAATATCTTTTGATGTCCTTAGTTTCCATACTCCTATCAATTTCTATCATGAACATACTAATTGGTTAACATTGAGCAGAAATGCCAAATACTAGGGGGCATTAATTTAATGTGACAGGGCAACAATTTAAAGGAGGTGTACAAGGAAAGTTTTTTCTACTTGGAGGGTGGTAGGTGGTTGGAACATGCTGCTGGGGAAGGTGGTGGAAGCAGATTTGATAGTGATGTTTAAGAGGCATTTAGGTAGACAGAGGAACAGGCAGCAAATAGAGGGATACAGACCATTTGCAGACAGACGGGATTAGTTTAGAATGTCATTATGGTCAACACAAAAATGGTGGCTGAAGGGCCTGTTCCTGTGCTGTACTGTTCTAGGTTCTATGTAATTGAGCTTCTGCAGTTTTCTGGAATAACGAATTCTAAAGATTCATCACCCTCTGAGTGAATAAATCACTCCTTATCTCTGTCTTAAATGGCCTGTGTTTTATCTGTGATTACGTCTGCTGAGTCTAGAGTCACCACAGGAGAAACATCCCATCTATATTCACCTTGTCTTGCCTTGTAAGAAATTTATAAGCGTCAATGGGATCACTTCTCAATCTTCAAAACTCAAGGGAATACAGACTCAGTTTCCTCAATCTCTCTTCATGAAATATTACTGCCATCTCAGGGATTTTTCTGGTTAACCACGATTGAACTCCCTTTATAAGAGGTATGTTCTGCTTTAGATAAGGAGACAAAAATTGTAAACATAGCTCCTGGTGAAGATCTTACCAAGCCTCGAGACAACTGCAGCAACTCTCCGACTCCTCCTCCTACCACCCCCTTGATCATGACCCCACCCCCGAACACCAAACCATCATCTCCCAAACCATCCACAACCTCATCACTTCAGGTGACCTCCCACCCACAGCCTCCAACCTCATCGTTCCCCAACCCCACACCACCCGCTTCTATCTCCTTCCCAAAATCCACAAACCTGAATGCCCTGGTCGACCCATTGCCTCAGCCTGCTCCTGCCCCACCGAACTTATCTCCACCTATCTGGACTCCATCTTCTCCCCTTTGGTCCAGGAACTCCCTACCTACGTCCGTGACACCACATACGTCCTCCACCTCCTCCAGAACTTCCAATTCCCCGGGCCCCCCAACACCTCATCTTTACCATGGACGTCCAGTCCCTATACACCTGCATTCCCCATACAGATGATCTAAAGGTCCTCTGCTTCTTCCTGTCCCGCAGGTCTGACCAGTCTCCCTCAACTGACACCCTCATCCGCTTAGCCGAACTCGTCCTCACACTCAACAACTTCTCTTTCAATTCCTCCCACTTCCTACAGACAAAGGGGGTGGCCATGGGTACCCGCATGGGCCCAAGGTTACGTGGAACAATCCCTCTTCCGTACCTACACTGGCCCTAAATCCCAACTCTTCCTCCGTTACAGTGATGACTGTATCGGTGCCGCCTCGTGCTCCTACGAGGAGCTCGAACAGTTCATCCACTTCACCAACGCCTTCCACCCCAACCTTAAGTTCACCTGGACCATCTCTAATACCTCTCTCTCCTTCCTGGACCTCTCTGTCTCCATCTCCAGCAACCACCTAGAAACCGATATCCATTTCAAGCCCACCGACTCCCATAGATACCTAGAATATACCTCCTTCCACCCAACTTCCTGCAAAAATGCCATCCCCTATTCCCAATTCCTTCGCCTACGTCGCATCTGCTCCCAGGACGAGGCATTCCACTCCAGTACATCTCAGATGAGCTTGCTTTTTAAGGACTGCAACTTTCCCCCCTCAGTGGTCAAGAACTTTCTCG
The DNA here is from genome assembly GCA_024137785.1 of Ginglymostoma cirratum. Taxonomy (NCBI): domain Eukaryota; kingdom Metazoa; phylum Chordata; class Chondrichthyes; order Orectolobiformes; family Ginglymostomatidae; genus Ginglymostoma; species Ginglymostoma cirratum. Next base: position 26,132,956 of record JAHRHZ010000248.1, on the reverse strand, counting down.
ACTGTGTCTCCAGCATTTCCCACAACTCATCCCTCACACCCTCTCCCCGTAATAAAAACCAAAACAGAATCCCCCTCATTCTCACGTACCACCCCACCAACCTCCGGATCTAACGCATCATCCTCCGACACTTCCGACATCTGCAATCCGACCCCACCACCAAAGATATTTTTCTCTCCCCACCCTTAATTGCCTTCCGGAGGGACCACTCTCTCAATGACTCCCTTGTCCACTCCACACTCCCCTCCAGCCCCACCACACCCGGCACTTTTCCCTCCAACCGCAGGAAGTGCTACACCTGCCCCTATACCTCCCCCCTCATCCTCATCCCAGGCCCCAAGAAGACTTTCCACATCAAGCAGATGTTCACCTGCACATCTGCTAATGTGGTATACTGCATCTGCTGTTCCCGTTGTGGCCTCCTCTACATTGGGGAAACCAAGCATAGGCTTGGGGACCGCTTTGCAGAACACCTACGCTCGGTTCGCACTAAACAACTGCACCTCCCAGTCGTCAACCATTTCAACTCCCCCTCCCATTCCTCAGACAACATGTCCATCCTGGGCCTCCTGCAGTGCCACAACGATGCTAGTCGAAGGTCGCAGGAACAGCAACTCATATTCCACTTGGAAACCCTTCGCTGTATGACACACTGACAAAAAAGGGGAGCAGGAGAACTGAAACAAACAGAGAATGCTGGAGAAATTCAGCATTTCTGGAAGCATCTGTACAGAGAGCAATAGAATTAAGGTTTTGGATTCAGTGTGACCTCTGCTTCAGTTTGTTCTGTTTGTTTCAGATTTCTAGCATCTGCAATATTCTGCTTTTACAAACAGAAGACCTGTCTGTTTCTCGTGAGAATTGGTAAAGTCTGTTCAGGAAACATTTGGAATTCTGCTTGGAAAGACTCTAGGGCCAAAGCTGGAAGCATACAGGTGAGGTCCACTACTGCTACTGATGCTGTGTCGTGTCTTTCTTGTACTTGCTCTTCCATTTTTATGGAGTCCTAGTCATAGAGTCATAGAGGCATACAGCATGGAAACAAGTCCTTCGGCCCAACTTATCCATGCTGACTAGGTATCCCAAACTGAACTAGTCCCATTTGCCTGTGTTAGCCCCATGTCTCTTAAACCTTTCCTGTCCATACCTCTGTCTATATTTTAGTGAGCCAAACCAGGGCAGGACTTACACAGTTAATGATAAAGCTCTGGGGAATGTTGCCAAACAAAGACACCTAGAGGTGCAGGTGTATGTTTCCTTGAAAATGGAATCGCAGGTAGACAGGGTGGTGAAGAAGGCGTTTGGTATGTTTGCCTTCATTGGTCAGACCATTGAGCATAGGAATTAGGCTGTTATGATGTGGCTAGACAGGTTACTGGTGAGGCCTCTTTTCAAATATTGCATACAATTCTGGTCACACTTCTACAGGACCGATGTTGTTAACATAGAGGGTTAACTTAGAGGGTGCAAAAAAGATTTACAAGGATGTTGTCAGGACTGGAGGATTTGAGTTATAGGGAGAGGCTGAATAGGCCTGGACTTTTTACCCTGAAGCATTAAAGGCTGAGGAGGGGAACCCTACAGAGGTTTATAAAATCATGATGGGCATGGACAGGGTGAATTGTCAATGTCTTTTTCCTAGGCTTGAGGAGTCCAAAACTAGAGGGCATAGGTTTAAGGTGAGATGGGAGAGATTTAAAAAGAACCCGAGTAGAAACTTTTTCACGCAGAGAGTGGTGTGTGTATGGATGAGCTACCAGAGGAAGTGGTGAAGGTTGGTACAATTACAACATTTAAAAGGCATCTGGATGGGCATATGAATAGGAAGAGTTTAGAGGGAAATGGGCCAAATGCTGGCAAATGGGATTAGGTCAGATTGGAATGTGTGGTCTTTGCAGATGTGTTGGACTGAAAGGTCTGTTTCCATGCTCTATGAATCTATAAATGTTGTCATTAAAGACATTTGTGCTGATCATGATTTGCCTGCTAACTCATTTAATTTATATTTATTCTGATTTATGATAAATCTATAAAAATGAAATATTGTTGACCATTTATTCCTTTGACAGCTGTCCAGTAAATCTGGCAATTTTGATGGACACCCATGAAGATCACGACCATATTGTCACACAGCCTACAGGCGCTGGAATTTCTTTGTGATTTCCATGTTGTTAGATGTACAGGGCACTCATCATGACATTAGAGTTAGAGATGAATCCATCATTTGGAACAGAAAATTAAGATCATTCATCTAAAAGATGAAATCCACAATTTTGAGCCATGTGAACAGAGGCTGGAACCATTATTTAAGATTGTAAAATTGTTAACTCAGCAGGTGAAACTCATGGTGTGGGGCAGAAGTAGAATAATTAATCAAAGTCTCTTTCTTGAAGCTGTGAAAACTAACAAGATGAGGTGCAGCAAGAATACAGAAATGAGAAAAAAGTAAAAGGCAAAAGAAAGGAAAAGTCATGATTGTTTCTATATTCCTGAGGCCATGGTTTGATGTCTGTCTGATTTTTTTTTAAGCACTTTATGAGGTTGGATTTATGATATCATTTAATTGTGAAAGCCAGGGAAAAGGTTTTTTTCCACTTTTGGGTTGGGTCACTCTGTCACAATTCTCCACGTGTGAGCCTTAGCATTGAATGAGTAGCTGGAGCAGGAGCTAAACCCTGCTGCCATTCTCATTGAATGTCCGCATACCCTTTCTAGAGGATTTATTGAATACAGGAACGCTGGCTGATTTTTCCCACTGTAGCTGGAAATTAATTGTTGAGCTTTTTTTATACTGACAAAGTCAGCACAGATTATACTTTCTGTTAAACATGTGCTGTTCAGATTTTTTGTCTTCAGGTGCTTATCCAAATTCCTTATGAAAGCCAAAATTGAATCTCTGCCCACTACACTTACAGGTAGTCAACTCCAAATTTGAATCATTCGCTCCATTGGAAAAGCTCTACCTCAAGTGACTGTTGGCTCTTTTACTGCTCACCTTATATCAGTGTCCTTTGGTTCTTAAACTCCCAACAGAGGAGTAGTTTCACCCAATCTGCTCTGTCCATATTCTTCATAATTTTGAACAACTCAATTAAATCTCACCTCAATCTTCTTTCCATCTGTATTCCTATTTATGAAGCCCAGTATTCCATATACTATTGTAACATATTTCACAAAATGTCGTGAAGTCATACAGCACAGAAACAGGCCTTTTGGCCCACCATGTCTGTGCCAACCAACAAACACCAAACTATAATAATCCCATTTACCTGCACTTAGTCCATAGCCCACTATGCCCCTGCATCCAGATGCTACTTAAGTGTTGTGAAAGTATCTGCCCCCACTATCTTTGCAGGCAATGTATATCTACTACCCTCTGTGTGAAAAAAATCTTTCCTCAAATCTCTTCCAAACCACTTACTCCTCACTTTAAACTTTTTGCCCTCTGATCTCACACACATGCCATGGGGAAAATACTCTCATGATTTACTCCATCTATACCTCTCATAATATTATATATCTCAATCAGTTCCCTCTCAACTTCCTCTGCTCCAAGGAAAACAGACCCACCTATCCAGTCTCTCCTCATAACTGAGACTTTTCACCTTGGGCAACGTCCTGGTGAATCTCCTCTCCAGTGCGATCATGTCTTTCCGATCGCGTGGTCACCTGAACTGCACACAGTATTCCATTTGTGGCCTAACCAATGCTTTATAGAGCTGTAACACGACTTCCTTGCTCCTATATTCTAGGCCAGCTAATGAAGGCAAGCATCCTGTATGCCTTCTCCACTATCCCTGTCTACCTGTCTACCTTCAGGGATCTATGAACTTTTACACCAAGGTCCCTCTGTTCCCCATTTCATAGGGACCCACTATTCATTGTATATATCCTTCCCTTACTAGATCTTCCAAAATGTATCACTTCACACTTCTCAGGATTAAATTCCATCTGCCCAATTTACCAGCTGATCAACTGCAGACTGTAGCCTGAGACCAATCTCCTCGCAATCAACAACACCAGCAGTTATCGTGTCATCTGCAAACTTACTAACTACATCTTCACATCCAAGTGGTTAATGCAAGCAACAAGCAACAAGGGTCCCATGACCAATCCCTATAATACAACACTAGTCACAGGATCCTAATCACAAAAACATCCAACCACCATTTCCCTTTGCCTCCTAATTGTAAGCCAAATTTGAATCTGGTTTACCAATTTGCCTTGGATCCCATGGACTCTTACCTTTTGGACCAACCCCCCCATGTGGGACCTTGTCAAAGGCCTTACTGAAGTCCATATAAACTATGTCAACTACATTAACCTCATCAATCTCTTACGTCACTTTTACAAAAAAACTCAATCAACTTAGTGAGTCAGGGTTACCCTCTAACAAATTCATGCTGACTATCCCTGATCATTCCCTGCCTTTCCAAGTGTTGATTAATCCTGTCCCTCAGAATGCCTTCTGATAGTTTTCTGACCACTGACATTAGACTAACTGGTCTGTAATAACTGGTCTATCCCTGCCGCTATTCTTGAACAAAGGAACCACATTAATTATCCTCCAGTCATCTGGCACTTCACCAGAGACTGGGGAAATATTAAATATCTCTACCAGGTTCCCAGCAACCTCCTCCCTTGCATCCCATAGCAATCTCATCAGGCCTTCGGGATTTATGCACCTGTATGTCTGGTGAAACATCTAATAACTCCTGCTTATTAATCTTATCTGGCTCCAGAACCTCACCTTCCCAAATGAACTGTCCTGCTACCTTCTGTGAGATTTGGATCTAGAATGATCTGAAAGGGTTAATACTTGATTGTGTGCATTACTCTCCAACCACTGTGATGACATTACTTTGGTGGCAGGGTGGAGTCTTATAAGAGACAGGAGTAAAACTAAATCCTCCCAACAGTCTTTGTGGCGATGCAGAGCATTTTAGAGCCATACACCACAGAAGAGGCCCTTTGGACCATCAGGTTTGGCCTACCTAAGCTAGTCTAACCCTCCAGCATTTAACCCATAGGTTTGACTGTTACGACATGTTCAAGTGCTTATCACGTAATTCTTAAGGGTTGCGAGGTTTCCTACCTCTACTATCCTTTTAGGCAGTGCATTCCAGATTCCCACCACCTTCTGGATGAAAAAAAACAGAAGTTGCTGGAAAAGCTCAGCAGGTCTGGCAGCATCTGTGAAGAAAAACATCAGACTTAACGTTTCGGGTCCAGTGACACTTCCTCAGAACTTCACCAGATACCAGGGAGGGTCTCAGGAAGGGTCACCAGACCCGAAACGTTAAGTTTGATTTTTTTCTTCATGGGTGCTGCCAGTCCTGCTGAGCTTTTCCAGCAAATTCTGTTTTTGTCCCTGATTTACAGCATCCACAGTTTTTACCTTCTGGGTGAAAATGCTTTTCCTCAAATTCCCTCTAAATCTCCTGCTTTTCTCCTTAAAATTCACCCGGGTATTGACCCTTCAACTCAGGGGAAACAGCTGTTTTTATTGACCATGTTCATCCCCTTCACAATCGTATACACCTCAACCACCTCGTCCCTCAATCTTCTCTGCTCTAAACAAGCTAAGTCTATCCAGTCTCTCTTCATAGCTGCGTAGCTCCATCCCAGGCCACATCCTGGTGAATCTCCTCTATACCTCCCCTACATCCTTCCTATAGTATGATGGCCAGAACTTCACACACGACTTCAGCTGTGGCCTAATCAAAGTTTTGTACAGCTCCAACATAACCTTCTTTCTATACCATGACACTTATAACCTGTAAATATTTTCAGGGATGTAATAAACTATATCTTGCTTACTCTCCAAGACTCTTCTCTCTGACTGAAGGTGGCCATCCTCACACACACACTTGAATATATAAATCCTTAAAGAACCCATGAACTTATAAAATATTGTTGGTGGACACACACACCTTCAGCAATTTGTACATTTACATTCCTGAGTTGTTCTCCTCTTGCCACTTGAGTAAGTTTAGTTGTTCATAAATGTCCTATGCCTTTGCCCCTTGCCACAATCTCCCAAACTCCCATCACTCCCAGCCCAGCCCCCTCCCAGGGTTGCCCTAGTCAAGCTGCCAATTTTATTGTGCTAATCACTTAAACTAGAATTCAGCTTTAAAGAATTCTCTTATTCATCTAAATGTAAATGTAAAGTGATCTTGCTTGCATATGGAAGCTTATCATGGTTATTTTGTGATAATAGCTGCTTTGTAAAGAACATGCAGTCAATCGTCATTGTCGGGCTGTACATCTCATAATGATTGCAAACATCCTAGTTATTGCCATTCCTCATTTCTAACAGTTTATCCTTCATTATGTCACTGGTCTCTTTTCTTTTCATGTGATTACACAAGCGACCTTCAGTTGAACCCATGAATAATCATTTGGTCACTGATAATGGCGAGCAGGAGCTGAATGTTTCCTCATGGTAATTGCAGATGAGAATTCTAGCAGTAATCATAGTGGGTGAAAGAGTAAATATTTGTATCCATCAAGTAGCTATCATGTTTCAAATTCTGGTCTATATTTTTCTTCATTGATCTTTAACCTCCTGTGTATTTGGCTTAAAGGGATATTTCCTTCATGACAAAACAATGAAGAAAATAACTGTGTCACACATATCACTTACAAACAAATGCATTACAACAAGAAACTGCGTACAGTTCTTCTCATTTCCTATAAAAAGATGTGTAAATATTGTGCGAATCTAAGCAGCCAGTTTGACTAAAGCCTGAGACCTCTACAGCTGCATTGATCTGTCCAGTGCACTGTGGAGTTGCCAGACTAATATGGACAGCTCCTGCTCCTTTGAAGCACTTCAATGCCAATTTCTTTATGAATGTAAGATAGTACATTGTAGGCACACTTCAGCTGAACAGCTAATCGGCTGAAGAACTTGATGTGATACCTGACCTAAGTTGAACTTGGACCTCACTCGCTTACAATGGAGCAAGCTTTGAGGCCTGATCTTGAGGTCATGCACAACTTGTCAGACAGGGGGCAATAACTGATCATACCTCCAAAATGAAGCTGAACAGAAGCTAAAGGGGTCATCAAAGTCTCTAAAATGTTAACAGGAAAAGACAGGGTAGATAAAGATAAATGGTTTTTAAGGTCTTAGCGAAAATTTGAAGCTTATTTGTGGATGCAGTTGTTTGTTAGCTCGCTGAGTTGGTTGCTCCATGGTGTGCAGATGTTTCGTTACCATTTTAGACAACATCGTCACTGCGACCTTTAATCGCAGTGTTGGTGTTCTGCTCCGTTCCAAATTTATAATTTTGACAACACCCAGAGGATCATATGAATTCGGAACGGAGCAGAAAACCAATGCTTCGAGCAGAGGTTGCACTAATGACAGTGCCCAGAATGGTAACGAAATATCTACACACCACGGAAAAACCGGCTCAGTGAGCTAACAACCAACTGCATAAATTATTCCAGAGATAATAGGAACTGCAGATGCTGGAGAATCCGAGATAACAAGGTGTAGAACTGGATGAACACAGCAGGCCGAGCAGCATCATAGGAGCAGGAAATCTTGACGTTTCGGGCCTAGACCCTTCATCAGAAATGGGGGAGGGGAGGAGGGTTCTGAAATAAATAGGGAGAGAGGGGGAGGCGGATAGAAGATAGATAGAGGAGAAGATAGGTGGAGAGGAGACAGACAAGTCAAAGAGGCGGGGACCGTGTCTCCTGCATTTCCCGTAACTCATCCCTCACACCCCGTCCCCGCAATAACAACCAAAAAAGAATCCCCCTCGTCCTCACGTACCACCCCACCAACCTCTGGATCAAACGCATCTTCCTCCAACACTTCCGACGTCTGCAATCTGACCCCACCACCAAAGACATCTTTCCCTCCCCACCCTTGTCTGCTTTCCGGAGGGACCACACTCTCCGTGACTCCCTTGTCCGCTCCACACTCCCTTCCAGCCCCACCACACCCGGCACTTCTCCCTCCAACCGCAGGAAGTGCTACACCTGCCCCCACACCTCCTCCCTCACCCCAATCCCAGGCCCCAAGAAGACTTTCCACATTAGGCAGATGTTCACCTGCACATCTGTTAATGTGGTATACTGCATCCGCTGTTCCCGTTGTGGCCTCCTCTACATCAGGGAAACCAAGCGGATGCTTGGGGACCGCTTTGGAGAACACCTGCGCTTGGTTCACAATAAACAACTGCACCTCCCAGTCGCGAACCATTTCAACTCCCCCTCTCATTCCTCAGACGACATGTTCATCCTGGGCCTCCTGCAGTGCCACAACGATGCCACCCGAAGGCTGCAGGAACAGCAACTCATATTCCGTTTGGGAACCCTGCAGCCCAGTGGTATCAATGTGGATTTCACAAGCTTCAAAATCTCCCCTCCCCCAAGCGCATCCCAAAACCACCCCAGCTCATCCCCGCCTCTCTAACCTGTTCTTCCTCTCACCTATCCCCTCCTCCCACCTCAAGCCACACCCCCATCTCCTACTGGCTAACCTCATCCCGCCCCCTTGACCTGTCCGTCCTCCCTGGACTGACCTATCTCCTCCCTACCTCCCCATCTACACTCACCTTTACTGGCTCCATCCCCGCCTCTTTGACTTGTCTGCCTCCTCTCCACCTATCCTCTCCTCTATCCATCTTCTATCTGCCTCCCGCTCTCTCCTTATTTATTTCTGAATCCTCTTCCCCTCCCCTATTTCTGATGAAGGGTTTAGGCCCAAAACGTCAGCCTTCCTGCTCCTCTGATGCTGCTTGGCCTGCTGTGTTCATCCAGCTCTACACCTTGTTATCTTGCATAAATTATTCCCACAGGTTGTGGATTCCAGAACAAGAGGGCATAGCTTGAGAATTAGTGTCAGACCTTTCAGGAGAGATGATAGTTAACACTGCTACACACAAAGGGTCGTAGCTGTTTGGAACTCTCCTCTATAAACAGGAACGGATGCCAAATCAGTTGTTTATTTTAAATCAGTGATAGATAACTTTTGCTTAAGCAAGGGTATTAATGGATATGAGCCTAAGACGAGTTAGGCCACAGTTCTGCGATGATATTATTGAATCATGGAACAGGCTCAGGAGGATGAATGGCCTACTCCTGTTCTTATGTGAGTTAGAAAGTTGAGGAAGGGAGAGGGATGCAATATTCAGCACAATTTCCTAGAACAATATATTGTGGATCCAACCAGGGACCAGGTGATTTTAGATCTGGTAATATGTATTATGGTTAATACTGATCTCAGAATAAGAGATCCTCTGAGGAACAGTTACCAAAACATGGTAGAATTTAGCATTCAGTTTGAGAGTAAGAAACATGGGTCAAAAACAACTGTGCTAAACTAACACAAAGATAGTTCCACAGGGATCAGGGATGAGTTGGCTGGAATGGACTGGACATGGAGTTTAGCAGAAAACACAATTGAGAAACAACGGCTTATGTTTTAAGAAAATAGTTTATGACTCACAGCAAAGAAACATTCCAGGGACAAAGGATTCAATGAAGGAGATAAATCTACCACAGTTATACAAGGAAGTGAAGGACAATATCAAATTGAATGAAAAAAAATACAATGCTAAGAGTAGTGGTAAACCAGAGGATTGGGAAGCCAACAAAAGGTCAACAAAAAAGTAATAAGGGAGAAAATAAACTTTGAGGGCAAATAGTAAGAGCTTCTTTAACAGAATATGTAAAATGGAGAAGAGGCTAAAGTGAAAATCACATGGAGAACATGGCTGTGAAAATAACAGAGGAGTTGAATAAATGCTTTATATTTATCTTCATGGTAGTGGGCACTAATAGCTTCCAAAACTACTAAATAATTAAGAGGTCCAGATTAGGGGATGGGGAAGGAAATGATCACAATAATTGAAAGTAGCAGAGGAATTAATGGGGCCAAAAGCTAATAATTCCCCTCACTCTGATGGGTTACACCCTCAGATTTTGAAATAAGTAGTTTCAGAGATAGTAGATGCACTGGTCATACAGGGGTTCGGTTAGTTCACTTAGCTGGATGGCTGGTTTGTGATGCAGGCTGACACCAATAGCATGGGTTCAGCTCCCACACTGGCTGAGGTTACCATCATGGTCCATCCTTCTCAACCTCTCCCCTCACCTGAGGCGTGGCGACCCAAGGGCTAAACCACAACTTGTCATCTCTGTCTCTCCCTCTCTCTAATGAGAGAGCAGCTCTATGGTCTGATAAGGTTATGGTGACTTTTACCTTCCAGGATTCTCCAGATTCTGGAAAAGTCCCACAGGATTGAAAAATTCCCAATGTAAAAACTTTATTCAAAGAAGGAGTAAGTAACAGAGCATGTCCTGGTGACTCCAACCTCACTTACATTGATCTGAACAGAGTGTCCATGCTGCTCCTGGCCAGGTGCAGTCCTGAAGGGTTGCTGACCCTCCACCTGGGAAGCAGGGTTCAGAAGTAAGGTCTCATTGGCTGCTTTAATGGATGTAAAATCCAGTTGGGGGCTTGCAAAAGAGCCAAGGTGGAGTTGCTTCTGGTTTTCTGGCCCATCAATGGGGCTTCCACTGTCCTGCTCACTCATCACCACTGCCTTCCCCATTCCCCTGACACAGTAAAATACAAATGCTTTCAATTCCAATATTTCCACATCCAGATCTCATCCTATCACTTCCAGCTCAGCTCCTTTAGAATAATCTGCAACTCTCACACGTTTCCTTTCCCTGAAACCTCTCTTCATTTCATGAAGACTTCAGCTTCAGTCCTAGATTACATGCACATTATTCCACAGAGAACCCTTTCCCCAAAGAGTAATGTAAGGAAGTTTGATGTTTGAAGGGTAGATAGGTACAGGCTACTTAATATTCAATGTATTAAATATAGAAAAATAACATACAGTTTGCCATGCCCTTCCCATGACAGCTGAAGAAAGTACTGTTTTAATTGTTAGGTCTCATCATTATATTCTGCCCCCTTCCCTCTCCCCAGACATTGTGTACCCCCTGTATATTACATCACTGTGTTTTGTGATACTTCCTCATTCACATATTTTTACAACCATTCAAGTACACATGATTTTGTTAGCTAAAACACAGTTGATTGCGCATTTAAGGTACATTTGCTAACAATCAGTATAATTAATATCATGGAATCTGACGTCTGTTCTTTCATTATATTGGGTTAAATTAACATTTATGATCCCATCAGGCAGTTTTTCCTCTGGAACCAGCTCATTTTACTAATTCTCGGCAACCTCAGGGAAAGGATTTGTTAAGTGAAGCTCTGCCTGCAACCAAAAGAGATGCAAATGAATCCCCAAATCTCTGAAGGGAAGTTCGTCCTTCACAGATTACTGTTAATCAGGTCAATATCTGAGCAACATTAAATCTCCTCAGAGTACAGTACATGTTCTCAACCACTAACTTATCTTACTTTAAACAGTAATGGAATGTTCAGTATTTTTAAAACTTGCAGACTAGAGCCAGTGCAAATGCTCTGGAAATTTATACAGTATCCTACAGGCATTCTTTCAATCATGGTGGCCTGGAGCTTCCTTTGCAGGTTAGCTCAGTCAGTTGGATGGCTGGTTTGCAGCAGAATTATTTCAACAGTGAGGGTTCAATTTCTGTATTGGCTGAGATTACCATGAAGGTGCTGTCTTCTCAATCTCTCCTGAGGCATAGTGAACCTCAGTTAAACTCACTACCAGTTGTCTCTCTCCAATGTGAGAGGAACCAATGGTCCCTGGGGCAATGGTGACTTTAAAGATCCAAAGCTGTATCCGTAAATGCCCCTAATATCACTCATTCTAAACTCATTTTGCTGACATCAATAAAACATATAAGTAATTTCCTAATCTCATGAAGAATAACATTGGTCACAAATTAACATTAATAATCTGAAGTTTTCAATTGAGTTTTAAACTTGAGTTCCAATTCATTTGACTACCATTCATGCACATCAGGGGAAAGCACTTTTAAGAATGAGTTGTCAGAAAAGCTTTCAATTTTTCCTGTGATTTATACTGATGGCAGAGAATCCAGTGAAGGAAACAGTAAATGCTGCACACAGCTCAGTGGGGATACTTTCTTCTAAATGTTCAAAAAATTGCTGTTAAATAGACAGAAGAATGATTTCATTTCCTGCTGTGTTTAGAAATTATCTTGAAAGATTAAGAGATCGGCTTGTGTAAATGCAATTGGAAGATACGTTTGGAAGTCAGGGAGTTGCGGAGGTGGGAGGGAAGCGTGACCACTTTTGTGATCAGATTCATTCAGGCTGAGTGTTTGATGGATGGACAAGAAAGATTGAGGGGTGTGGGCGAATTAGACATCTAACTTACTTACACTCAATTCACAGAATTGTTATGAAGTAGAAGGAGGCCATTTGGCCCATCACACTATTAACTGGTGCCAATCTCCTGCCTTTTCCCCATATCCCATTTCTATCCAAGTACTACACATAACATTGCACCCAACACTGCACCCAATGGATAAGGTAGTGAAGGCAGAAATTGAAGGAATGCAGCAATGGGGGCAATTTCATTCAACACTGTACCCCTTAAAATATACTCAGGCATGGCCACTGTTTCAAAATCAAATGGAGACATTAAGATCTATCTGGACCACTCCCAACTCAACACAGAAATACAACATGAAATCCATCCAATTATTTGAAGTTAGCTCAGCTATAATGGCAAAGAGTACATTGTGTGCAATACAAGCTAGGTCATTTAGGACTGAGATGAGGAAGATGTTTTTTTCCATCCAGAGAGTAGTCAGCCTGTAGACTTCTCTGCCAGAGGAAGTGATTGAGGCCAAAACATTGAAAGTTATCAGGAAGAAGTTAGAGTTATAGGTCTTAGGGCTAAAAGGATCCGAGAGTATTGGGAGAAAGTGTCCTGAGTTGGATGACCATATTGAATGGTGGAGCAGCCTCAAATGGCCTATCCTGCTCGTATTTTCTATGTTTCTATATTAGACACTGTGGATTTCGGCAAATTCTTTTGGACCAGAAATCAAGGTTATTAATTGCTTTTATAGCATATTGTGGTCACTATTTCTTCAATCAACTACTCTTCAGGATAGCATCTGCATCTGAAATATTCTAGCAATCAGTGTCCAACATAAGCCACGGGAAGACCAGAATAATCTTCCTATATATGATATTCTAATACACGCTTCCACAAAGGAACATTCAATTGCAAATTTCAGATTAGCCATGATCTAATCAAATGTTGACATATAGTCAATGGGCTGAATGGCCTACTTCTCCTTCTATGCCTTGTGATCTTACTCAGATAGGGAGGTTCAGGAAACATTGAAGGATACGAGCTGAATTCCAAATGACATGTGTGAATTTGCAATACCTATCAGTAAATTTTTAGGTCTCAGAAGTAATGCCCAATCCCCGGAAAATAAACGTGGTCAGAGAATTTCCACAAACTAGGATGATAATAGAGTGACAAATAGTCAGTCTCAGCTAAAATATTGTGCCCAGTTCTGAGCAACATATCTTCAGAAGTACATGAATGCACGAGAGAGAGAGCAGAGAAACTAAAGAATGGATTCAAGCACGAGGAACCCTAGTTACAAATATAGATTGGAAAATTTGGGACATTTTTCTTTGGGCACATGAGGGCTGAGAGGAGATTTTGTAGATTACTGATAGTACTAGTAACACTTTGTCAACTTTACCTCATTTCCTTGTCGATAGTGAATACAGATGCAAAGGGCTCCTTTGAAATTTCAGCTATTTATTCCAGCTCCACATACAGAATGCTGCTTTGGTCCCTAATGGGCCCTACTTTTTCCCTGGTTATTTTCTTACACTCAGTTTACTTACAAACACTTGGATATTCATTAATGCTAGCCACTATTGTTTTCCATGTCCCGTTTTCACTCTCCTCATTTTGTTTTTAAGCAACTCTTGCACATTTTATACTCCTCCATGGCATCTGATGCTTTGAATGCTCAATATCTGCCATTAGCTTCTTTTTTTTTTATTTACTTATCTCCCTTGCATTCCCTGACACCCAGGGTTCTCTGGGCTTGTGAGTCCCATCCTTCACCTTTACTGGAACATGTTGGACTTGCATTCTCACTGTTACCCTTTTGAATGTTCCCCACTGCCCTGGTGTGAATTTTCCAGCAAGAACCCGCTCTCTGTCTCCTTTAGCCAGAACCTGTCTTAAATAAAATCAAATGATATGAGGACAAACTTTTCCAGGCAGCAAGCAGTTGGGTCAAGAATGCATTGCCTGTGAGTGTGATGGTGACAGGCTTAATGGAAGTATTGAAAAGGGAATTTAACTATTGTCTGCAAAGGAAGAATATACAGTCCTACAAAGAGAAAGGGGAAGAATGACATTGGGTGTTTTATTGGAGAGTTGATGCAGCTCCTTCTGTGCTGTAACAATTCTAGGGAATTATTGAAAGGAATAATTCTTGGCCCAAAATGACAGCAAAAAAAAATTGCACACATTTCTTTCTCAAAGAAGTTAAAACACAATAAATACACCAAAAGATAGTTAGTTAACGCCCAATTAAATTCATGTACTTGGGGTTAGGAGAGAGAATCTAGTGCTTCATTTGGGGAATGGCGTCATTTTCCATCAGTGGGTAGCTGGAGAATGATGCAAGGGGCACATTGGTAGATTAAAAACAAACAAAGGACCAATAGGCACAAAGCCAGCCACAGTCCAGCCTGCACTCAAACTAATGTGTCATTTTGATTTTTCACACCATCCATCTTTGAGAGACGCTGCCAAATTAATAATGAATTATGAGCAGTTTTCTGTTCTGGACTCTTGCTGACTACTCATAAGTCTCATTTCACGTGAGACTCTTGCAGCTGTCAATGAGAGCGTGAACTTCATTCTATCAGTTCACTGGATTAAAATCCCCATCACTCGAGGTGAAAGGATGGTGTACTCTGATCCTCTAAGCACTAGTTAAATTTAAAATGAATGTTAACAAAATCATGGATGACAGGAACATTAAATGCAATAAATAAAAGACAAATCTTGCTGGCATAATGACATCTCCCGAGTATCACTCAAAGGTTTGAGGCAGCTTAGCTTTTCCTATTACAGAAGAAGAAACAAATCAGCCATTACAGGCTACGTGTACATTTTCTTTCCAAACTTACATGATTTTTTAAACGTAATTTGTGGGATTGTATCGTCCCCTTCAAATTGCCCTTGAGAATGTGGCAGTGAGCTGCCTTCTTGTACCATTGAGGTCCGTATATCAGAGAGTCATAACAAAAAGTGCTCCAGGATTTTGATCCAGCAATATTGAAAGAATGATGATACAGTTTCAAGTGGTAAAAGAAAGGGAGCTGATGACCAGATACAAATGGCCCATGTGTATGCATATGCGTTCACTGAGAACACATTAACCAGCTTTGAGGCACATTGACACATCTCCATGTCCAATATATCTTGAGACAGGATTTGAACTACGACCTTCTGGACTGAGGAGAGAGGTTACTCATTAATTTTAGAACATAGAACATAGAACATTACAGCACAGTACAGACCCTTCGGCCAACCTGTGAAACCAATCTGCAGCCCATCTAACCTACACTATTCCCTTATCATCCATAATTTTATCCAATGACCATTTAAATGCCCTTAAAGTTGGCGAGTCTACTACTGTTGCAGGCAGGGTGTCACGAAGTTGACCAAAGCTCTCCAAAGTGGCATCCGGTCCATCATGCAAACCAGCATTCCTTCTGTCTATACTTCCCACTGCCTTGGGAAAGCAGCCAATATAATCCAAGATCCCTTCCTCCCCAGTTATACTCTCCAGCACCCTCTTCTGTAGGCAGAAGATACAAAGGTTTGAAAGCATGTACCAACAGATTCAAGGACAGCTTCTTCACTGCTGTTACCAGACTTGTGAATGGACCACTTGTATATTAAGAGCTGATCTTTCTCTGCACTTTCTCTGTAACTGTAACACTGTATTTTGCATTTGGGTCTATTACCTTGATGTGCTTATGTAAGGCATGATTTGTCTGGTTAGCCTGCAAAACAATGCTTTTCACTGTATCTCAATACATGTGACAACGACAAATCAAATCAAATGCTCACCTGGAAAGCATAGGAGCAACAAAGATAGAGTCATAGAGTCATACAGTATGGAAACAGACCCTTCGGTCCAACTCCTCCAGGCTGACCAGACATCCTAAATAAATCTAGTCCCACTTTCCAGCCTTTGGCCCATATCCCTCTAAATCCTCCCTATTCATGTACCCATTCAGATGCCTTTTAAATGTTATAAATCAGACCAGCCTCTATCACTTCCTCTGGCAGCTCATTCCATACACTCACCACCCTCTCCACGAAATTGTTGCCCTTTAGGTCGTTTTTATATCTTTCTCCTCTCATCTTAAACCTTTGCCCACTAGTTTTGGACTCCCCCACCCCAGGGAAAAGAACTTATCTATTTAACCCTATCCATAGCCCTCATGATTGTATGAACCTTTATAAAGTCACCCCTCAGCTTCTGACACTCGAGGGAAAAAAGTCTCAGGATATTCAGCCTCTCCCTGTGGCTCAAACCCACCAAACCCGGCAACATCCTTATAAATCTTTTCTGAACCCTTTTGAGATTCACAACATCCTTCCTAAGCAAGGAGATCAGAAATGCACACAACACTCCAAAAGTGGCTGAACCAATGTCCTATACTGCCGCAGCATGACCTCCCAACTCCAATACTCAGTGCACTGACCAATGATGGTAAGCATACCCAATGCCTTCTTCACTATCCTGTCTACTCACGACTCCACTTTCAAGGAACTATGAACCTGCTCAGCAAAGTCTCGTTGTTTAGCAAAACTCCCCAGGACCTTACCATTAAGTGTATAAGTCCTGCCCTGATTTGCCTTTCCAAATGCATCACCTCACATTTATCTAAATTAAACTCCTCCTGTGCTCTTCCTGTCAGATGTAGGAGTGTTGATGGTAACGTTTGCAGGAGGTGTGCTCAGTTGCAGATTGTGGATTAGTTGGAGCGGCAGTTAGAGGAAATTAGGAATTTACAGGAGCTAGGGGATGTGATGGATGGCAGTTGTAGCAAGGGAGATAAACTGAATGTACAGTCAGGCAGGCGGGTCACCTCCAGGAAAGGTAGGGGAGGGAGGCACATAGTGCAGGATTCTCCAGTGGCTATCCCCATCTCAAACAAGTACACCGTTTTGGAAAATGTAGGGGGTGATAGACTCTCAGGTGAATGTAGCACTGACAGCCAGATATCTGGTACCGAGATAATAGGAACTGCAGATGCTGGAGAATCCGAGATAACAAGTTGTAGAGCTGGATGAACACAGCAGGCCAAGCAGCATCATAGGAGCTGGAAGGCTGACATTTTGGGCCCAGACCCTTCATCAGAAATGGGGGAGGGAAAGGGGGTTCTGAAATAAATAGGGAGAGAGGGAGGAGGCGGATAGAAGATGGATAGAGGAGAAGATAAGATAGGTGGAGAGTAGACAGACAAGTCAAAGAGGTGGGGATGGAGCCAGTAAAGGTGGGTGTAGGTGGGGAGGTAGGGAGGAGAAAGGTCAGTCCAGGGAGGACGGACAGGTCAAGGGGGTGGGATGAGGATAGTAGGTAGGAAATGGGGGTGCAGCTTGAGGTGGGAGGAGGGGATATGTGGGAGGCAGTACGGGTTAGGGAGGCAGGGACGAGCTGGCCAGGTTTTGGGATGAGGTGGGGGAGGGGAGATTTTGAAGCTTGTGAAATCCACATTGATACCATTGGGCTGCAGGCTTTCCAAGCGGAATATGAGTTGCTGTTCCTGCAACCTTCGGGTGGCATCGTTGTGGCACTGCAGGAGGCCCAGAATGGACATGTCGTCTGTGGAATGGGATGGGGAGTTGAAACGGTTCACGACTGGGAGGTGCAGTTGTTTATTGCGAACCAAGCGTAGGTATTCTGCAAAGTGGTCCCCAAGCCTCCATTTGGTTTCCCCGATGTAGGGGAGGCCACAATGGGTACAGCGGGTGCAGTATACCACATTAGCTGATGTGCAGGTGAACATCTGCTTGATGTGGAAAGTCTTCTTGGGGCCTGGGATGGGGGTGAGGGAGGAGGTGTGGGGGCAGGTGTAGCACTTCCTGTAAAAATGCCATCGCCTGTTCCCAATGCCTTCGCCTCCGCCATATCTGCTCCCAGGATGAGGCATTCCACTCCAGTACATCTCAGATGTCCTTGTTCTTCAAGGACTGCAACTCCCCCCACCACCCCCTTCCCCGAATGATCGAGAATGCCGCTGACTGTGTCTCCCGTATTTCCCGCAACTCATCCCTCACACCCCGTCCCCGCAATAACAACCAAAAAAGAATCCCCCTCGTCCTCAAGTACCACCCTACCAACCTCCGGATCCAACGCATCATCCTCCAACACTTCCGCCATCTGCAATCCGACCCCACTACCAAAGATATTTTTCCCTCCCCACCCTTATCTGCTTTCCGGAGGGACCACTCTCTCCGTGACTCCCTTGTCCGCTCCACACTCCCCTCCAGCCCCACCATATCTGGCACTTCTCCCTGCAACCGCAGGAAGTGCTTCACCTGCCCTCACACCTCCTCCTTCACCCCCATCCCAGGCCCCAAGAAGACTTTCCACATCAAGCAGATGTTCACCTGCACATCTGTTAATGTGGTATACTGCATCCGCTGTACCCGTTGTGGCCTCCTCTATATCAGGGAAACCAAGCGGATGCTTGGGGATCGCTTTGCAGAACACCTACGCTCGGTTCTCAATAAACAACTGCACCTCCCAGTCGCGAACCGTTTCAACTCCCCCTCCCATTCCACAGATGACATGTCCATCCTGGGCCTCCTGCAGTGCCACAACGATGCCACCCGAAGTTTGCAGGAACAGCAACTCGTATTCCACTTGGGAACCCTGCAGCCCAATGGTATCAATGTGGATTACACAAGCTTCAAAATCTCCCCTCCCCCTACCGCATCCCAAGACCTGCCCAGCTCGTCCCCGTCTCCCTAACCTGTTCTTCCTCCCACTTATCCCCTCCTCCCACCTCAAGCTGCACCCCCATTTCCTACCTACTAACCTCATCCCGCCCTCTTGACCTGTCCGTCCTCCCTGGACCGACCCATCTCCTCCCTACATCCCCACCTACACCCACCTTTACTGGCTCCATCCCCGCCTCTTTGACTTGTCTGTCTCCTCTCCACCTATCTTCTCCTGTATTCATCTTCTATCCGCCTCCCCCTCTCTCCCTATTTATTTCAGAACCCCCTTCCCCTCCCCCATTTCTGATGAAGGGTCTAGGCCCGAAACGTCAGCCTTCTTGCTCCTATGATGCTGCTTGGCTCTACACCTTGTTATCTGGTACCGAGTCTGGCTCTAATCTAATCTGAGGCTCCAAGCAGTCGATTGTGATCGGGAACCGTCGAGTCAGAGGCACAGACAGACATTTCTGCGGCCAACAGCAATAAATCAGAATGGTATGTTGCCTCCCTGGTGACAGGATCAAGGATATTTCGGAGAGGGTGCAGAACATTCTCTAAGGGGAGAGGGACCAGCAGGAGGTTGTTGGACACATTGGAACTAACGACAAAGGAAAAGGATGAGGCTCTGAGGACAGAATATAGGAAGTTAGGCAGGAATTTATAAATGAGGTCCTCAAGGGTAGTAACGCTTGGATCACTCCCGGTGCCACAAGCTAGTGAGGGTAGGATTAGGAGGATTGAGCAGGTGAATGCACGGCTGGGCTGCTGGTGCAAGGGAGAATGACTCACATTTTTGGATCATTGGAATCTCTTCTGGGGTACAAATGAACTGCATAAGAAGGACAGGTTGCACCTGAATTCGAAGGGGATAAATATACTGGCCGCAAGATTTGCTAGAGCTGCTCAGAAGGATTCAAATTAGTAGGTTGAGTGGGGGTGTGGTGACCCAGGGAGTCAGTGAGGAATAGAATCCCTACAGTGGGGAAACAGGGTCTTCGGCCCAACAAGTCCACACCAACTCTCAGAGCATCCCACCCAGACATAACCCACCTAGTCTACACATCCCTGGACACTACAGGCAATTTAGCATGGCCAATCCACCCAGCCTGCATATCTTTGGACTGTGGGAGGAAACCGGAGCACCCGTAGGAAACCCACGCAGATGCGGGGAAAACGTGCAAACTGCACACAGACAGTCGCCCCAGGGTGGAATTGAACCTGGGTACCTGGCGCTGCTAACCACTGAGCCACTGTGCCGCCCGAGAGAGAGAGAGAGAGAGAGAGAGAGAGAGAGAGAGAGAGAGCAGTCTGAGACAGCGATAACACAGTGTGGAGCTGGATGAACACAGCAGGCCAGGCAGCATCAGAGGAGCAGGGAAGCTGACGTTTTGGATCGGGACTCTCCTTCACAAATGGGGGAGGGGGAAGGGAACTCCGAAATAAATAGTTAGAGGAGGGGTGGGGCTGGGGAAGGTAGTGGGATGGTGATAGGTGAGTGCACATTGGGAGTGGTGGGGATTGGTCAGTGAGGTGGGAGGAGCAGACAGGTGGGAGAGAAGATTGACAGGTTGTGTCAGGTCAAGGAAGTGAGGATGAGAGGGAGGGTTAGTCATGGGATGAGGCCAGGAGTTTGGGAGATTTTGAAACTGGTAAAATCCACAATTAGGCCATTGGGCTGTAGGCTCCCAGGGCGGAATATGAGGTGCTGCTCCTCCATTGTGCAGGTGGCGTCATTGTGACACTGGAGGAGGCCCAGGATGGACATTTCGCCCAGGGAGTGGGAGGGGGAGTTGAAATGGTTCGCAATCAGGAGGTGTTGTCGTTCTTCACGAACAGAGCATGACCCCACCCCTGACTACCAAAACATAATTTCTGACGACCTACCACCCACAGCCTCCAATCTCATCATTCCCCAACCCCGCACCACCCGTTTCTATCTGCGCTCTGTTCGTGCCCAACCCTCCCTCTCATCCCCGCCTCCTTGAACTGTCCATCTTCTCTCCCACTTATTCATCCCTCCCACCTCACTGACCAATCCCCACCACTGCCTACCTGTACTCACCAATCACCATTCCACCTACCTTCCCCAACCCCATCCCTCCTCCATTTATTTCTGAGCTCTCTACTCCCTTCCCATTTGAGAAGAAGGGTCCCGACCCGAAATGTCAACTTTCCTGTTCCTCTGATGCTGCCTGGCCTGCTGTGTTCCTCCAGCTCCACACTGTGTTATCCCTGACTCTAGCATCTGCAGTTCTTAATATCTCAGTCTGAGACTGATACAGTTGGGAAAAAGAATAAGTCAAACAGTCAGGGAAGGCAGGAACAAAGCAGAGAATGAGGTAGGACTGATAAATTAAACTGCATTTATTTCAACGCAAGAGGCCTTACAGGTAAGGCAGATGAACTCAGGGCATGGTTGGAAACATGAGACTGGGATATCATAGTGATTACAGAAACATGGCTCAGGGATGGACAGGACTGGCAACATAATATTCTCGGATATAGATGCTATGGGAAGGATTGAAGGAGGGAGCAAGAGAGGAGTTGGAGTAGTGATTTTGATTACGGATAACGTTACTGCTGTACTTAGGGAGGATATTCCTGGGAATACGTCCAGGCAAGTTATTTGGGTGGAACTGAGAAATAAGAAAGGGATGATCACCTTATTGGGATTGTATGATAGACCCCCCAATAAACAGTGGGAAATTGTGAAACAAATTTATAAGGAGGACTCAGTTACCTGTGAGAATAATAGGGTGGTTATAGTAGAGGTTTTAGTTTTCCATACATGGACTGGGACTGCCATAGTGTTAAGGGCTTGGATGGAGAGGAATTTGTTAAGTATGTACAAGAACATTTTCTGATTCAGTATATAGTTTACCTACTAGACAGGGTGCAAAACTTGACCTAGTCTTGGGAAATAAGGCAGGGCAGCTGACTGAGATATCAGTGGGGTAACACTTTGGGGCCAGTGACTGTAATTCTATTAGTTTTAAAATAGTGATGGAAAAGGATATCCAGGATCTAAAATTATAAAGTTCTAAATAGGAAGAAGGCCAATTTTGATGGCACTTTCAAAACTTTCAAAAGTTGATTGGAGGCAGATGTGCACAGGTAAAGGGATGGCTGAAAAATGGGAAGGCTTTAAAAATGAGATAACGAGAGTACAGAGATCGTATGTTCCTGATAGGGTGAAGGGCAAGGCTGGTGGGTGTGGGGAATGCTGTTGGGGGGTGAAGGGCTGTGGGAGCAGCACAGTGGCTCAATGGTTAACACCGCTGCCTCACAGTGCCAGGAACCCAGGTTCAATTCCAGCCCTGGGTGCACGTCTGTGTGGAAGTTGCACATTCTCCCTGCTCATTATATTCCGAACGCTGTGACCAGAGCCTTAGAATTATACCCTATAGTACATCCCTGTTCTTGCATTCCAAACTTCTTGAAATGAATGTTAGTATTGCATTTGCCTTTCAAACTGCGAACTGAAGCTGCATACTAACCTTGATAGAATTTCAAACAAGGACTCTCAAGTCACTCTGTGCTTCAGATTTCTGAAGCCTTTCCCCATTTCCCCTTTAGAACTAGTTTAGCCCTCTATTCTTCTCGCCAAAGTGCATAAATTTAAACTTTCCCATATCGTATTCTATCTGCCACATCTTTGCCCATTCACCTAGCCTAAGTCTTTCTGCAGCTTCCCTGCTTCCTCAAAACTACCTGTCCCTCCACCTATCTTTTGCTGTCTGCAAACTTAGCAACAATGTCCTTGATATCTTCATCCAGATTGTTAATATATATTGTGGATAGTTTTGGTCCCGATATTGACCCATCGACATTCTACAAGTCACTGGCTGCAGCCCTCACCAGGATCCGTTTATCCGTACTCTCTGCTTTTTTCCAGAAGCCAATCCTCTATCCATGCCAGTATCTTGCCCCAACACCATGGGCTCTTATCTTATTTAGCAGCTTTCTGTGCAGCACCTTGTCAATGGCCTCCTGGAAATCTAAATCCCACCTCAAAGAATTCTAAAAGAATTGTCCGGTGTGACCCTCCCTTGATGGAATCATGCTGGCTCTGCCTATTTTACCACAGACTTCCAAGTAGTCTGTAATCTTATCCTTAATAATGGACTGTAAAATCTTACCACTGACTGAGATCAGGCTAACCGATCAATAATTTCCTGTCTTCTGCCTCCCTCACTTCTTAATCAGGGGTGTTACATTCATCATTTTCCAGTCCCCTGGGAGCATCCCTGACTCCAGTGACACCTGAAAAATGACCACCAACGTCTCTACAATTTCCTCAGCTATCTCCTTCAGAACCCTGTGGTGTAGTCCATCTCACCTGAGCGATTTATCCACCTTCGGACCTTTCAGCTTCCCCACATGTTCCCCACCGTGACGGCTACTACACTCACCTCTGCCCCCTGACTCTCTCGAAGTTCTCATATGTGACTGGTGTCTTACACCATGAAGACTGATGCAATGTACTTATTTATTTTCTCCACCATTTTTCTTTGTTTCTCATTCTTACTTCCCCAGCATCAATTTCCAGCAGTCCTTTGTTCTTTCTTGCCTCTCTCTTACCTTTGATATGTCTAAAACATTCTTGCAATCTTCTTTTATGTTACTAGCTAGTTTACCCTCATATTTCATCTTTTGCCCCCTTATTGCTTGGTTAGTTTTCCTCTGCTGTTTTTTCCAGGATTTGTAATCCTCTACCTACCAATCTTCACCACATTGAATGCATTTTCTTTTGCCTTTATGCATGACTTCTCTTGTCAGTCATGGTTGCCTCATCCATCTCTTAGTATGTTTCTTCTTCCTTGGCAACATTTCTGCTCTGCCTCTTGAATTATCCCCAGAGACTCCTGTCATCGCTGTTCCATCCCGTCTTCCTTGTTAGGCTTCCCTTCCAATCAACTCTGCCCAGCTCCTCTCTCATGTCTTTGCAGTTACCTTATTCAGTCAAACCGTTACATCAGATTCCAGTCTCTCCTTTTCAAACTGCAGGGTGAATTCTATCATATTATGCTTACTGCCCCCTAGGCAGTAAGGGGTTCCTTCACTTTTAAGCTCTCTAATCAAGTCTGCCTCATTAAATATCACCAAATCAGAATTGCCTGTTCCCCAGTGGGCTCCATCACAGATTGCGCCAAAAAAAAACATCGTGTAGACATTCCACAAATTCCTTTTCCTGGGATGCATTACCAATCTGATATTCACCGTTCACCTGCTTATTGACCCCCATGATTATTGTATAGTGTCTTTCTTACATGCCTTTTCTGTAACCTGATTCATTTTCTTCCCCATATTCTAACCACTGCTCAGAAGCCTGTTCAAACTCCCATCAGGTTTTTTATCTTTGTAGTTCCTCAACTCTGCCCACACAGACTCTATGCCTTCTGAATCAATATCACTTCTTGCTATCAATTTAATTTTATTCCTTGCTAACAAGGCAATCCTGCCCCATCTGCCCATCTGTGTGCCCTTTCAATAGAACACATATCCTTGGATATTTAGTTCTTAAGCTTGATCCTCTTGCAGTCACGTCTCTATGATATACACAACATTGTACCTGTCAATTTCAATCTGTGCTTCATTCACCTTGTTTTGTATACTGTGCACATTTAAGTATCACACCCTCATTCCTGCATTGGCCACCCTCCTTCTCATAGTTCTCCCCTTATCTATGGTGTCTGATGTTTCCATACTCTTTTCCCTTTCCATACTCTCTGTCCCATTATTTTTTCTAGAAACTTTAATAACCTCTGCAAGGTTATATGAGAATAACTTCTGTTGTTGCACACTTTGTGAAAATATAACACCAGCCAAGAAAAACACAATAATTGCTGGAGCATCATGGGGGAACCACAATTAAAATACTTTGCACAATAACAATGACCCCAGTTTAGTCTGCTGCAGAATACTATCTTTCAGTAAAATATTGCTCTGGCCATCACCAACGGCCAGCTAATCACCGCCATGGTCACAGCATTACAGATGCTCAAGTCCATTCTATCAGAATGGCTAAGGCTGCTGACCCACTTTGCCCCGCCTGTCATTTGCCACCTTGCCATTGTGCCCTGTGAGATATGTACAATTTGAAGCATAAGGTAAAATATGTCAGGAGCAACACTGAGCTCATCACACATGCAAGGGCTTAAGATTGTTCTGCCTAGGGAGACAGCAGCTAATATTTGTGCAACTTGTATCAGCCCACCGTCCAAATGGACAGAATTGTGAAGGGGCACATGTGGCACAAGAAAAAAAACAACCCATATTATTGATTCACCAGCCAGATATCCTGGCACCAGCCTCCTTTTGAACAGTATTCCATCAAATTCCCACAGGTTACCTGCTCCTTCAGCAAAATTTGAGGAATAAGCCAAAAAAAGGCTATGGCTCTAAACCCAGACAAAGCGACATCTCATGCTAACTTACTCATCAAACCCTGCTATGGGAGATATGTCATCCTTTCTTTGGGCACCTCAAGGGACCGCTAAATTGATAAATAAACTGAACATCCCATCTTGAACTTTCCCATTATACAAAAACTAATAGTACATTGTCAAAGAAAATTGTTCAATGATATTAATGAGTTCTTTATTAGCCTTTACATGTCAGAAAGTTCTTTAGAGGCTAGGGGTCTGATTTACACACTGTCTCTAGAACAGTTAATTGAGGGGAAGTGAGGAGAACTGTTCTGGGTGAAATATGAAATATTGTTTCTGACAGTGTGCTGTTATATTGGAACTTTCTACATGTGGCAGGCAATCTATTTTCTTACAAGATTTTCATCTCCCTCAGGTTGTAAAGTACCAAGCTAACATAGATCAAAAGTAATTAGTATTATTTTCTGTAAGCTTTTGGTTTAGATGTAAAAGAAAATCTTATTCATTGCTGAGAAAAATTTAGTTAGAAGTACAATTGAGAATCTGAAGCTTGGCTTTGATTTATCCAAGTCCAAACCTGAACCTGAGTTCAGGGCTTTCTCAGTTGTTTAAACTCCACAGAGATAAACTTCACTTTGTCTTTGACACCTCCGGTTTCTCATTTCCATGCTGTACCTCAGATCTTCCAAAAGCACAACTTGAGTCTTCCCATGTAAACTGATAATACCGAATCCTACCTCACCAAGACTTCTCTCAATCCCTCCACTACCTCTGAAGTATTATGCTACATGTTCGACATTCAGTTCTGGATGGGCAGTGATTTCTTCCCTTTAGCCGTTGCCTTTAGCCCTCACTACTAAATCTGTTCAGCAGTCAGTAAATCTGTCCCTTTCCCTGGAAGCTCTCTTGAGGCTGAACAGGAGTGTTCACAATGTTAGCATCCTGTTTGATCCTGAGGTAAAGCTTCCAATCACACTTTCAAACTATTACCAACCAGTCTACTTACACTTCCTAACATCATCTGTCTCCTCCACTCTATCAGCTCATCTGCTGCTAAAATCTGATCCATGCCTTTATTATTTCTAGACTTAACGATTTCAATGTGCTCGTCAACAGCATCACATCTTCTGTCTGTTATCAAATGCTTCTGATTCAGGTTGCTGCAAACTCTTGAGAAGTTTTATTTGTTTTTAGACTGAGACTTCCTGGTTTACCAACAAACAGAGATGGCTTCTTCCGATCTAGCTGCTCCCCCTATATATTGGATGGGCCAAATGACTAAAAGGTAATGATGATATTTGACAGCTGCATGGGAAACTAGATTGTACAGGATGGGAAATTAGGCTGGGAAAGTTTAGGATGATGCCTGACAAGCTGCATGACCTTGGATGAGACCTGTGAACTTTCCTTTATGAGCCGAAGACAACACCTACAGCTTGTTTTCCCATCCCGTGTTTTCTGTGCCAGCTAGCAGTTTTGTCTTTCTGTATCTGCTTTCTTTGTGCTGGCTATTTGTTACACGGTATAAGAGTGAAAGGGTTTCGTTCCAAGTTGCGGGATTTCACCTCAGCTCAGAATCATGAAAGGTGCCAGGTATGAACCTAAGCCGTTGATCAAGGGGCCCCTGATGAGCAGAAGGGCGTAAGACATGCTGCTTTTTGTCCTTCCTCTTCCGTTTATTATTACTACTATAATCATTATTATTTCTTAATAAACAAGTATATTTAAGTAAATTGCTGTTGTCGAACGTTCTCTCAATTATATTTACCTGAATCTGAAAAGAACTGCTTGGATACACGCTGTGATCCAAGACACTCTGTTATCTTAAACACTGATCAAATCATGCCTTAAATTTCTAAATTTCAGCTTTTGCAACCTTGGTTTGACTACTTTGTTTTCATAACTTAACCCTTGGAGTTCAGGTTTCATTCTGATAAATCCACACTGCAATCAGATTGGGTGGAGTTTAGGAATAGTAAGAAAGAATTATAGAATCCCTACAGTGTCGAAGTGGGCCATTCGGCCCATCAAGTCCACACCGACCCTCCGAAAAGCAACCCACCCAGAACCATCCCCTACCCTATTCATGTAACCCTGCACTTCCCATGGCTAATCCACCTAACGTACACACTAGAAGTCACAAGTGGAAATTGTCTACAGGTCCCTTAACAGACACCATAATGTGGGACAAAACATACAAACAGAAACATTGCTTGCAATAAAGTGAAGGCAATAATCATGATCTTAATCTACATATAAATTGGACAAATCAGACTTTCAATGGTAGCCGAATGAGGAGATTGTACAATGCCAGTTCTAAGAGCAGTATGTTTCGGAACTGAGGAGAGAATGAATTACATTAGATTTTACATTATGTAATATGGAAGGATTGCTGAATGACCTCAGATTAAAAGCATTTCCAGGTAGCACCAACCACAATACAATGACATTTTACATAAAATTTGAAGGTAGAAGATTGGGTCCAAGACAGTATTTTAGACCTAAATAACGGAATTGTGGGCATGAAATCTGAGGTGTTTGAAGTGAACTGCACACTCGTTATGGATGGATCAATACTGAAGCATTGGCAGATATTTAAGGGGGTATTTCAGAATAAGTATATTTCTAATTCAGAGGAAAATTCTGATTGAAGGACCCACCAAGTACAGTTAATTAAAGATGTTGAGGAAAACATCAAGCTTAAGGAAAAAAAATCAAATAACTACACAAAGGTGAGTGGCAGGTCAGAGGATTGAACAGAACATAAAGATCAGGAGAAAGAAATTTGAGTGTGAGAGAAAACTGGCTAGGGATGTAAAACTGAAAAGCAAGAGTTGTATTTTAAAAATATTTAAAAAGGAAAAGATTAAAGTTAATGTTGATTGTCTCAAATATAAGAATGTGGAGTTAATAGTAGGTAACAAGAAAGAAATGGACAAATATTTTGCTTCTGTCTTCACTATAGAAAATTCAAAGGTATTCTAGTCAGTGCTACAAATAAGGAGGTGAAAGGGAGACAATAATTTGGTACAGTCACAAACACCAGAGGAAGCAGTACTACGAAATTGACAAGTACTCGTCCCTGAGTTCTGATGACCTCATCCTATGGTCTTAAAAGAGGTAGTTAGTTGGGTTGTAGAAGCATCGGTGTTAATTTTCCAAAAATTGTCAGATTCTGGAAAGGTTCCATCAGACTGAAATTGGGCAGATAGAATGCCTCCATTCAGGAAGGGAGGGAGGCAGAAAACAGCAAACTATAGGTCAGCTGGCTTGAATTCTGTCATAAGAAGATGTTAGAATCAGTGATTGAGAAGGTTATAGCTGAGCGTTTATAAAAATTCAAGGTAATCAGCATGTTTTTGTGGAGGGGAGATTGAATTCAACCAATTTATCAGTGATCTTAGGAGACAGAACATGCATTGCTGATAAAGCAGAGCATCAGAATGCATTTGATAAGATGCCACAAAAAGGGCTACTATACCAGGTAAGTGCACATCATGTAAGGAGTAACATAGGAGGAAGATCAGTTGGCCTGCAGAAAACAAACAGCTTGCTTAAATGGGATCTTTTCTGACTGACAGAATGTGACAAGTGGAATCCCACAACATTCTGTTCTGGGACCTCAGCTTTTAACAATTCACATCAATGACATAGACATGGGGAGTGAAGGTATGGTGGCTAAATTTATAAATAATGAAAAGATAGTTGGAAAATTATGAAGAAAACATAGGGAAGTTGCAGAGACGTATAGAAAGCTGGGTCAATGTGCAAAAAGTTGACACATGGAGTATAATGTGCAAAAATGTGAAGCTGCTCAGTTTGGTCGGAAGGATAAAAACGCAGAGCATTACTGAAATAGAGAATTTCTGCAAAATTCTGAATTGCAGAGGGATCCTGCTTTTTCAGTGCATGAGTCTAAAAAAAAGTATCCAGGTTCAACAAGTAATTAAGAAGTTAGTGGAGTGCTATCCTTTATTACAAGGGGAATTTTATATGAAAGTAAGAATGATATGTAAAAGTAAGAATGTTTTGCTTTAGTTGTACAGGCTGTTGGTGAGACTACATGTCAAAAGCTGTCTGGGGATTTGGTCTCCTTATTTAAGGAAGGATGTGAATGTGTTAGAGGCTAATCCGAGGAGGTTTACGAGAGTGACACCTGGAATAATTGAAGTTTTATGAGGGAAGGGTGGACAAACTGGGCTTGCTCCCGCTGGAATTTTGGTGACTTGATCGAACTTTGTAAGTTACTGAATGATTTTGACAAGGTGGATGTGCAAAGTATATGTTATCTTGTAGTGAGACCAAGACTAGGAGGCATGGTTTAAAGATTAAGAGTTGCCCTTTTAGGACAAAGGTAAGAACTTTACTTGTCTCCTAAAAAGCCTTCGCAACTCTTTGCTTCAAAAGGTGGTGGAGGTGATCTCACTAAATATTTTTAAGGTGTCGGCAGATGGAGTCTTGTTAGACAAGGGAATCAAAGGTTCAAAGGGTAAATGAGAAGGTAGAATTTGAGACACAAATAGATGAGCCATGATCTAATTGAACAGGGGAGCAAATGCCAGGGTTTGAATGGTCTATTCCTGCTTCTAATGCATGTGTATATATGTACATCCATCTATGTCCAAAGTCAATACGTCCTTTCTAAGGTGTGGTCCACAGAACTACTCACAGAGTTACCCCAGTCACGGACTATTTTGGAATTTGTACAGCTGGACAATAACATATGCTCATGGTATTCTAGTCTTCCAGACACAAAGACCAGCATATTGTTGACCTTTTTGAATATTTTCCTCTTCTTCCCATCTTATAATTTTATATTTTAATCCATCATTTAAGCTATTAATAAATTTGGTGTATAACTGAGGTCCTAAAACAGATTTTTGTGGGCTACCACTCATTCTACCAATTAGAGCACTCATTCAACATTCTCGCTCTGTCTCCTGCCACTCAACTCATTTGCTAAACAGGTCAATACTGTAGCTTGCCTTCAATTCCATGAACTTCAGGTAACGGTTTCTTATGAGGCACTTAATCAAATACCTCTGAAAAGTCGATATAAATAACATGCAGAGACATTTCCCTGTGTGATACTTTCATCAGCTTTGCTAAAAAAATTCAATCAGATTCATTAGGCATGACCTCCCCTTTTTTACAAATCAGCGTTGGCTCTCTCTAATCAGCTGAAATTTTTCAAAGTGTTCTGACACCCGATCCTTAATTATAGATGTCAGCAATTACTCACAACAGATATAAGAGCAAGAAACCCTGGAGAAAACTCAGCAGCTCTGACAGCATCTAATGAACGGTCTTTAGATTTGGAACATTAAAGCTGTTGACCTCCATGGATGATGCCTGAATTGCTGAGTTTCTCCAGCACTTGCTGTTCTATTGAGGACATGCTACCATCCACAGTATTTTGCCTTGTGTCCCTCCATCCAATGTTATGTTAACTCTAATTTTCCTCCTGAAATAGCAGACTGACATACATTGTTATCCACTTTAAAGAAATAGTTACTGATTTTGAGAGAACTTCGAATAATGATAGGTCATCTGCAGTGTCCTCAGCTACTTCCTTTAAATCCTGGGATGGAACTTACCTTATCCTGGGATTTATTGTCTCCAATGCCAAAATTTTCTTCATTACTGTTATTTTGCTTACATTAATTTCAGAGAGAAGAAAAGATCCAATGAACAGTCATATCAGACTCAGAATATTAATTCTGTCTCTCTCTCCATGGATGTTGCCAGACCTACTGAGTTTTTTCAGTATTCTCTACATTTGTTTCACAGAGAAATATTACTTTCTTTGGGCTGTCTGACATACCGAACTCTTTCCCTCCCGCAAAAGCTCATGCAAAGTAATTATTCATTATGCCTGCTATTACCTTAGTTTCCACCGACAGTTTCAGAGTTTTCAGATTTCAAGGAGCGCAAATTTCTCCCGAGTGCCCTACTTTTCCTAACTTACTGCAAAAATAATTTTTGTTGGTTTTAATGCCCCTTGTAAGTTTCCTTTCCAAATCCCTTTTCAGTATCCATTGTTATCTGTACTGTCATATTTTGCTGTGCTTTTTTTATCAGTTATCAGAAACTAATTGCCGACCTTTGACAGTTATTGACAATGTGCTACTGCTGAGGGCACCGATGCGAGAAGGTCTTGTTCCAGGAGTTTGCAGATGTCAGCAGCAACCAAGCTTGAGACCCTGAGCTTCCAATGGCTCAGGTCATCAGACTTTTCAAGAAAGTTATTCCTATACCTCTGGATCTTGTGTTGGATGTCTTGCCCCCTTCTAGCTAGACCTCAATGTCACTCTCTTCTGCCCCGTGGATGGCCATACAAATAAGGAGAATGGTTTTGATGTCCCTTGTAAGTTTCCTTTCCTACGACCTTTTCTTTAACTGTTACTATCTGTACTGTCATACTCTGCTATACTTTATGTCAGTTAGCAGAAAGTGATGCTGCCAGTAAGATAATGATAATGTTGCTCCCGTCCTTGCCTCTAAAATAGATGTAAGGTTCCACTTGCTTAAGGTGTATCCATGCCAGTTTGAAAGCTGGAAGCAGGGAACTGCAGCTGAAGATGAATGAAGCATTTGGTACCTGCCATGATTTGGCATACAACTGACAAGAAGTGATGACACTGTCTCCAATAAGAAGAACTCTGAACAACAGCCTCCCACCTGGCTACAGTTTTCCGGCTATGGTTTCTCTGATTAAATCTTTTCCAAATGGTCAGTTCTATTACAGAAATGCCTCTGTTGTGTGCCTACATCAGTAACCTTGATAGGTCAGAAAGGGTGCCATGCTTGGAAAATCCAGTGTTTACAGCTGAAACAGTCCTCTGTGGCTTTTTCAGTAATTGAACAAGGAATGTCAGACAACAAGCCAAGAGAATCACCAGCTCTGCTACAAAATGAGGTGCTAACAACTCGACTACATGCATGCTACAGATTGGAGGCATCGTGTTATGTACAGTGCAAATTAATCGGACAACCACTGGATCAGATCTAAGCTCTGCAGTCCTATCACATCCAGTCATGAAAGGTGCTGAATAATTCCCTGATGAAAAAGACAAGGCTGAAGTGATGAGTAGATGATCCATCTCAACCTCCTCCTGAGGTTCCAACATTACAGATGCTAGTCTTCAGTTCATTAAATTCACTCCATGTGATAACTAAAAACAGCTGAAGATATTGGATAAAGCAAAACCATGAGCCCTGAAACATTCATGTTGTAATATCAATGAATTGTTCTCCAAAACATGCTATACTACCGGCCAATCTCTTCTGACAACACTGGAATCTACCTAGTAAATTACATAGGTATGTCCTGCCCACAAAAAGCAGGATAAACATAAGTATTCTGAAGAAGGGTCACTGGACTCAAAATGTTAACTCTGCTTTCTCTTCAGAGATGCTGCCAGACCTGCTGAGTTTCTCCAGTAATTTCTGTTAACATAACAAATATAATTGGGCCAATTACAGGTCCATCAGTCAACTTTCAATCATTAACACATTGTTGGAAGATCTCATCAACAGTCCGATCCAGAGACATTTACTTAGCAATAACTTACTCACCAACATTTCATTCAGATACCACCAGGGTCACTGCATTGTAGCCTTGCTCCAAATGTTGGAAAAAAAAAGCTGAACTCAAGATTTAAGGTGATTGTGACTGCCCTTGGCATCAAAACATTAAGGAGAGATAGCTAAACAGGAGTCAATGAGAATTCCATTGGTCAT
The DNA here is from genome assembly GCA_024137785.1 of Ginglymostoma cirratum. Taxonomy (NCBI): domain Eukaryota; kingdom Metazoa; phylum Chordata; class Chondrichthyes; order Orectolobiformes; family Ginglymostomatidae; genus Ginglymostoma; species Ginglymostoma cirratum. Next base: position 26,099,862 of record JAHRHZ010000248.1, on the reverse strand, counting down.
ACCTAACAAGATGGGCTTGGCTGTTGGAGGTCAATCAGCTCAGCCCAGTACATCACTGCAGGAGTTCCTCAGGGCTGCATCCTAGTTCCAGCCATTTTCAGCTTCTCCTTCAAAATCAGGTCAGAAATGGAAATGTTTGCTGATGATTGAAGAATGTTCAGAATGATTCACACCTCATCAGATATTGAGCAGTCCATGCCCACATCCAGCAAGTTCAGGACAACATCAGGCTGAGGTTGATAAGTGGCAAGTAACATTCACATCATAAAAGTGCCAACCAATGACCATCCCTACTGAGAGAGAATCTAATTACCTGTCTTTGAAATTCAGCAACACTTGAGTCTCCCGATTTCAATGTCCTGGGAATCACCATTGACCAGAACCTTATCTAAGCCATGCATATAAATACTGTGGCTACAAGAGAAGAACTTGAACTACTAGCAACACACTTTCTCTCTCCCCAAAGCCTGTCCACTATCTACAAGGTACAAGTCAGGAGTGTGAGGGAATATTTTCAACTTGTCTGTGATGAGTTCAGCTCCGACAGCATTCAATTAGCATGACATTATCCAGGACAACGCAATGTGCTTGACTGACATTAACTTAAACATTCATTCCTTCCACCAAAGCGTAATGTATAACATCTACAAGATGCACTGCAGCAGTTTGGCAAGCTTCCTTCAACAGCCCCTTCCCAAGTCTGTGACCTCCACCACCAAGACAAATAAGCACACCAAAATCCTGGGAACAGAACCGCCCACAAATTCCTTTCCAAACTACAGAATCATAGATTCTGTAGCTAATCACTGATCCACCGTGCCGCCTACACATGGTCTTGATTTAAGACAATATCACTCTTTCGTTTCTGTCAAAAAGCTGGAACTTCCTTCCTGACAGCTCTATAAAAGTTATACACTAGATGATTGAAGGAGACAACATCACATTCTCAAGGTCAGTTCGGGTACGTAATAAATACTGGCTTTGATATCAATGCACACATTCCCATAAAGGAACATTTTTTGAAAAAAAATGCTCACCAACAGATCCAAGAGGTACCCATTTTATTTTTATTTAATTTTGCTTCAGAAAAAGTCAGTAGACCACAGATTGGAAGAGGCATGGCAAGGGCTGGCAGCAATGGAAGGGAAAGTTGGGCTCTCTTAAGTTTATTTTTTCTCCTACTTTATTCTAAGTTAATGTGAATGGCGCCATATATGTATAGTGAAGGTACACACTTTTCACTGTATTTTTACTTTGAATACACGTTGCTCAACTCAATTCAATTCAATTTAATTCAATAATGCAATGCTCCGAGTTGAACTAACACCACTTCCACTAGATTTACCTCACTGCATGCTTGCAAACCCACATCTCCTTGCCTGGCAAAACATCTCCCTTTGCAATAAAAGCAAAATAAAAGCAAAATACTACAGATTCTGGAAATTTGAGATAAAAACAGAGTTTTCTGGAGAAACTCAGCAGGTCTGCCAGCACCTGTGAGAGAGAAATAGAGTTAACATTTTGAGTCCGAAAAGACCCTTCTTCAGAACTCCCTTTGTGTCTGTTTTGGGTTGGAATTAAATGCTGGAAGTTGGGATTTTCAATCTAATATGGCTCAGGTTTTATGGAAGTCATTGACAGAGACCCTGGAATAGGTGTATATGTGGGATTGGCAGTAGGCTTGCCTCTGTGCACCAGCACTTAGTGAAAATTATGAAAAAGGCAGTCAAATAATAAAAAGATCTCCAGCCCTCACAACTCACAATCCATAACCTCCCCACACATTTTCCACATCCCATTCATGCCTGCCCAGGCTTCTATCTACTCCCCCAAGGCACATCTCCATAGCCTTCATTTTAACAAATGCCCTCTACCCATGCTCAGAATCTGTTATAATTCTTACGCCAACTTAGTACGAATACATTTCCTATTTTCCTTGGAAAACAGGCGACAGGTTTAGATAGAGGATCTGGATTGGCGCAGGCTTGGAGGGCTGAAGGGCCCGTTCCTGTGCTGTAATTTTCTTTGTTCTTTGTTCTTTGTACATGCCCACTTATAAATTCACCCACTAACCTTTGCCTTTATCTCACCCTGTATCCAAAATGGGGAGAACTCAGGACCCATGCTGAGATTAAACAAAGTTCTTAAGTGTCTATTTATGGTGCACTATTTTTGAAAAATACATTCATTGATAAAAAAATTACCTTCCTTTAACCTCTTACAAAAATAAACATTGTCATTCATTGAAATAAAACAAAGAACCGTGAATGCTGAAGATCTAAAACAAAAGGATTTTAATTTAGATAAATTTGAGATGCTGCATTTTGGTAAGGCAAGCCAGAGCAGTACATTCAATTGAATGGTGGGGCCCTGGGGAGACTTGCCAAACAAAGAGACCGAGGGATGCAGATGTTTAGTTTCTTGAAAGTGGAGTTGCAGGTAGACAGAGTGGTAAAGAAGGCATTTGGCACATTTGCCTTCATTGGGTTGGAACATTGAATGTAGGAGTTGGGACGTCATATTGTGGTTGTACAACACGTGGGTGAGGCCACTCTTAGAAGACTGCATACAATTCTGGTCGCCCTTTTGTAGGAAGGATGCTGTTCAATTTGAAAAGGTGCAGACAAGATTTACGAGGATGTTGCCAGAACTGGAAGGTTTGATCTGCAGGGAGCGGCTGAATCGACCAGGGCTATTTTCCCTTGGGGTGTCGGAGGCTGACCTTAAATGTTGATAAAATCATGAGAGGCATGGATAGGGTAAATAAATGAGGTCTTTTCCCTGGGGCAGGGGTGTCCAAAACTAGAGGTAATAGGTTTAAGGTGACAGAGGAAAGATTTAAAAGGGACCTGAGGGGTAACTTTTTCACACAGATTGTGGTGTATGCATGGAACAAGCTGTCAGAGGAAGTGGTGGAGGCTGGCACAATTACGACATTTAAAAGTCATCTGGATTGGTATGCGAATAGAGGGATGGGAGCCACAAATATTTATGACTTCCTTTACCAATCTGCAAGGGCCTCTTAACTCCCACAGAGGTCTGACTGGACAATTTTCAACAGTGTGCCTTACCGCTCCAGAAAGCTTACAAAGAGCCCTGCCAACTTTAGATATTCTCCTACCAGGACTAAATGCACCAGTCATATTTTGTACATCCCACTTGCAAAAATGTTCTTTAACATGTGCAGTTGTTTCTACGATTGCTGAATGTTCAAATCAGAACCGGCCTCCATTTCTCACCAGCCTACAAGAATGGTAGGTGGTTCTGGATTTGGCTCTCAATTTTTGTGAAAAGGCACAGGCTCTCCTTCTGCGTGAATATTCATGACGGACTGAACAACGTGAGTCCAATAGGGCTCTTCTTTAGAATTCCAGAATCCACAGCATCCGGCTTTCCTCTTGCTTAAACCAGGGAGCTGGGCCAGGCATTCAAGTGTAGAGGTTGGCTTTATAATAGCAAAGGAATAGACATGAAAGCAGATTGTTGGCTTGCCCGTTTTCTGTGGGTACTGTATTGAACGGGGTAGCCAGCAGAGTGACCACAGAATGGAAAATAATAATAAGCTTTACCTGGCCTTATTTTTTAAAAAATGGTGTTTGAATTTGACAACTGTTATGACAGCTGGAAAACGCAAATATTAATTTGTAAAGGTCAGTCACAGTGACTGGTGAACAATTTCTCAGGAAAGCTGTTTAAATACTGTAACTATTCCTTCAGGGATTTCTTTCAAACATCAGTTTTAACTGAAATGATAGCAATTCTGTTCATCAACTACATTTAATTTGAAGACCTCTGGAAGAATCGTAAAGCTGCAGTGTAAAACCTTATGGTTTGCTTAAATTGCCACTGGGGGAATCAGGCAATATAACAGGTTAATTACTTGAAGCATGGAAATTCATTGGAAAGCATGTTGACCACGCAGGACTTCAGAGCCAGTGTTTAATATTCAAGAACATGTGATTACTGAGCATTGCTTATTTAACTTAAACTACTACTTCAAGCCCAATTATATGGATTATGTGAATGTTTGCTGCATTCATCAGCCCCAATGGTTTAGAAGCTAAAAACAGCAGAGATTTTCTGGGCAATACTGAATTATCCAATAGCAATTTTGTTTCAATTAACATCAGTTCACTGGGCTAGAAAATAGGGAATTGTTATCCTGGGCTCCTACATTTGATTATTATTTAGAAATGAAACTTTGTACGTGCTTGGACAACAAGCAAAAAGAAAGGATTGTTATGGATCTTTCTTTGATGAAAGTGCTTACTAACAATCAATGCTCAAGTGGTCAGTGAGGTACAGGCAGTGGGAGAAACAAACGGATTTTGTTTTATCGGATATTAGATTTCTGAACTTACCATTTAAGCTGCTCCTGTCAATTAGGTTGGTGTCTGCTGGCCAGAATGCTCCATCTCCATGTACACTCCTACCTGCTGGGCAGAGAACATACATAAGCGCTCCGGAACTGAGCTAGATTTCAATCTGGTGGAATGGTGTTAAAAAAGAAACCTTTAGCATCATCTTGAGTAAAAAGCAACTGTAGGTGAAATACATTAAGGTGGGGAGCATGAGGGATTGTTGGCATGAAAATAAATACAGTGGCTACAAGAGCAGGTCCTAAGCTGGGAAATTCTGTAGTGATTGGATATCATTTAACAATGCATACATGTGTGTGTGCGTGTGTGTGTGTGCATGTGTGTGTGTGTTGCAACATCACACATGAATCTCAACACCATCCAGGGCAAAGCAGCCTACTGACTGGAACCCCATCTATCAATTCCCTCCATCACCATTGTATAGTGGCAGCAGTTTGAACTAGCTATAAGATGCACTACAGCAACCAACCAAGACACCTTTGACAATATCTTCCAAGCTCATATCTCTGCTGCCTAGGAGTACAAGGACAGCAGATGCAGGAGAACACCATCACCTCTCATCGGGTTCTCCTCCAAGCCACACACCATCTTCATGTGGAACTACATTGTTGTTCCTTCATTGTCGCTAGGTTAAAATCCTGCAGCTCCCTCAAAACAGACACTGTATAGATTGCAACAGTTCAAGAGGGCAGATTACTGCCATCTTTCAAGGAAGTTAGGGATGGATAACAAATGTTAACTTTGCCAGTTATGTTCCCATTTGATACATGACTTTGAGGAAATGGAAGTAACACAGTTCATTGAACCACTGCAGTCCATGGGATGGAGGTACACTGGTAGTGCAGTTAGTAAGGATGCTCCTAGTTACTACAAACAGGTGAGAAAAAGCAAATTGACTCCCTTCTTTTCAACCTCCTTGTTGGGTGCAGGAAATGTTTAAGTTCTTTTTAGCACATATTCATAGCTTTCCCCAAATAAGATGCAGCAACCTAACTTCTACTGTAGCTGTAAGGAGCCAATGGTTGAATATAGCAAGTTTATTACCTGCTATGGCTGAGAAATATAATTGTTGGCAATCACTTGCTAAGGATTATGATTGTCCACCAAGGAAATCCTGTGTTACTGGTCATAGGTTTTGTGGGTCTTGTGTAGCTGATGAGTCTGATCTGAGAGCTGCGTTGTCTACCATACATTTAGCAGGTGTTTCTGGGAGATGGAGTTGGTCCTTGGCCCTCAAAATCGCTGGCATTCCTTACTCCAGTTCCTTTTCTGTACTTCCTCTTGGTGCCAGGTGTTTTTGAAAAATTGTGTCCCTTGTACAGAAGTTTTCTCCAAATCAGTTTCTTCTAAATTGGGGTCTCCCATGTGTTGACATTGGTACTGAATTTCTTGAGGTAAGTCTTTCATGGAGTCTTTGAAGCACTTCCTTTGTCCTCGTCCTCTTGAACGCCTTCCTTAAACTGGGTGAAGAAGATTTGGTTTGACAACTGGAACTCAGGCATGGAACTCTTTAGCACATGACCCCCTGGAGATGGTTTCAGATGCTCGCTCATGGCCTTGATGCCAATGCTGTTAGTTGCTTCAATGACACCGATGTTAATCTGCCTGTCCTCATAGCTGATTTGGACAATCTGTCTCAAACAGTATTGATAGTCATTCTCAAGGGCCTTGAGGTGGCCCCTCTGCATAGTCCAAGTTTTGGAGCCGTGTATAAGAGTCAGATAGCTGACTGCCTCATACACAAGGATCTTGTTATCAGCACAGATGTTACAGTCATCAAAGACTCTCATTCTCAGGTGCCCAAAGGTGCTGCTTACATGTCTTGATACAATATTGAATCTCCACGTCGATGTCAGCCTTAGATGAGAGGTAGCTTCCCGGTAGGGAAAATATTCCACATTTGGGAAAATTTCTCCATTGATTTTAATGGAGGAATGGACCGGAACTTGCCCTGGGTTGGTAAAGGATTTGAGTCGTCTTGCGGTTGAGACCAAGACTAATTCCTTGGTTTGCAGCCAAGAAGGCATTAAACAAGGCTTGAAGGTTCTCTTCCGAGAGAGATGTTATCGTCCGCACACTGAAATTTCACAAGTGAGGTCGGCGTTGTTTGGATTTCAACCATTTGAGGATTGAAGGCTTTTTTTGTCCATCCTGCAAATAATGCCCACACCACTGTTCTTGACAAGACGAGGGGAATAAAGACACAATATTGAGGACTTTGTGCTGTCACTTGAGCACATATCTGCACACACTCAGACAAACACACACAAAGCTAAAAGGGGTAATTACCCACTACAAAAGAAGACTAATAGAGAATGTATGGTTTAAAATTCTCCTTGGGTACCCTTGAGATGTAAGGTTTTAACCTGAGACCACAATTAACCAGTTGATTCTTGGACTGTCAGCAGCAGAGATCGTCGCTGTTATCTTTTAAGTTCTCAGTATCTTAACACTGCTTTCCAGTCAGTGTTGTTACTGGATGGTTTTCATCTTGAGGAACTGAGAGAGAACCTCTTCCAGCCTGTGATTAATTCTGCAATCAAAATCCATCAGCTCTCTGCCAAAGAGAGAATCTCTTGAAATAGCAGCTTGCATTTATATTCCATCTGCTAAAGTTTATGATTCTTTAGACTTAGTCACCGCAGTGATGTTTTATTTCCAACATGTGAAGATTTTCATAAGGATGTAAATTATTTAGAATAATTCCTAGGTTTGAGTGAGGTGCAGGGGATGGGGAACCAGACAGATTTCATGAAAAGTAGTCAGTCTGTGTTGGATAGGAGATGTCTGTGGCACAAAGTCAGTGCTTTTAAAAAGTTCCTTTCTAAAACAATTTCAGTCCATTAAATTCCCAGGTACTAACTCAGCCATAGGGTTCAAAGATTAGTGGTCTGTATTTTATAAAATTACAATAATGCAATTTTTAATGCAGTATCAGTGAAGGAACAGCAATATAGTTTCAATTCAGTGTGGCTTGAAGGTGAACTTGCGAGTGGTACAAGTTAACGATCTTCCTAAATGTTGGCCTCCCTCGTCCTTCTTGGTGATAGAAGTTATGAGTTTGGAAGATGTTGTTGAAGGAGGCTTGACAAGTTGCAGAGATGTGTCTTGTACACAAAACCTATTGATGTCACTGTGTGCCAGTCATGGACAGAGTAAGTATTTCAGTGGTAGATTGACTGCCAGTCAAAAAGGCTGCTTTGTTCTAGCTGATGTGTGTGTGTCTTGTTGAACCTGCACTCATTCAGGCAAGTAAAGAGTTCTTTTTATTTGTTCATAGGATGTGGGAGTTGCTGGCAGGAGCTAGATATCAGCAGGATGCTTCCTTGCCATGTTTGACCTAATGCCAAGAGACGTCATGGGATCCAAAGTCAATTTTGAGGATGTTGAGGGCAAGTCCCTCTTCAATGTATTGCTGCACAGCCTCATCTAGTGATTCTGTCCGATCAGTGCATCACATCTGGTTTCATTGATAGAGGAATTTAGTATATTAGCTACATTGTATGATTTGATGAATATAGCTATGTCACGCTGTAGCTTGACTAGTCTTCCAATTTTAGGACAAGACCCAAAACATTACGAGAAGTTTGCCAATTTGACTGAGTTGCGTGTGCCTCTGTTGATTTCAGAGTCCAGGTTGATAATTAGTGGTCAGCCCAGTGTTATTCTTACTGAACATTTCTGTAGAAGTTTGACAAAACACAGCAGCTTGCTAGTACACTTCAGAGGGAGCTTACTAATCAAACTTTATGGAAATTTTAGAATTACATGGAAGCCAGACTGAGTCAGAACACCAGATTTCCTTCCCTGAAAGACATCAGATGACTTCCAATGGCAATATGAGTTTCATGGTCACTTTTAATGAGTTGGTTTTTCACTCCAGATTCATTATGAAATTGAATTTACATTCCACCAGCTGTCAGCGTGAGATTTGAATCTGTGTCTCCAGAGTATGCTTGGGTCCTAGGTTAAAGTCCAGTAACCCAACATGGACATTATACCCCTGTTCCCTCACTCTGAAAAGGAACCATCTTTTCCTTTCTTTAATTTTCCATGGCATTTCTTACAGCAAAGAAATTTTAAAAACAATTCTTGTGCTAATTTTGTCTTAGTGTCTGTCTTCATCATGTTGGCCCATTTCTTTCTTTGCATCTCATACAGTGTTTCTTTTTATTGTCTCTGCAATATGTTGTTTGCCACCAATTCACTTTCTCATAATTCCTCATCCACTTAAAAGAATGATGCTGAAAGAACAGCGAATTGGGATTCACACACATAACTCAGTTGAATCATTTGCACAGATGCATTGCATCTAATGAATGTGGATCTGCTGCACTTCCCACGATTCTATTATCTCCCTGTAAGTTTCTCCTTTCCTCTGTTCACTTTCATCCTTGTATATCTGCACTCTGTTTGCCTCTGACAAATACCCTTTCAGTCAGTTATGCATTTGGCACCTTTGATATTTTGCTGAGACTAAACTGGACAAGGGACGTGCTGACAAAGGGAAAATCATATCATCCTCTGCAAATAGCAAAATCATCTCCACGTTACAAAAAAAAACACATGCTGAGCCTATTTCGTCTATTTCTCAAATATGGTGCTGGTTGTGCATTTGCCAAACTACTCTGAGTCACCACAATACCTTTCAAAAACGCAGCATCTTTTTTCTTGTTAGCTTTATCCGCCCTGCATCCCCTCCTTATGGTTTCAGAATTTACATCCTCCAGTCATCAATATTAGAATAAATATAATCTGTTCTGATAGTGGTTCTTGCTCAAGTCTAATGCATTTTTAAAAAGGTTGCCTGCTTTAAGGTTAAGCCTCCATATTTGGGGATATGATAAAGTAGTGGTATGTCACTAGACTAATGATCCAGAACATCAGGCCTATATTCTTCTTTTTATTCACTCATGGGAGGTGGGTGTCATTGGCTGGCTTGAGAAGGTGGTGATGAGCTGCTTTCTTGAAACACTGCAGACCGTGTGGCGTAAGTACATTCACAGTACTTTTGGAAAGGTGTTCCAGAATTTTGAAACAACAATAATGAAGGAATGGTGAGATGGTTCAAAGTCAGGATGGTGTGTGACCTACAGGAAACCTGCAGCTAATAGAGTCAGAGAAACAGACCCTTCAGTCCAACTCATCCATGCCAACCGGCTTTCCTAAATGGCTAGAGATCCAATGTCCCTGCTGCACTTGTCCTCTGGGGGGCAGGGATCGCCAGGTTGAAAACTGCTGTCGAAGGAGTGGTGGTGAGTTACCGCAGTGCATTTGTAGATGGTACAACTGCTGCCACTGTGCATTGGTGGGGGAGAAATTGACGTTGAATGGGTTAGATGGAGCGGCAATCAAGCAGGCTTGGTCCTGGATGGTTGTCAAGAAAATGGAGTGCATTCATCACACTCCTGACTTTTGCTTAGTAGATGCAGGACAGATTTTAAAAAGTCAGAAGGTGAATCACTTGTTGCAGGATTCTGACCTGCTCTTTTCACAGCAATTTTTACATGGCGAGTTCGGGTTAGTGTATGAACAATGGTAACCCTCAGGATGTTGATAGTGGGAGAAACAGTTCTGGTAATGTCATCGAATTCCAAGTGATATCATTATTAAACTGAACTGGGGTGTGTAGAGACTTTATTGTTAATGTATATTTTGGATCACAAAAGACCAAATGGCAACGGAAAATGCTTTTAAAAAACCGAGGAGTATTTTTGCTTGTATTTTGGGGTTTGCAGTTGCTTATAGATGGGGCTTTTCCTATTTGTCATAACTTTTAAAGAAACCAGCAATATCCGTGTGACAGTGACTTATTACCTTGTTTACGAATAGTTTCAGCCAATCAGGATTTCATATGTGGTAGATGCATCCAATGCACAATACATACAAAACATTTGCTTATAGATCGAGAAAAGAAAGAAGGATTGGATTCACAATAGCCAAAATTTGGTACCTTCACGTATCGAATAAATGCACTGGTTAATTAAAAGATTATTTATAGAAATTGGAATCTCATGCAAGAGGACTGAACAGAAATCAATTCACTTGATCCATCTGACTAGAAAGCCAAAACAATTCTCAACTGAAGAAGTCTACTTCTAACTCATTAAACACATGCCTCGGTTCAGTGGCACTTCATTAATGAGATTAATTATCACAGGAGCAGTAATTCCTTTCTGCATATGACCCTGAAGGATCACTGCATTATAAAATGGCACTGAATGTTATTCATAATGTACATCTCTGATTTGATGTGAAAAGTTGACAGTGTGGGGCTACTGTACCTTGGTCATTAGCCATTTTGTCAGGGTGTTCAACTGTAAGAAAAGACAATACTATTAGATACTGACAGCTTCCAGGAGAGACTTGCATGTGGAACAGACTGAATTTTGAAAAACAGATGTAGCACAAGTCCATCACACTAACTGACTGGATTAAATAAGAAACATTTTTACTTTTATATTTCATTGATAACAACATAAAGAACCGAATCGAGTTATAGAAAATATTTATCACCTAGCTCATGAGGGCCCTCCAAGAAGGCTGTGGATTTTAAACTTTCCTGCATTATTAGATCAGATTTTTTAAAATGGATCAACTTAATCCAGTTTCAAAAGTGAACCTGCAAAGTAAGCATTGTTATGCCATAAGTTTCAAAGTCAAACCCAACACATTCTGTCTGCATTAGGTGGAAGCTGACACATTTAACTAAGAACAAGATGAAGAAAGCAATGGAAGGATATGTTGATAGGATGGGATGAAGTAAGGTGGAAGGAGGAAGGACGGTTTGTGGAGTGGAAACACTGGAATAAGTCTATTTGATCGATTAACCCATTTCTGTCTTGTAAAATTCTGCGTAATTCCATCTTGACAAAGTGTAAAGTAATCTGATACATGTTGATTTTGTGACATTCATTGAAATCCATATCACTGTTTAATCTACTCTATGGGATCTACAAACAATTCACTCAATGATTTGTTAACTTTGTTATGCCAGGGGCTGAGGGCCATATGGCAGAGAACAACCACTTTTTAAAATGCTGAAACCTTCTTATTATTTACTTTCCAGTGTATTAAACTGGTAAAGTTTACTTATGGATTGTAGTTACCTCAATCAAGAAAGACATGTTCAAAATTCATGTCCAATATTTTAGCTGATACTGTGTGGCATGCATTTTGTGTGGTATGTCTTTGCTAATGAGTCCATGAAATTTAATTTTACATACTAGTTTTTCTGAGAGTTAGGTCGGGAAGGGACGATAGTGACTTGGGAAATATAGATAAAAGCATTGGACTCTTAGTTCAAAACATTTCATTTTTATACCAGTTATAAAAGATATTCGAGATCAATCCCCTCACTCAGTCAGCTTAATGTGTTCTCAGTGGAGGGAAAACTGCGCAGTAGGGTACAGCTCTCCAATTAATGTTCACTTCTACTTGCTTCACAGCAGTATTGATGCTGCCGACTGACCAGATATCCTCCCAACTGATAGAAATTACCACAAAAGGAGACTGAGGATGAGGCAAGGTGAAGGCCCTGTGACAATAAGTCAGCATCACTGAGAGAAGCGGGTGAAGTGGGGACCATGTGTCAGGCAGTCAGCAAAACACAAAATGGGCAAATACACCATTTATAGAATCCCTGCAGTGTGGAAAGAGGCCATTCAGCCCTTACCAACCTTTCAAAGAGCACTCCACACAGACTAAGACTCAGACACCCTACCCTATCCCTGTAACCCTGCATTTTGCATGGCTAATCCACCTAGCCTGCTCATCCCTGGACACTATACCATTGCCAATCCACCTGAGTTGCACATTTTTGAACTGTGGGAGGAAACTAGGGCATCCAGAAGAAACCCATGCAGGGGCAGGGGGTGCATGCAAACTCCACACGGTCAACCAAACCTGGCATCCAACCTAGGCCCCTGGTATTGAGAGGCAGCAGTGCTAACTACAGAGCCACCGTGCTGTTGGATGAGTACTACAAGACCCTAATAGTCAGGGATAGACACGAGAACACATATGTGATCAAATTTCAGAGAAAAGTAATAAGTAGGGCATTTTAACTACTGAAATATTACTTTGAATTGTTTTAGTGTGCAAGGTGGGGGTCATGCAAAATTCTTAAATTGCACAAGGAGAACCTTTTCAGCAAGTACATAGAAAGCCCAATGAGGGAAGGGTAATTCTGCAACTAATAAGATTGGGCAGGTGGAAGGTACATCAGTAGGGGACATTTTGGAGATAGTGACTATAACTTAGTTACATGAAGGATAGTTATGAAAAAAAGATAAGGATGGCCCTGGAAATAAACTGAACAAAGGTCAGTTTTATTGAGATATGATCCTCCCAAGTTGTCTGGGAGCAGCTACTTGCAGATAAACCTGTGTCAAAGCAGTGGGAGACATTTAAGGAGGAAATAGCAAGAGCATAGGGCAAACATATTCCCAAGAAGACAAAGGGTGGGACCAAGACACGAGAACCCTGGATATTAAGGGACATGATGATTAGGATTAAGGAAAGAAGTGAAGCAGATACTGAGGGGTCGATATAGCCGAGTCCCTACAGGAGTATGAGAAGTGCAGTGGGAACGTAAAATGGAAGTTAGGAAAGCAAAGAGAGTACAGAAGAAAGCATTAATTGGTAGAGTAAAGGTAAACAGAATGTCTTTTAAAACATATATATAAAGAGTAAGTGAATTGCTGTGGAAAGAGTAGGCCCTATTAGGAGTCACAAAGGTAATCAGTGTGAGGACCTGAAAGACGTGGGCACAGTCTTCAATGGATACCTTATGTCAGTCTTCACAGTGGAAAAGGACAATGCAAGTATAGACATCAGAGTGCAGCACTGTGAAGCATTTAACAAGTTAACATGGAAAGAGAGAAACAGAGAAGGTATGAACAGTTTTAGCAGCCGTAAAAGTGGATAAATCTATAAGCCCCGATGGGCTGTTGAGGGAGGCAAGGACAGGACCTTAGCTGTAATTTTCAAACACTTTCTAACCACAGGTGAGGGCACTGTCATTGTCCCATTATTAAGAAAGGGAGGAAGTGATAGACTAGGAAATTGCAGGCCAGTCAGCCTAATTTTATTTGCTGGGTAAATTATGAGAAACAATTCACTTCTTCTTAAGGGACACAATTTATATGCACTTGGACAGACAGGGATTGAGGAGGATAGCCATAATCTACAGGAAGATACAAACAGACCGGTAGCTGGGCAGAACAGTAATAATTGGAATTCAACCAGACTTTTCTGAGGTAGTGCACTTGGGCATGTCTAACAAGGCAGGGGATTACACTATGAATGGTTGGACCCTGAAAAGTATTGAAGATCAGAGACATCTTGATCCACAGATCCCTGCGGTAGCAAACCAGGAAGGTAAGGTGGTTAGGAAAACACATAGGTTACTTGTCTTTATTAGCCAACGTATAGAATATAAAAGCAGGGAGATTATGCCAGAACTGTGTAAAACTTTGGGTAGGCCACAACCGGAGAGCTTGCATGCAGGTCCTGGGTTCAATTCCACCCTTGGGCGACTGTCTGAGTTGAGTTTGCACATTCTCCCTGTGTCTGTGTGGGTATCCTCCAGGTGCTCCAGTTTCCTCCCACAGTCCAAAGGTGTGCAGGCTACGTGGATTAGCCATGCTAAATTGCCCATAGGGTTCAGGGATGTGGAAATGAGGTGGGTTACAGGGAGATTGGTCTGGGTGGGATGCTCTGAGGGTCAGTGTGGACTTGTTGGGCCAAAGGGCCTGTTTCCACACTGGAGGGATTCTAAGAATCAATTCTGGTCACCACATCATACAAAGAGTGGGATTGCACTATACAGGGGCTGCAGAGGAGATTTACTGGGATGTTGTCTAGGCTGGAGAGGGGCAGAGCTATAGGGAAAGATTAGATAGGCTTGGATTGTTTGATTTGGAGAAGCAAAGGTTAAAAGAGGAGCTGATAGAGGTGTATAAGATTATGAAGGGCAGTTAAGGTGGATAGGAAAGCACTTTTTTCCATTAGTAGGGGGGTCAATAACTAGACAGCATGGATTTAAGATGACATGTATAAGGCTGAGAGGAAAATTGAGGAAATACATTTCCATCCAGGAGGTGGTATGAGTCTGGAGCTCACTGCCTGCTAGGGTAGTGAAGCCAGAAACTCGTGTAACATCTCAGCAGGATTTAGATATTCACTTGTGTTGCTCCAGGGCTACAGGAGAAGAATCATAGAATCCCTACAGTGTGGAAAATAGGGTCTTCAACCCACCAAGTCCATACCGACCCTGACAGCAACCCACCCAGACCCATTACCCTTACCTCTTAACCCATCTACACATCCCTGAACACTATGGGCAATTTAGCATGGCCAATCCAAGTCGGCTGCCCATCTTTGGACTGTGGGAGGAAACCCACGCAGACACAGGGAGAATGCACAAACTCCTCACGGACAGACACCTGAAGGTGGAATCAAACCTGGGCCCATGGCGCTGTGAGGCAGCAGCGCTAACCACTAAGCCACTGCGCTTAGAATGAATGAAGTGGAAAATGGGGTGAGTATGGTCAAATCTTTGTTGACTGGTGCAGATATGATGGGAAAAGTGGCTTCCTTCCATTCTGTCAATGATTCTATGAAGCTGTTATGAAGGACAAAAACATGAAACAAAAGGCAAGGGAAAGACAGGATAATCAATTTTGGTTTGGCCAAATTTGCTATATTTTCCTTCTCAGATTAGACTGTATTGAGTCTGAGAAACCCAACTGTTTCTCAGCTAAAAATTGGAAATTCATCATAAAACAACAATAGGACCAGTAATCAGGTCATTTGCACCATTCCATTTGGAAACACATATAATTTGAGGACATTTCCAAAATGTGTACTTTTTCAATGAGAAGAGTGGAATGTGTGTTAGCAAATTAAAACACTTCCATATCTTCCAGCCAAAGTCACATAAATAAGGCAGAGCAATGTCTCTTTGCATTGCTCTAACCTCACAAACATACTCTCAACTGAATTAAAGTTAACATTTCCATCTTCACATGCTTATTATCTTTTTGAGTAATTCAATCATAGTGCTAAATCATGGGCACACCTCCGCTGTAATCCAAAAATTTTCCACAAAATGAACTGAGGCAATATCAAATAAACTTGACATAGGACATTTGCAGGCATTAAAGAAATGAGACTTGCAGGTCACTAGGCAAATCAGTGTTTAAACATATGTCCCAGAGGAAAACTAATAGACAACTGTCTCACTGTGGCAACTAGTCCTAACTTTATGGATTTTTTAAATGCACACCTGCTATCTCCCCTGGGTACTTGGTAAAATTCACAGATTGTCATGTCAGGATGTTTACAAGCTTCCCATAGGTTTAAAGAAATAGTTGCTGAGTTGAAAGTTGATCCATATACAGAAATGTTGGCATCAGCGAGTGAAGGATACCATACCATACATATTTCTCTTGAATTAATGGATGAAAGGATTCTACTTCTGGGTTATAGATATCTTCTACGATGAAAGGTAGACAAATCGGGAAATTCTCCTGATTTGCTATAATTATGGTGGAAGATAGCAGAAACCTTTAAGTAAGTGTCATCTTTATTGATTTACTCCATTTTTTTCAGAATTTCCAATCACCCATCGGAAAACTCTCAGAGAAATTCAAGTAAAACAAAAATATGAAACCACTAAAAATAGCAGCAGGCATCGGCACCTTGGCCCTTTGAGCCTGCTCCATCATTCAACAGGTTTTCCTTCTCAACTCTACCTTTCTATAGTGTCTCTACACCTCGTCATTCCCTTGGTGCCCAAAAAAATCCATTGATGTTGTCTTGAATATTCTCAACATCCAGACATCAACAGTTGTTGAAGGTGGAGAATTCCAAACGTTCACGACCCATTAAGTGAAGAAATTCTACTTTTTCTCAGCACCAATGACAAAACCCTTTCTGAGACCATGCCAACAATGTCTTCACATTCCAAATTCCTGAGCAAGGAGAAAAATTTTCTCAATTTGTGTATCCTGTTAAACTTCATACAAATAGTTTACGTTCCTTCCGTTCTTCTAAAATGTAAGGAATAAGGGACTGGCCCGCTCATTCTCCCCTCAGAGTGCAATCCCCTCACCCCAGAAACAAGTCAACTTTCATTGCTCTTTCTCTAAGGTAATTCAATCATTCCACAAAAATTGTATACATTACTCTGGATGTGACATTGCCAATGAACAATTGCAGCCTTTTGTTTCATAAGATACTGCTGCTGTCACCTCTATGCTAAGCCTCTCCAGGTGTGACTCAGGAGCATGATAATCTTTGCTGTATTTGGTGCAGGCGAGGATATTGGGCTGCGAAGGCGCATAATCTGCTGGCCTCTGTTTTCTCTGGACTCTCTTTTCGGTCTGCTGAGCTTTTCATTCCTGCTCATCTTTTCCAATGCCCCTCCAAACAGCACCCAGAGGTCAAGAACAATGGCAACTGTCTCCCAGTTGTCAATACCAATGTCCATCATCCTCAGATCTCATTTTCAAGTCCTGTGTACCAAGAGAGGGAACATTGGGAGGTTATGATTCATTGATCAATTCACCAGGTTGAAGAATTTGGGGATTGTCCATCATCCACCTAATGAATGTGGCTGAGCCAGCATGGACATTATTGGTTTAGCAATGAGTGCATGCAGATCGAGTTAGCATACTCAGAGACCTCTGAGTCTGTGACCCTGTTATGTCAAATGATCCTGAGAATACATTTGAAATGGCAAAGGTAGAAACTGTTCAGCCTTTTCTCCTGCCTAGCAGATGCTATCCAGGTCTCACCAATGTAGAGGGCTGTACGAAGGATTCAGGCTTTGTCAATTTATTGTAGGTGTTCTCGATCAGGTCACTGTTCCATTAAAATAAATCAAAGTACTGCAGATGCTTGAGATGTGAAATAAAAGTAGAAACTGCTGGAATAGCACAAGGGTGTGGCAGCATCCGCAGATGTTGGCATTCTACAGATGTGATGAGCTTTCCAGTACTTTCTGTTTCAATTGCTGTTCTACCTCATTCTCCTTCTCAGCATAGACTCAACAGTGACATGTTTTGCAATGCATGTGCTGATTTCAGCACCAAGTCACATGATTGTCCATGATTATAAAGTCTAAAAAATGAAGCTATCAATGGTGTCATATTGTCAAAGCTGATAGATTGCAACAATCTGGACCATAATATTTTTCTTCCTGATGCTGATGATTAAATAAAACTCTTTGCAGGCTTGAGAAAGTCTGTTCATTTATCATTGAGGGCGTTCCAAAGTGTGGAATGCGAGTGCAGTGATATCAGCACAACCTTCTTATGAGGACTTGATGCACTTTCATTTCAGATGAGCAATGCTGAGCAGCTTTCTGTCATTTCTGGTATGTAAAGAGACACCTTGTGTAGGCTTTTTAAGAATTTATCCACTCACAGGATGTGAACATAACCGGTTAGCCAGCATCTATTACCTGTCCCTAGTTGCCCTTCAGGAGGTGGTGGTGAGCTGCCTTTTTGAACTGCTGCAGTCCACCTGCTGTGGGTTGACCCACAATGCTGATAGGGAGGGTATTCCAGGATTTGGACCCAGCGACAGTGAAGGAACAGTGATATATTTCCAAGTCAGGATGGTGAGTGGCTTGGAGGGAACTTGGAGGTGGTGACATTCCCAGGTCTGCTGCCCATGTCCCTCTAGTTGGAAGTGATTGTGGGTTTGGAAGGTGCTGGCTGTGGATCTTTGGTGAATTTCTGCAGTGCATCTTGCAGATAGTACACCCTGCTGCTACTGAGTGTTGGTGGTGGACGGAGTGGATGCTTGTGGTTGTAGTGCCAATGAAATGAGCTTCTTTGTTCTGGGTGGTGTCAAGCTTCTTGAGTGTTGACGCAGATGCACCCATCCAGTAGGGAGTACAACATAGGGTAGTGGTCTGCTCAGATTTATCGCAGTCAGGGAGGACCTTCCTGTCTTTGTTTTCAATTAAGTCATTTTACTTGTTTACTGACCTGTTGCCTTTTTGATCTCTTCATACATATTTCAAGCACTCTTGACATACCGTCAAAGATGTAAAAGTACTTCAAGCAATAATCTACAATACGGTACTCTCAATGTACAGGAGGCAAGAACAGCAAAATACTGACAGCTTCAAAGCTAAAATTAATGTAATGGAACATGTCATTGATGCCAAGTGGTTTGTTGTCCTTAATTATATGAGAGATTTGAACGATATGATTCTGAATACACTAAGAGCCGTAGGATAAACTCCAAAGATCTGCTAGATGGTGACTCAAAAACTATTGGCCTATTTAGTATCCTCTGTAATTGTAGTAAGATTTCTTTATTCTTGTACTCCAATCCTAATAATTTTGTTTGCCTTCTGATTTTTTTCATTTTTCTGTATCACACCTCTTTTTGTGAATTCAACAGAATCGCAAGCATGAATGAAAAGCACATTTAAAACATATTATTTATATAGATAGATTTAAAATAAGAAGCTAACAACATCATAGCTATTTTTTATTCTTCTTCATTTTTTCTTGGTCTTCTCAATCTCAAAGAATGTGCAACTTGCATTGCAACACTAACAATGCTAGCAGGATCTAAAACAGACTTAGGAAGAAGGATGAAAGACAGTATGCTGACTTGGTCTGAGACTAATAAATTACTGGCTAGTATATGCTTGTTTAAGTCAGGTTAAAAAAAAGATTTACTATGGTTCAGGAATGAATGGACAAACAGCTTACAAATTAATTTCTGTACAAAATTACCGTCCAATGTTAAATGTGCACAACCAAATTATCAGTCCACCCACTCAAGGGAGGAAAATGAACAGATGATTGTTTATCCTGTTGATTTGATAAAGAATACTGGAAAGAAACAGTAATTATAAAGGTAGGATAACTTGCTGCCAGTTCCATACATTAGCAAGTAAATGCTTGAATTTGGAAATCCCCCAGATCTAAGCTATTAGATCTCTGGAATACAAAATACTGGTGACCATTGATCAAAGGATTTGATATACATTTCAGGCTGGAACTTACTCCTCCTTTAGGTCTGTCCTTGCCCGACTGACTTTTTTTGAGCTTTTTCACAAAAAATTGCTGTAAATGTGAGAACAAAAGACTGTGACATCCTCTACAAGGGATCTGGGACCTGTGCCGACATGGCAAACAATTGCCCCTCTTTAACTAATACAAGTGAAGAAGTGTTAATGAACAGCATAGAGTCTGAATCTGGAAGTGCAAGTTAGAATATTGAAGTCAATGTCAAATGTGATACAGTCAGCGAAATAATGAGAGATAAAGAAAGAGTGAATAAAGTCAGGCAGAGAAATTTCAAACAACAGCTTAATTTGCAATATTAAAAAAATCCAACAATTAGAAGTTAAAAGAATGTTTGTTGATACACGTAAAACGTTCAGTGCCTGAGAAACTGTTTGTCAGTAATTAAGACTTAGCATTCCATTAAAAAACATACTTAACATGAAATGGATGAACTCTAACTATTTTTTGTTAGTTTAATATGCTCCGATGCATTCCAGTCGATACATTTGAACAGGGAACCAAACAGCAACATTTGGATTTCCACGTTTAATTATGCATCTGCACTTGATTCAAGCTACTGTCTGATTTACACATGAATGCCGTAGTCCCACTGGTATTTTTAAAATTACTTCTGGGCTGTCATTTTTAGATATTTTTGTTTTGATATTCATGCTTAGCTCAATGCATAGATGTACTGGCCAAAGGACATACCAAAATGTTGAGTCAGAAAGTTGGATGGAATTATAATGTGCTCCCCAGAAGCTTTTCCACTCAGAGTGTGGTGGGGGGCTGGAATACACTGCGTGGGAGAGTAGTTGAGTCTGACAACCTCACAACATTTAAAAAGTACTTGGATGAATATTTGAAGTGTACATTCAAGGTTATTGGCTTATGTGGGAAAATGGGACTTGTGCAGCTGCTAGTGTATTTTTGACAGTACAGACTTGATGGGCTGAAAGTCCAGTTCAGTATTGTATGATTCCATGAATCATGGATCTACTTCATCCCATGATTTTTAAAGACCAATTTGTAGCTTTTCAAGAATTTCTCTACATATTCCTCAAAAGGCTAGAGGGACCTCAAATGGCATAATAGAGTTTCTAAAACACACTATGGAGTTTCAAGAATTGGTATTACAATTTGTACACTCACAATTTTATCTGTGTATGTTAAATAAACAGTAAACATCAGGATACTCAGCTTACTTCACTCATGAGGAAAGATATTCAAACTTACTGATGAGTTATTATAACCTGCATGATTAAAGCATTATTCCTTTATATTCCATTGTATTTTTTTCTAAATTCTATGTCAAAATAAATTCACATTTTCTCTCTGCTTCATCATAAAATGCTTGAAATTCTCTTGAAAAGTGCCTTCAGAACAATTGAATATTAAAATGTTCCACAAAATAAATCAGTTTCAACGCAAGCTACAAAATAAGCACAACTCTGTAATGTCACTAATGTATATGCTTTAATTATTGGTATTGAAACCCAACCTTTTGGTGTTTTGAACAGAATAGGTTCAGACACGGGTCCCAAGCCTTTGGCATTTCGTCCTTGAATCCGGAAGTAATACATTGTGTCCAAATTGAGATCCAGAATTTGATGGGTTAATCTATCGCCACTCACTGAGTCCATTGTCCATTCATCAATGGGTGCATTCTTCTCTACAGTATAAAACAAAAAATAGCCTAAAGGTAAAGGAAAAGATCATTAGAATATTTTGTGACAACAATATGTTAATGAAACAAGAACAAAAAAAGCAGGAGAAACTCAGCAGGTCTGACACTATCTGTAGAGGGAAAACAGAGTTAATGTTCTGATTTGAAATGTTAGCTGTGTTTTCTCTCCACAAATGCTAACAGACCTACTAAGGTTCAGCGATATTACAAGCATGGGGCTGGATGAACACAGCAGGTCAAGCAGCATCACAGGAGCAGGAAAACTCGACGTTTCGGGCCTAAACCCTTCA
>JAHRHZ010000248.1:26027263-26078065 GCA_024137785.1 Ginglymostoma cirratum | reverse complement strand
TGAAGGGTTTAGGCCCGAAACGTCGAGTTTTCCTGCTCCTGTGATGCTGCTTGACCTGCTGTGTTCATCCAGCCCCATGCTTGTTGTCTCGGATTCTCCAGCATCTGCAGTACCTTTTATCTCTGATACTAAGGTTCAGCAGAAGTTTTTGTTTATATTTCAGATCTTCAGGATGCACAGCTGTTTGTTTTATTTTAATGTGTTAATGAGGTAAGTTCACCATTTATGTAACATTCACAGTATTTGAGTTACTGAATCAGATGCAAACTCATTACAAAATAAATTGACTTACCTTGGGTCCCATTAACATAGGAATTATCCCAAGGTTCTTTAAACAGGATAAAAATGACATCCTAAAATATGATTGTAAATCAAAAGATTTTTAAAGCTGATGAGGGAAGCAATAATGTTTCAGGAAGGAATTTCAGAGTATTGGATCAAAAGACATAACCAACATAGAGGAAGCCAGAACTGGAATACCTAAGGTTGCAAGTTGAGGTTTAGGATGCAAGGAATTGCAGGAATACAATAGTTCACGCTGTCCGGAAATGGAATACTGTGTGCAGTTCTGGTCACCTCACTACAGGAAAGGATGTGATAGCATTAGAGGAGGTACAGAGGTTGTTCGCCAGGATGTTGTCTCAGCGGAGAAATTGGGCCATAAAGACAGACTAGATAGGCTTGGATTGCTTTGTTTCAAGCAGAGAAAACTTAGGATGGCATGAAAAGGTGTATAAGATTATGAGGGTTATGATCAGGGTGAATAGAGAGCAGCTGTTCTCTTTGGTTGAGGAGTCAATCATGAGATGGCATAGCTTTAGGGTAAGGGCAGGAGATCCAAAGGGGATTTGGGAAAAAAGAAACTTTTTCACTCAGCAGGTGATGGGAGTCTGGAATGAACTGCCAAGAAAGGTAGTGCAGGCTGGAAACCTTACACCCTTTAAAAATATTTGTATGAGTAGTTCAATTTTCATAAGCATTCAAGGATGTGGGACATGTGCAAGAAATTAGGATTAGTGCACTTTTAGTCGTAGATATCTCGGTACAGACTCAATGGGCCAAATGGCCTTTTCTGCACTGTATGAATCTATGAAATTTGCAGATGATGACAAAATTGCTTTCACTGAAAACCAATAGCGTGTTCTTAGGATTCAAGTAAGTACTGCGTTTCTGAGTTGTGTAGACCAAAAAGGTCATAAATTCTAGTCTCCATTTATGATAAATTACTGATCCCATCAGGAGTCAATGTGTATGTTACAATTGGTCTTATTACTCCTGAGTTAGGGAGAAGTAAATTGCTTCTTCGAATCAGTCCAGTGGTCGAGGTTAGAAGGCATTTGTTTGTGAAGATCATATGCAAGCAGGATTTTCCTTGATAAACTCTACACTCAGCTTTGGTAGTCTGTTGCTGACAGTTATCACCTCGGTTCACACATGAGAAATGACTACTTGGGCAAGATATCACAGGTGCAACCATGAAACCATTATCCAGCAAGTGGGGAGAAAATTGGAAGCATTTTTTTTTAAAAACAGTCACTAGTTTGAGTGGTTTCACAACAAAAAACATTCATTCTGCAGTAAATTAGAGTCCTCAAATCACAACAAGCTATTTAATTCTAGCTGGTATAGAATGTATTGCTAACTCTGGTTAACTCTGTGTAGTTGTAGTTATTGTAATTGGACATGTTCGGACAAGTTATGACACAGATCCAGGGCAGGTGGAAGCTGAATCTGTATATTCTGGCCCAGTAGGGACACTACCACTGTGCCACATCAAAATTAAAATACTAACAATTGTGCCAGAATCATTAGGATTTGATGATACACTATTCAGCAAATTAATTAATAGAGTTTAACTCAAGTGGTAGATGCTGTAGCAGTTAATAATGCATGTCTCTGAAATGTAGGAAATGGAATAAGCTTTCAGCAGGAGGGCATGTCTGAAACAGCACCAAGCAGATCAAAAACCTGCTAAAGATACAAGACTACTTTTGTGCCAAATGGGGAAAATAACATTCAACAGACAGGGCTAAGCAATCCCACATACTGTGGATCTGGTCTGAACACTGCGGTCGTACCACATTCAGGTGGGAGTGATGGTGACAAATGAAACAACTAGGAGGAGGAGGGGCCTGATATTTTCCCGTCCTCAATAACAGAGGAGCCGAGCTGTGCAGAAGACAAGACTGAAGTCTTTGTATCCACCTTCAGTCAGAAGTGCTGAATGGATGATCCATTGCGGCTTTCTCCTGAGGTCCTGAGCATTACAGATGCCAGTCCTCAGCCAATTCACTTCATTCCATGTGATATCAAGAAATGGTGAAAGCAATGGATACTGCAAATTATGAACCCTGACATCAATCTGACAATAATAAAGAAGACATATGCTCTTCAAGAATCCACCAAGCTGCTCCAGCTATAACGCTGGTAATGTGGAAAATTACGCAGGTACGTTCTGTCAGTAAAGTGCAGGATGAATCTAACAGGGCTAATTACATCCCCATCAGTCAAATGTCAATCATCAGTGAAGTAATGGAAGGTGTCATCAACGGTGCTATCAAGCAACACTTGTTAGCAAGAACTTACTCACTGAGAGTGACAGCAACTGCCTTTGACATCAAGGTAGCATTTGACCGAATGTGGTGTCAAGGAGCCCGAGCAAAACTGGAGTCAATAGTGAAACTTATCGTCACAGAGTGTCATGAATATTTGGGACCCTCTTCCTTAAAAGGCAGTGGAAGCAGAGTCTTTAAATGCTTTTAAGACAGAGATGGATAGATTCATGGTAAGCCAGAAGGTAAAAGGTTGTCAGCAGTAGGCAGGAATATGGATTTGAGATCACAATCAAACCAGCCAAGATCTTATTAAATGGTAGAGAAGACTGGCTTCTGCTCCTTGCTTGTATATTTACATGTTCACACAAGATTCAGTGGGAAGTACTCTGTTACTTTGTATCAAACCTGACACAAAGGATGAGAAGGGTCCCAACCCGAAATGTCAACTTTCCTGCTCCTCTGTTGCTGCCTGGCCCACTCTGTTCCTCCAGCTCCATACTGTGTTGGCACAAAGGAAGATAGTTGCTGGAGGACAATAATGTCAGTCCCAGGACTGCAGGAGTTCCTCAGGTTAGGGTTCTACGCCAAACCATCTTTAGCTGCTACACCAATGACCCCCCTCCCCCACCCTAATATAAGTCAGGATATTCACTAATGATTGCACAATGTATAGCAGCATTCGTGACTACAAAAATATTGAAATTGCTCATTCACAGCAAGATCTGGACAAAATCTAGGCTTGGGTTGCTAAGTAGCAAGTAATCTTTGCAACACACAAATACCAGGCAATAGCCATCTCCAATACAAAACAACCTAACCATAGCCCCTTGATGTTTAATAGCATTACCAGAGCTGAATCCACCTGGAGGATACCATAGATGAAAACTGAACTATACCAGTCATTTAAATGCTGTGGCCACACGATAAGGTCACAAGCCATGAATTCTGTGACAGATAACTCACCCACTGACTCCTAAAGCCTACCCACCATCGACAAGATAGAAGTTGGGAGGGAGATAAAATAGTCCCCACTTGCCTGGATAAGTACAGCTTCAACAACACTCAAGAAGGTCTACACCATCTAGGACAATGTAGCCCACTTGATTGGAACCGCATCCACACCTTCAATGATCACTCCATTCATCACCAATGCACAGTGACAGCAGAATGCATCATCTACAAGTTGCACTGCAGAAAGTTACTGAGACTCCGTTGAGCGCCTTCAAAACACACAACTTTTATGAACTGGATTGGCAAGGGCAAAAGAGGCATGTCACCTTTCAGTATTCATCCAAGCCACATACCATCCTCGCTTGGAAATGTATTACCATCCCTTCACTGGCCCTGGGTCAAAAACCTGCAACTCCCTTACTAACAGCAATGATTGTGGCAGTTCAAGGTAGCACCTTCTGCAGTGCAATTTGGGATAAAAATTGGGCCTTTGGCGTTTTAGATCAAAAAACATTTCTGCCTCTTTGAATTCAAGACATTGGATGATAGACTGTTGAAATGTCAAAACATATTACGAAGAAGCAGGATACCTGTAAATGAGAGCTGGCACAATGAGATACACAAAATAACCAGTCAGTTTTAATTTCTTTACTAATAGTGGCTAACCACTTCAATAATAAATAGTCTAAAATGATTTTCACTGGAGCTTCCACTGTCTAAAACATTTCTACGGGCTGGATCTGTCATGAAAAGTCAAGCAATATGCCAGAAGTTGCTTGCAAAAACTGATTTTTTAAATAGAAATTTGAATTATAATAATTGAATAGGATGATGAACAGCATTGGGTAGAATTCGCAAGAGTTTCTATCTCAGATTTATCCAGACAGGAATTGCAAAGTTACATTGAGAATATGAATGGAAATAATGGAATAGAAATTAAGCTGCTTTACCAGTGATTTTTCCATTGGCCTCCATTGGCGGTTGCCAGCTAATGATGACAGCTCGAGGCTTTCCTTCTCTGTTAATCACAGTCAGGTCCTTTGGGGCTGAAGTGGGAGCTATTACCCAAGTAGAAAGCAGAGGGAAGGAAAGAGAAAGCAATAGTGAATAGCTTATGGCTTTTGCTATTGAACGTTTCTAATGTTACAGACAAGACATGAAATGAGTCTTCATTCTAAGCAAGTCGTTTCAAGTTTGAATCTGAAACAATATGCTAAACCTTTGCTGCAGGGTCCAGGATGCCTAGTCAGGATAATTCCAGGCTCTGCATACCTGACCTAGGAAAAATACTGTGAAAGTTGGATTTTTCATTGCGAGAAGGCTGGGTTTTGTGGGAGTCACACAGATGAATGTGCATAGACCGTCGGGTGACCATTAGATCATAACATGTAAGAACAGAAGTAGGCCATTCAGCCCATCAAGTTTGATCGACCATTCACTAAGATTATTGTTGATCTGATAGTCCTCAACTCCACTTTCCTACCTTTTCCCTACAACCCTTGTTTCTCTTATTGATTAAAAATCTGTCTAACTTGACTTTGAATTAAACTTTATTATCCAGCCCCAAAAGCCCTCTGTGGTAAGTAATTCAACAGATTCACAACCCTCAGAGAAAAAAATTCTCCTCATCTCTTTCTTAAATATTCAATTCCTTATGTTGAGGTTATGTCCTTTGCTTATAGACTCCCACAAGGTCAAAGGCCTTTCCACATCTATCCTGCCAAGTTCTTTCAGAATCTTGTATGTTTCAATAAGGCCACATCTCATTCTTCGAAATTCCATGAACTGGTAGTAGTAAAGTAGTTGCTAAATAACCAGGGAATCATAAGGCTGCTTCTTCATTGGAGAGAAAGAGAGGGAGATGACTGGTGATGAGTTTAAACTGAAGATCACCTTGTCTCAGGTGAGAGAGGTCAAAACTCCAGTGTGGGAGCTGAACCCGTGTCAAGGCTGTCACTCTGCATCACAAGCACACTGGGTGAAGGCTCAACCTTTACAATCTCTCCTCATGAGGCATACTTGGTAAAAGCCTAGTGAACCTTTACTGGATAGCCTCCAATGCCAGTGTATCTTTCCTTAGATAAGGGACCCAAAACTAATCACAGTATTCTAACTGTGGTCTGATTAATACTTCGTAGCTGTGGCAAACCTTCCCAACTTTTATACTTTATTCCTTTTGAATTAAAGGCCAACACTCAACTTTCCTTCCCAATTAATCACTGAACCACCTTGGATGCTACTTTTGGTGATTCATAGACAAGGACTCCCAAATTCTTCTGTTCTGTAACTTTCCACAGTCTTTCAACATTTAAATAATATTCATATTTTCCCACATTATACACCAAATGTCAAATGCTAGGCCATTCCTTTCACCTGTCTATATCCCTCTTCAGATGTTTTGTCTCACCCCCACTATTTGCATTTTGATCTATGTATAGGATGGGCTGAAGAGCTAAAATTGTTGATGATATTCAACAGCTTCATGACCTTGAATGAGTCCGGCGTACATTATTGTATGTGCCAGAGATGGCATTACAAAAGTTGCTTTTCTATACTGTTTTCTGTACTTCCTGTTTGTAATACTGTATAAGAGGGAGAGTTTTGTTCCAAGTCATTGGACTTCGCCTTGGACCGGGATCGCAAATGTTGCCAGGAACAACCTCCGCCTCCAGACCAGTTGTCAGTTGAGGGGTCCCCGATGGGCAAAAGGGCGTGAGGCTTATTGGTTCTTTTTTTCCCTTTCTTTTTCATTCTTTTTATTTACTTAATAAATGTTCCTTTTTTGTCTTTTATTATTACTTGATAAATATTCATATTTAAGCAAATTGCCATTGTAGAGTCTTCTTTTAACTACATTTATCCGAATCTGAAAAGAACCACTTGAATACACCCTGCCAAGCAGCCTTATTTTTGTGTCATCTGCAACTTGGCTACAGTAAGATCACTTTCTCATCCAAGTCATTAATATATATTGTCAATAACTACGGCCCCAGCATTGATTGTGTGGCAAACCATTACTTACAGATTTCCATCGTGAAAATGCTCCCCTTATTCAAACCCTCTGTCTTCAAATGGTTAGCCAACCCCGTATACATGCTAATACATGCTTCTTGGCTATATTATTTATTTCTAAATGCTCTGCTATTATAGCCATTATAATAAACGCTAATGTTTTCCGAATGGAAGACGTTGAGCTACCTGGTTTATAGTTACCAGGTTTTGTCTTCTTCCCTTTTCACGTAAATGTATTAGATTGGCAGCTTTTCAATCCTCTGAGACTTTGACAGATTCCTGGAAGATTACTATCAGTGCATCCAATATCTCCATAGCTATTTCCTCTAATATCCTGGGATGTATCCCATTAGGTCCAGGGCACTTATCGATCTTTAGCCCCGTTGGTCTTCTGAGCACTTTTTCTCTAGAGATAGATATTTTATTTATTTCCTCTCTTCCTTTACCCTCTTATTATTTAGTAATTTTGGAATGCGAATAATGTCTTTTACTGTGAAGACTGATGTAAACTCCTCTACTATTTTCTGGTTCTCCATTATTTCCCAGTTTCATTTGCTAATATGTCTATGTTCACTTTTGCTTCCCTATTACATACTATATATCTTTAAAAAAAAAACTCTTACCATCAATCTTGAAATTATTTAGTTTCTCAACCAGCCCACTGCACAAATAGAGGTTAATCAGTATTAAAAGTTTACCTGTAAAGTTTATCTTCTCCCTCTTTATTACTTTTTGGTAATCTTTTTGTTGATTTTAAAACTTGCCCAATCCTCTGCCTTACCACTAACCTTTGCTACATTGCGCAATTTTTATTTCAATTATATACTCTGCTTGATCACATTATGTACTATCATATTATGTAACTGTGAGCTGTTTTCTTCAATCATTGTACTTCAAGCATTTTTGTTGCTAAGCAATTTTCCCAGTCCATTTCAGTCAGTTAAGTCCTCATTTCTTTGCAATTACCTTTATTTAACCTTAGCACAGTAATTTATGACTCACGTCCTTCACTCTCAAACTGAATGCTAAATTCTACCATGTTATGATTACTGTTTCCCAGGGGACTTTTTTTGATGACATATATTAAATACTCCTCATGACACAGCATCAGGTCCTGGGAGGATCCTCAACATTTTGTTCTAGGAAACTGTCCCAAATACACTCTGAGTTCTTCCTCATGGTTTTCTCTGCCAATCTGACTATCTGAATCTACATGAAGATTAAATCCCCCATGATTAATATACTGCCTTGTTACTTGCTCTCATTATCTCCTGATTTATTCCCAGTCCCACTGCATAGCTTCTGTTAGGAAGCCTTTTAGATCATTCCTATCAGTGTATTCTTCTCCTTTTTATGTCTTATCTCCCCCCATGTACATTCTACATCTTTTGATCTATATCTTAAGAAGCCTTAACACATCTACCAGCAAATTCAGGAACAGCTACTTCCTAGCTGTTATTAGACTGATGAATGGACTCCCTAGCCTCAAATAATGCTGATCTTGCTAACGTTGATCTCGCCTAGTGCAAGCCCTGTGCAATGTAACCTGTATGTCTGTCTAAGACTTTTTACAACCTCTGACCTGTACATCCTTGCTTACTATGATCTGCCTGTACCACTCGTAAACAAAGCTGTTCACTGTACTTCGGTACTCGTGACAATCAATCAATCGTTTCTTGCTATTGTACATATTCCATCCCATACCAACAAAGACTACCCTTCCATGCTTCCTTCCTGTTTGTGCTTTCGAAAGGTCACATATCCATGAATATTTAGTTCCTAGTTTTGATCTCCTTGTAACCATGTCTCCATAATGGCTATGGAATCTTACTCATTAAGCTATATCTGTGTGATTGGTTAAGAAAAAGACCAGCCTAGATGCATCAGCACTTTGTCACTGATATGAAAAAGGTAGTAAATATCAGCACCTCAAACCTCCTCAGCCACCTCCACACACTCCCCATATCCCATCCATGAATCCTCCCCAATGGCTTCTCAGATGCAAGCCTGTGTCCCTGTACCACACACAGGGACACGTGTATCTTCCATGCCAACATGGCCTTTTAAAGGCTTTATGCCAGCTTATGCCATCCTATGCCATTCACCCACTACCTTTAGTCCATACACCAATCATGCCAATACATCCATTATCCAACATGGGCAGACTTCAAGACCAATTCTGAGATGTGATAAAAGTTCTTAAATTTCAATTGACAAAGTAATTAAAAATCCATTCAATACATTTAATCTCCTTTGATTGGTTACAGTTTCCAGCATTGGGATTCATAATCTAACTCCAAATAGTTTTCAACCTCTTGGGTTGTCAATCAAACTGTACGATAGTGAAGAGTTGGGAAATCAGTCATGCAGTACAGTAATAATTACCCTCAGGCTTATATAGTGAAATAGTAAGCACCATTTTGTTTCAACTCTGCACACTTATTTGTTCAATTCTTTAAAGCTTGACATTTTTCTTTGACATCATTTGCTGATATGTTTGCTGATAGTTCCAATGTGTTTATGCACCTCTTGAAGAACATTCATTTTAGATTTTAACAATCGGAAAGGGCACCCCGACTCTCCAAACGACACCTTGTCTCTCCGAAAGGAGCAGATTATGTCCAAAAGTACTAACATTTCTCCGAAAGGGCATTCTACTTCTTCAAATAATTCTGGCAGATTTATACTTCTGGCTACCAGATCAAAACTGCACAAGTCATGTTTCAGACCTCTCAATAGTTCAGCCTGGGGTAAGTGCACTTACCTAGAATTAGAACCCAGCTCTCCCCACATTAGGAACCAATCCTCATAGGCAAGCCTCATTTCCCAAGGTCAACCACAGTGCAAAGCTTGTTAATTGTCGTTTATTATTGACAACCATACTCACCTACAAAGTGAATTTTACCCAAATGCTGAAGCAATCCCTTGCTATGTTGCAGTGTTTGAATAATCCTTTCCCTGGTGCAAATCTTAACTGAACAACAGATAATGCAAAGGGGCACCGAACCAGATTCTAATATTCCAGCTTCATTCAAGAATACTTCAGTCTTTGATTTAAATAATAATTCTCATGCATTTTTGAAAGCTTATGAGCAGGGGTGGTTGTTACAGAAGCAATATGGAGCTCCAAAGCGCAGTGCTAAGCTGTAGAGGCACAGAGAGTAGGCGATACAGTTGGCAAAATAAAACAAAAGTCAATTAGTTTCCATAGAGATTCTGTAATTTTATTCAATGAGAAGGTGAGATTCAAAAACCAGGAAGGTCGTAATAGTAATTCCAGGCTTGGAATTCCAGGTTTTCTCACTAGGTCATCTCAAACCCATCTCATTAAATAGGCACTTCACCCCTTTGGAGCCGTCCATCCAATGTTAGTTCAAGTCTTCCACTCATCATAGGCATAAGTATTTGCCACTACCAGGATTTCCCCGATCACTGGCACTCGTACTGCTGCCATCTTTAGAAGGCTATTGTGCTCCCAATCAAATATTGGCAGTCTGGAGTTGCCCTGCATTGGTAGGCCATCTTATCCTAGATGTGATAGATAAGAGGAAATTTTGGAGCCCCACTTTGTAGATATGAATCTGGAGGAATCTGTCCTGGGGATGAGGTTGTGCAGAGGAGTATTGTTGTCCTCCCCCAGGACTGAGAGGAGAGGTCACGACACTCAACCCGGCCAGCCTGGCCTGAGGTTACCATCTGCATCAATGAGGTCTCGACTGTCCGTAGGAATGGCCAGCAATGTCACACAAAGTTCAATGATTCTTTTCTGCTCTGCTAGAATAAGTGCCAACTCTTCTCTCATATTCACTCTACCTTGGCTACTGCATCCACCTCCCACTCAGCTTTATGCTCTATCACTCTCACTATTGGCTGCAATAATTTCCCTCACTTGCTCTAACCCACACCAAACCCACCCCAACCCCCAACTCCCCAATAATTACTAACTCTACAAGGCTGTCTGCTGCCGACTCACTCACTCATGAGGTTTCATCACTTTTCCACCTCCACCAGCACTAAATCTCACTCCCGGAGAAAACTCCAGGATGGATATGT
The DNA here is from genome assembly GCA_024137785.1 of Ginglymostoma cirratum. Lineage (NCBI taxonomy): Eukaryota > Metazoa > Chordata > Chondrichthyes > Orectolobiformes > Ginglymostomatidae > Ginglymostoma > Ginglymostoma cirratum. Next base: position 26,067,494 of record JAHRHZ010000248.1, on the reverse strand, counting down.
GGGGTGTCCAACATTTGGCTCCTCACCATTTGCAAAGAGAAACACAGAAACATAGAAGATAGCAGCAAGAGGAGGCCATTCAGCCCTTCGAGCCTGCTCTGCCATTCTTCACGATCATGGCTATCATCCAACTCAATAGCCTAATCCTGCTTTCTGTCCATAACCTTTGATCCTATTTGCCCCAAGTGCTATATCTAGTCTTCTCTTGAAGACATTCAATGTTTTGGTATGAACTACTTCCTGTGGTAATGAATTACACAGGCTCACCACTCTTTAGATGAAGAAATGTCTCTTCATCTCCTTCCTAAATCGTCTTGACCCTTGCCAGGTAAGACAGAAAGCAGTCCTGCAGACTTGCTGAAACATCTCAGTAACCAAGAAACACTGTCTATTTTTGTGCTACCCTCCATTACAGCATTTATTGTTAATGTGCCTCAACTTCTACCGTTTGGTGACGATGCATTCTCTCCTCTATCTCATGCAGGTATGAGCAGGTTTGTCACGGTCTCAGTGGCCAAGACAGGGCACTGAAACACAGCAGGCCAAGCAGCATCTTAGGAGCAGGAAAGCTTGATGTCTCAGGCCTAGACCCTTCATCAGAAATAGGGGAGGGGAAGAGGGTTCTGAAATAAATAGGGAGAGAGCGGGAGGCAGATAGAAGATGGACAGAGGAGAGGATAGGTGGAGAGGAGGCAGACAAGTTGAAGGGGCGGGGATGGAGCCAGTAAAGGTGAGTGTAGGTGGGGGGGGGTAGGGAGGAGATAGGTCAGTCCAGGGAGGATGGACAGGTCAAGGGGGTGGGATGAGGTTAGTAAATAGGAGACGGGGGTGGGGCTTGAGGTGGGGGGAGGGGATAGGTGAGAGGAAGGACAGGTTAGGGAGGCGGAGATGAGCTGGGCTGGTTTTGGGATGCGGTTGGGGGAGGGGAGATTTTGAAGCTTGTGAAATCCACATTGACACCATTGGGCTGCAGGGTTCCCAGGCTGAATATGACTTGCTGTTCCTGCAGCCTTTGGGTGGCATCACTGTGGCATTGCAGGAGGCCCAGGATGGACATGTCGTCTGAGGAATGGGAGGGGGAGATGAAATGGTTCGCGACTGGGAGGTGCAGTTGTTTGTTGCGAACTGAGCACAGGTGTTCTGCAAAGCGTTCCCCCAGCCTCCGCTTGGTTTCCCCAATGTAGAGGAGCTCATCTCTGCCTCCCTAACCTGTCCTTCCTCTCACCTATCCCCTCCCCCCACCTCAAGCCCCACCCCCATCTCCTATCTACTAACCTCATCCCACCCCCTTGACCTGTCCGTCCTCCCTGGACTGACCTATCTCCTCCCAACCCCCCCACCTACACTCACCTTTACTGGCTCCATCCCCGCCCCTTCGACTTGTCTGCCTCCTCTCCACCTATCCTCTCCTCTATCCATCTTCTATCCGCCTCCCCCTCTCTTCCTATTTATTTCAGAACCCTCTTCCCCTCCCCTATTTCTGATGAAGGGTCTAGGCCCGAAACGTCAAGCTTTCCTGCTCCTAAGATGCTGCTTGGCCTGCTGTGTTCATCCAGCCCCACACCTTGTTATCTCGGATTCTCCAGCATCTGCAGTACCTTTTATCTCTAGCACTGAAACACAGTTTCATCTTCACTACTGAGGAAGCAAACGTGGATGCCTCAGAGGTAGCACAGGCAAGGCTACCTTCTGTACATCTCCACCACCCCCCACACCAGCTCTGGCACTGATACTTTCATGGGTACCTCTTGAAGAACACTGCACTGCCATGTCTCCACAGCTAGTCAAGGATGAAATGCCCCAGGTCACTGGCACTAAGAGCACTGCACTCCTGGGTGAATTTTCTCCCCTGCCACATGCATTTTCACTGTTGTTATCGTCTCTTAATTGGCTCCGACAAAAGAAGTGTGGCCTATAACAACTTTGTGCTGAACTACACATGTACCAATCAGGCAGACGGACTGTAAAGTCTACGATAGCCTGTGCACTCAGCATGAGTCAAGCAATTGGATTTCCCCAGTGTAAAATATGACACCTAAAAGGAAAGTTCTTTACCGTTTGGCAAAAATGTGACAAGTTTGTATGTAATGAACTTTCCTGCTTGTATCCCTCATGGCTTTTCTTATTCACATGACCAAAAAGAACAAAGCAAAACTCTTAGAGCTGCAGAAGTTTGAGTAGAAAATTGCACATCCATCCAGCCAAAAAGAGGCATCAAATGCATTTATTTGGATAGCTTGCAAAAACTCACCAGCTTCATATGTTGTAGCATGTGCGGTCATACTCCATGTGCTTGACCTCCGCCCTTTGGTTACCATGATTGAAAACTCATACATGGTGTTAGGTTTGAGGCTTGTCACAGTATGACTCAAAGCTGTTGCATCTACAGACTGCCCAATAACAAGAGAGAAAGCAATGATAAGTTATTGACTACAGATTGAAAAAGTGGAATATCCCGAGGGAAATTCAATTCAGCAACATTAAATGCAACTTCCTATGAAGTAAAGATTAATTGATTAAGCAAACTGTTGGTTTTAAATATTATCTCAAAGGCAACCATTCTATATTTACTTTTGCAATCACATTCTGATACTAATACTTTAAGTTTACACTCAGCTTGTTTTGCTAGCTGATGAGTTCTCCTTGAGTTTCGCTCAGGAAAAAAATGTGACAAAGACTTCTAAAATGAATAATATGCAGTTTTGTTTTATTTTTGTTTAAAGATTTGATTAAAAATTGTTTTTAACAATGAAGCTGTCCTACATCTGTCTTCTTCCTGAATCCTAACTACATTTGGTTCAAGAATCATTGTATGGTTATCTGTTGTAATTGTTTAATTCCCCAGCTTTCTTTCATCATGTAACTTAAAGGTTTTTAAAACTTGGCTCTACCTAATCATTATTTCTACATCCTTTATACTTTTCCTTTCAACCCTGGTGATGTATGCACTTTGGGGCTTTGTCGCTTAAGGATTTACTTAATAATGGTAATTATACATACTGAAGATCTAAAACCATTATTCGCCATTCAGAGTATTTAACAATCTTATTAATGCTTGTCAATAATTAACCTATTTAACTTGAAAGACAAAATGACTTTAGGATCATAAAGATAAATTTTTTTAAATCTCAAAGGCATTCTTTTTATGATTGTTTTGTACTGGATTACTGAACTTTAGTTCAGAAGCATGCATTCTGCTCCAAACATTGAGTAGACTCAAAGCCACATAACACCATAAAATTTAACTAAAAATTTTGAACATGGTTTCGGCCCCCTTTACTTATTTACAAGCCTGATTTAGGCAGTCAGCAGAACTCTTGAATATTGTCTGTCCTGAAATGGAGTCAACTGTGTTTAGGGTCCATTAGGCTGACCATCAGTTTCAGGATCTGATAGGTTGGACGGTAATAATCCAAATCTGACTTTTTAACTGAGGGCCATATGTTACTTTTCGGAGTGTAGTAAGCCATGGGCTTGGCCTCTAACCTTCCAATCAGTACCATTTCTGTCTTAAAACGTTCCATGGGTTTGCATCTGTCTGGAATACAGCGTTTCAACAACTCAAAGCGCCCCCTTTTAATTGATTGCGCTGTAATAGCAGGCACAACTACTGTCTGTTCCTAGCCTCCAAAGGAGTTTCTTGAGATGGCAAATTGTGGATGGTCATCTAACAAATGAACTTACAAAATTAAGAGCAGGGAGAGGGCATTTGGTACCCTGAGCCTGCTCAAGACATTCAACAAAATTGTAGTTAATCTGATTGTGACCTCAATTTTACTTTCCTGTTTTGCCACCTTATAGCCTTTTCCTTTCCTGTCAATGAAGAACCTATCTCTGCCTTGAGGAACTTCAATGACACAGCCTCCACCAATCTCTGGGGAAGAAAATTCCACAGACTTACAGCAGTCTGAGAATAGACATTTTTCCCCATTTGACTTAAATGGGGGTTCACTTATTTTTAAATGCTGTTCCTTAGTTCTGGTCTCTTCCACAAGGAGAAACATCCTTTCAGAATCCACCCAGTCAAGTTCCTTCAGGATCTGATATGTTTCAACAATATCATCATTCATTCATAAAAACGTTCCAAACAGCCTGTCGAATCTTTCCTCATAACAACCCATTTATCCCAGGAATCAGTCGAAAGAACCTCATCTCCTTAATACAATTAATTATTTTTCATAAATAAGAAATCTAAAACTGTACACTGATCTCTGGGGTTGGCTTGGTGGCACAGTGGTTAGCACCGCTGCCTCACAGTGCCAGGGACCCAGGTTTGATGCCAGCCTTGGGTGACTGTCGTTGTGGAGTCTGCATGCTCTCCTCGTGTCCGCATGAGTTTCCTCTGGGGTGGTCGGTTTTCACCTACAGTCCAAAGATGTGCAGGTTAGGTGGATTGACCATGCCAAATTGTCCAGGGATGTACAGGCTAGGTGGATTAGTCATGGTAAATCCGGGGATAGGGATGGGTGCTTTTTGCAGGGTTGGTGCAGATCTGATGGGCTGAATGGCCTCTATCTTCACTGTAGGGATTCTACAAAAGGTGTAATCTTACCAATATCCTGCTCCAGTTGCAGAGCACTCTGCAAGTGCAGCCAGACTGCAAGCTAGCCAATTGACTTTGAGGCTAATGAAACCATCATGTTGGTTGAGATTTACACCTCAGCACAGCTTGAAGTTGGAATATGTTTAGTCTGTATTCTATAGTGTAGAATAATAATACATACATATAAGCAATACAATATACTAGGAATTCACTTATCAACCAAACATCATGAAAACCGTCTCCTCCCTCCTATTTTTTATATCGAGGAAACATATTTCAATGACTACCCACTGAATTAATCACTGTTAACAAAAAAAAATTCAGGTTTAACTTCAAACAGTATAAGTTTCAGATTCTCTTTTAAGTAATTTTCAGATAGGAAACACTTAGACATGTTGCAAAGCAGTTTGAAATAGAAATTACCTTGTACTTGGCATTGGCAGAATAGCTTGTCCTCCATCGAACAGTATAAAAACGTCCATCTGTTGTCAACTTCTGGTTTTTAGGCACAGAATTATCTGCCCAGCTGACCCTGACAGAGTCGTGACTGACTGCAACTGCTTGCACACCTACAGGTGGTAACATGGGGGTGGAGGCATCTGGGATCGAGGTAGGAAGATCACCAAACAAATGAAACAAATCAACATCTAATGGGTCCATAGGGTCTGGGTCATGGCAGCAAACAAATCATGCATCGAAACATGGAGCAGAAAAGGAAGGAAAACAGCAGCAATAATCCAAGAAGTGAGAAATGCATAAAAAATGATGTGAAATGATATGAGAAAAATTATAAAAAGAATTGTGTTAATTTAGTCAGGAAAGTCAACTTATACAGGGATAAGCAAGCATATGACTAAACACATCCCTTTAAGATGATTAAGGGGTTATCTCCCAGAAAATTAAGCTAAAAGTTGTTGCTTGCCCTCATTTCTTGGCATTATTATGTTATCTCGGTGTGTAGTGCACAACATCATACTTGGCAGAATGCTAGGTATGTTTATAAATTTTTCACATGCCAATTCAATAGGATTTGGAAACAGGGGGTCTCTGACAGGAAGAAGAAGTGGGACAGCTTGGAGGGAGAGCCTAACTGTTGTATTTACAGTCGGATTTTGTCTACAGTCTACTGTCGGATTTTGGTTCACACCCTACTTTTCCAAGCAGTGAGTTCTTGAACTTGGCCACAGAATATTAGACAGGAAAGGTTTCCTCTTAAAATGAAAGAAAAAGGCACAAAGTGAAGGAAAACCTGTGTAATGATAGTGTGTGCTCGAAAATGTTGAAAATTCTTGAGCATTGTAAGTCCATTGTGTCATTTATGATTTTCGCAGGGTGGGTTTTGTGGTGTCTGGCACCACACATGCCCTATTCCCAGGTACGGATGGCCATTTAAGTGATTCACTGCCTTAATTGCCATTATGGTAACCCTGCTGTGTAGATCACTGAGTGTGCAGAACAGACCGGCTAAGAATATTTATTTATTTTCAGTAGCTAAAGTATCTATTTGGAGAGTTCAGATACCCTTGTGAATATGGTCCCAGGAAACCTATGAAACCAGGGGTGTGGTGGTGAGGTTTTCTTTGGGAGTGGATGGTTAGGTATGTATTGAGGGAAAGGGGTGTCAGTGTTCTTTGAAATTGTTGACAGGAGAAAAGGTTGTACATGAAAGCTGCTTAAATCCTGTGGAACTGTCAAATGTGTCAAAGAACCAATAAGCTTGTCAAGAAGTCAAACCTATCTGGTCGAGATCTCTCAAAATTAACTTTTCAGAATTTCCTCCAAACTGTCACAGTTCTCATCCTTGTCAGGACGTGCTGTTTTCTAATTTCTCATTAGACTGAAATCTGACATATAGAACTTTCAAAGTAATACAACATTATCCTTTCTCCACAGGTACTGGAGGATACTAAACAAGTCAGCATGATGGGTGAAGGGGGAAAGGGTGACGAATGGATTGGCATGTGCACTAAGTTCGTATATTGGGTGTGAAGATCCATTAGACTGGTGTTTAGAAGAATAAAAGATGGAATAGGGAGTTTGAGGAATAGGTATCGGAGCACAGAGTGGAATGGGGTGGGATGAGCTGGGGGGCTGGATAGCAAGGCAGAGGGGGTAACAGGCCAGGGTATTAGATGGTATGGGCTGCACGGATGGGGCATGAGCAGCACATTTAGGGTGAAGGGAATGTGATGGGTGCAGACTGGAGAAATGTTTTATGTATTATTCTTTTGTTTTAATTTTTGGACCAGGTAAAGGATCCCCAAACCAAGTTTTCTAAACAACACAGCAGTCTTCTCAACTCTCCCTGAGTCACTTGTAGTGACTTGTATTGCAGCCTGGCCTCCACTCAGCATGCTTCACCATTCAGTAAAGTTATAACTTGTTTGATTGTGGTTTTAACTCCACTTTCCTCCCTGTGTAATTATATTCAAACGCTTTGACAATCAGATCTGCCAAAATGACCCTTGAATACATTTAACATCCCATCCTTTACTGCACTCAGTGAAAGTGAATTCCAAAGACTAATAACCCAAAAATATTGCCTATTGCCTTGAGTAGGACAGTGCTACTTCTTGGTAAATACTGAAAAATCAAGTATTTAAACAATTGCTCTGATTTAGACCATGAGATTGATGCAATTTAAATAACATTTGGGTAATGTTTGAACTTCTGTATTTTGAAGCAGTGACATATGTGTTTTTCTGTGAGTCTGAAAGAATTAATAATTAATTTGTCAGAGTTTCAATAGCCATGGTGATTTTTTAAAACAATGTATAAGGGCTAATTTTCAGAATTAATCTGTTTTTATTTAACTTAGGAGGATTCACACTGTAGCAAGGTATTTAAAAAAAAACCTGTGCCTCAAGGTTTCTGTTTCGAAATTTGTGTTTTTATTTTGAAGCATGGGGTAGCACCTATAGCTGAGAGAGAGAGGGATCTTTTCAGTTACTTGCAGTTTTGGGCAGCCCTGTAGAAGTTTCCATGTGTAAAGCTGTTCCTGAGAAAGGGAGAAGATATCTAGATTACTTTCGAGTAAGGAGTTTGTATTAGCCCTAGACCGGAAGCATTGCATAAATTCTTGATAAGATTATTTGAAGCTGGGAGCATTTAAGCTTAAGGAAACAATATTCCAGACTGCAAATTGAAGTCAAATTAAACCCATCGAGGTTTCAGTAGAAAGGATTTTCTTGTATGCATACTATACAAGGGGTACATTTCTATACCATACAGGACTGTCTTGGTATGTGAAAAGCAGTGTTTTGGTGATGAATGGTATTATATTTCCCTGCGCGTTTCAACATCTTTGTTTGCATTAAAAGTAAATGGTCTGGTTTATTCTATTTTATCTTCATTCCTTTTGCTATTCCACTGTTGAAAACAAATCTGCAACATTGTTTGCTTATGTTTCCGTAAGACACTACCAAGGAAAGCATAAAATGATCTATCAAGACCTATTTCAGTTTGCAATCTGACTTGTCCAATAATAACATTGCTTGGGATCATAACATTATGGAAAATTGATTTATGTCTCCAGTATGCCATTAAGGAGGATTGAACCCAGATTTTATTTTTGTTCATCTTTTCATTCTAGATACTAAATTAGAGATAGCTTAAAATAACTTTAAGTAATTTTAGGAGAAATAAACCAAACTGCTCAACATGTTTTTTAACACAATGGTTAAAAACATCCTGAAATGTTATGCAATCTTTGATTGACACTGGATTTAGAATACAGGTGATGGCTCTTTCTGGCAGACACCTAGCCCCAAACAAATCTAATACCACCGCAATTGTCTATATCGTCTTAATTATCTAGAGTTGGACCTCAGGCAATTCTTTAAGCCAAAACAAAAAAACCAAAGAACTACAGATGCTGGAAATCAGAAACAAAAGCAAAAACAAATTCTTTGAGCCTGACTGATTTGAATGTTAGCAATTGAGAAGATTTAGCTGAGACGTGAAATATTCAGCCTGGGTAGTCTGCACCACGTTTGATGCTCAGAAATATGTCAGAAAGCAGGAATCATGTGCAGTGAACTGTAGTAAAATAGCACCACGCCAGAGTAATTACCAGGCATGTTTGCTGTCTCAGGTTTGACAAATGTATAGTCTTACCAGCGCTCCCAGGATGACAATTTAACTCTCAAAAGGATTTAAGATCAGTTTTTCCTTTTCATCCAAAATCTCATTCCTACTCAAGCAAGACTTGTTAAAGTGAGGCCCCAGAGGTCTCAAGATCAATTTTGTCCTTAATTCTGCACATTGTGCTTTAGACAAAGTCTGACATAAAGTCACATTTGAACAGTGCCTTAATTAACTCTTAGAAAGTGGTTTGTATCTCCTGCGAGGGTTACCACTAGTTTTGCCCATTGCTGAAAAGGCACCAAGGGAACAATGTAAACTTATGAAGAAGCCACATAATTGAAATCTACACTTTCATCTACAGAGCTGAAGGGAGGTAAATGAAAGAAACCAGGAAATTATAGTTCCATTAGTCTAACGTATGTTAAGGGCAAGTTATTGGGATCTATAATTAAGGACAAATGACTAGGCACTTAGAGAAATTTGAACTGTTTAGAGACAGCCAACTTGGTTTTGTAAAGGGCCAGTGACCTCTGCTAACCCAAATTGAATTTTTCTTCCAATGGCTTGCGGAATACTTACGGAAGAAGTTTATAGGGACTTCTAGCAGGCAGCTGATAAGATTTCACAGAAGAGACTATTAATTAAAATAGAAACTTGTGGGAACATAAACAACACCCTGATTAGCAGAATAGATGGACAATAGAACATAGATACAGTAGGAGTAATGACCTGTAAGGAAACCACTAATGGCATCCACAAGGATTTGAATATTTGCTGTATTTATTAAGTACTTAGAAGATAGAAGCTTACCAAAGCAGCTAGATTGGTAGCATAGGAAATAATATAGATAGGAGAATAAAATTGAAAACAGACATTAGTGGATAAGTTAAATGCTTTGTCAAAACCATGACAGATAAAACTCAATGTACTTATGTTTGATTTTATTTTCAATTTGGGCCAAAGAAGAATCTAAATATTTTTAAAATTTTGAAAAGTGAAACATTGAAAGTTCAAAGAGATTTAAGTAGCCATGAGGACAGATCTTTAAAATGAAGTAATCAAACAAAAGGTGAATGGCATTGTCTCGTTTATAACCAAAGAGTGCGATTATAAAGGGGAGGGAGGTTTTACTCTAAAGCCCTGGTTAAATCATGTCTAGAGTGCTGTATACAGTTCTGGGTAGTGTACCTTAGAAAGCATATGTACTTTCATATCCTGGAAAGGAGTGGAACAGAGCTTTACCAGGGTGGTACCACAGTTTCAGGCCTTAGATTGGGAGGAGAGATGACCTAATTAAAGCTTATATGCTGTGAAGTATAAAAAGATGAAGGGTGACTTGACTAAGATTGTTAAGAGTTTGAAAGGAATTGGTGAGGTAGAACTACATTTTTTTCTGGTGGTAAAAGAAGACTAGAACAAACGGACATAACCTTATATTCAGAGGCAGGCTATTTGAAAAACAAGTTATCACACAAAAAATACTAGAGATGCTAGCTTAATTAATAATTTGAAATCTGTAGATGTTTGTGGTGTACATGGGTCTGAAAGAGTTAATATTAAGACGTGTCATAAGCACCACCAACATGGACATATGGATTTGTGGGCCAAATAACTAAGGATCAGAAAGGCATGAGACCAAACATATGGTCTTCCTTAAAGTTTCTGTAACCATGTTTGCCATATCATTGAAACCTGCAATTAGTTGCGAGCATGCAATATAGCTCTTTAACTAAAAGAAACACTTGTAGTCATACCATGAAGTGGCTTTCCTATACTACATTAGTCCAAGCATGCCCTGTAGTTTCCTACATCCAAGGAAGATGGTAGCAACAATCTTTATCATGAACAGCACCTGAGACTGTGTAGTGATCTGGCACACCCATACAAACATTTGTTAACCTGGACCCTTAGGCACAGACTGACAGAGCAGGAAAACAAAGCCATGGAAGATTAAAATTCAATAGGTTCGGTGAATAATAAATAATAAAGCAAACAGGAGTCTAATGAGGAAGGGTAAAAAAGGGCAATGAATGACATAATAGAAAAATATAAAACAGAAGTTTTTTTTGAAAAAAGGTAAGATTTGGTTGGGAAAAAAATTCTGATCAAAAAATATAGAAAGCTAAAGAGTGATGTGACTGAAAAGTTGCAAAACAGTGATTCCTTATTTTGAGACTCAGACATTTCCTTTGTGCCCAACCTATAAAACCTACATAACAAGCATGGGGCTGGATGAACACAGCAGGCCAAGCAGCATCATAGGAGCAGGAAAACCCGACGTTTCGGGCCTAAACCCTTCATCAGAAAAATCTACATATAAATATAAATAAATAAATAAAATAAAAAAATAAAATAAATAAATAAATAAATATAAAACCTACAGTTAGGATTAGCTAAAAGCACGTTAGAATTTTATTTTTGTTTATAAATGTGTTTGGCACAGTTTTCTGCAAAAATATGTGTAAAATCAACAAGGGTAAGTGCCATATTAGATTTAGGAATGAGCCAGATTCAGGTAACAGCCTAACAGTGCATAAACATTTATTTAGTGGTAAGCAATACATAATTGAGTTCAACGTCATGTTTGGAAGGGAGAAAGCATAAACAGATTCTAGATTTAGATAATGTTGATTTCAATGCAAGGAGACAGATTCTATCACAATAAACCAGGAAACTCTGTTAAAGAGTAAAACAACAAAAAGATCAGTGAAAGGTGTTCACAAAGGAATGTAGTGTTGCACAGAACCAATTTATACTTCAACGGTTTAGCCTTATTGGCCAAAAAGGAAGCCAGAGATGACTAATGAGGGAAGAGACAAAACACAATGACTTTTGACTATGACTAAAATTGTAAAGCTAAAAGGACAGACATTTAAAACTGCAAAAAAAAGGACAAAAACAAAAGTTACAAGGAGAAGTGTGGCAAAACATACAACAAGAGCTACAATAAGGTAGAAAGATTTTCATGTCAAGAAACATGAATTTTAATATGGAAAAATTTTGTAACTAGTAAGAAAAAAGTGATGGTCAGGAACAAGGTGGGCTCATTGAAAACTATAGATTGATACTGCTATGGAAATAAGGAAATGAAATGCTAAATAACTAATTTGCATCAAAAAGAGGAAATTAGAATGTGGGACGTCCCAAGGAATGTAATAGTGAATCAGAGACAGGGACTCACCAAAATCAAAATATGAAAAATAACATTGTGACAGAACAAAGTGACAAATAACTAGAAAAATATGGGTCCCACCTCGGGATTTTAGAGCGGGTAAATGAGAATATACTCTTCTAAGCCACTCTCAATTTAAAAACAGTCCTTTTCGGTTAGAAAACTGTGCACATCATTTCACTAATTAGATGTAATTAGAGAACTAAACCGTGGGCTGGATTTTAGACTCCCACACCTGCAGTTTTGAAGGCTGGGGGCATGTAAAATCCAGCAGGCTGTCTACCCTACAGCCCCAATGCAATATACAGCCTAGCTGTTATAAAAGAATTATGTGGGTGAGTTTATTTACACAGCCACAGGCAAGTGTTCACTTGGCCTGATTGACATCTCACAAGGTTAGAATGGTATTTTTTCTGTGATCATTTTTTTTCAGTTTCTGTGGGCAAAATCTAATTTTTTTTGGCAAAATGCAAGTCGTGTCAAGTTTGGTGGAGCAATTCTCACTTCCAACAAATTTTCTTGTTTTATCTTAAACTTGCCACATATCAACTACTAAAAGGTCATTGTGCACTAGGAGAGAAATGTTAGTTTGGAGCTGTTGCTGATATTTGCCTCAGACATTGCAGACAGGGGGAAATTGGCCACCTGCTTCACAGACAGGGTCCTGGAGCTCTTCCTGGAGGTGCACAGGCAGAGGATCCTCTTCCCCCAGGAAGGGAATGTGTACCATTGGCGATGCATCAATAGTAAGATGCTGAGTGTGAGACTCACTGTGGGATGAGTGACTGCAGTTGTCACAGATCTGAGGTTTCTGCCCGGGTTAGAGCAGTCTCAGCTGTCTGGAGGAAGGCACTGTACTGGAGGAAGAAAATTACTGTTCTTCTCCTCTCTGCCAGTGTAAGTGCCACCATCTCCTCTCTGATAACTCGCACTGCCCCAGTCTCTGCTACTGTACCACCGTCGAGGTCCATACTCTGCTACTCTCACTACTGCCTGCAACAACATCATCCCTCACTTTTTCTTACCCACCCCAACCCCCTACACTGCTAACCATGTATGCCCTCTGCTTTCTGCTCAATCTCTTTGAACATGTCACTACTCTTCCCCCATCTAATAGCTGTGCCACCCACTTTCATTCCACTCACTCCCTCCCATTGTCTCATTCCAGGCCCATAATCGGGTGCAGAGAGCCAAGAGTGGTGGGGTGTCCAATATCCACCTCCTCGCCTCCTATGAAGACAGTATCCTGACGCTTGTCAGTGAGCACTGGCCTGTTTCTACAGGGATGCTGAAAAATTCATGTCCCAGCAGCCTAGAGAGAAACATTGTCCATTGATGTGCTACTGACCCATTACTCCCACCATGAATGCATTCTCAATGTGCCTGAACTTCTAGCACTTGTTCACAATGCACTCTGTATTTTGTCTCTTGCAGGCACAAGTCTTGGTGGTCAAGAGACCAGCCTCACAACACATCTCACCCGCCACCCCTGTGGAGGACATTGTGGATGGTGACCTGACACCAGAGTGGGTATTTTAGCTAGATTGGAGACAGGAGCACATGCTGGTGTTCACAACACTTCCATGTTTCTACACCTGCCTGAGGAAGAAACACCTAAGTCACTGGCACTCTGAGGACTGCTGAAGACCAGCCATTTGCTCAGTGCCAGGATCCCATTGAATCATAGAATCATAGAATCCCTACAGTGTGGAAACAGGCCCTTTGGCCAACAAGTCCACACCGAACCTCAGAGCATCCCATCCAGACCCATCCCCCTATAATCCACCTAATCTACACATCCCTATGGGCAATTTAGCATGGCCAATCCATCTAACCTGCACATCTTTGGACTGTGGGAGTCATTGAATTGGCCATTAACCACTTCACTGATACAACCAAACTAGCACAGGGGCAGCAGGCAGGTGGATGCACTGGGAAAACTCAACCAAAGATTGCAGGACTACATCAATGCTGAGTCTGGCACGTGAACGTCTGGCTGCTCCCATGGGCATACAGCGAGGTCCGGCACTCTCAGAGTCTGCTGGATAACCTGCACATACCTGCAATCCATCACTCTAGCCACTGCTGCCCAATGACAGGGGGCCAAGGCAACTTGTCCTTATTCCAGGGGTCCCTTCCCCACAGGGAGACAGGGTGGTGCCAGTGGGAACCCAGACAGAAGAAATATCACATACAGACTCATCAAAAATCTCCTCTCTGGATTGTCCAGAAGTGACCAAATCTTCTGCTTCCACCCTGCCTGCCACCCTCTGCTCTATGGGAGGGACATTTATTTCTGATATTGTGAAATGGTCAAGAGAGTTTGAGGAGAGGACTCGGTTTCCAATCTGCAGGTTATTACCTAAAGTTCACATGCAGCAATGGTATTTGCTGCTGTCTTTCACCTGTACTGTGCAGGCAGCTACATAATGCTGCCATCCTTTCAAGGGCCTCATTTCACATCACTCAAAAGTGAAGCCCCCTCATTCAGAGAAGGGAACATGTAACCTGCATGTGTCATGTGTGTGAGGCAGCCATCTTCAGTTGAGCTTGTTATTTACAGCAGGATGGAAGGAAATGGTGCTTGCTCCTCTTACACTGAGCCTCAGACTCAGCCTCTTACTATTGGTAACTTTCCCTTCTTGGTCACCATCCTATCAACACCGTCAGCTTTGAAATTCCCCACATTCTCACACAACCCATCTACATAAATACTCATCTCTTCACTTTATGTAACCAGCCCTAGGCAGATCAAGTCAACACACCAGGTCAAAATAGTCTACTGACCTCCCCCATTGAAGCCAGGTTGTTTGATCCCTCTATCCTGTATTACCCCTCTCCTTTCACGGCTCTATCGTTTCCCCACCAATGGTAATATAATAAGTTGCCCCCTCCCCAGACCTTTCATAATTCGTATGCCTTCTGCATCTCAGCCTGCTGTTTCCAATTCTCACAATTAAGTTGCCCTGACAATCCCATTGAGTTTTCATGGATGGACCCTGGGATTGATCATGGTCCATTCCTTTGACACACTCAGACGGACAGCCCTGAATGATGACTGACCAGACCCTGGCTGATAACTGTACAGCTCCCTGACTGACTCACTACGGCTCCCGGACTGATTGCATTGGACCCACAAGGACTCTCCATGTCCCACTCCCTGGCCTGTAGAGGTACAGACCCCAGCCCTGATGGATACTAGTAGCTGATTGACTAAGCCCAAGCCCCTGGACAGATATCAGAGGCACCCCATGACTTACTCTGCCAGGTCCTCCACCTGATGTATTTCTCTGTTGACTTGACTGAGTATTGAGACATTAGACATTGAGACATGACCATTAGGATGAAGCACATATAGTGTGTTTGGCATCTTCATGGTTGGCACATGGTGCAGGTATGAGACTGAAGTAGCATAGTGATGTGCAATAACATGTCCAACCCCTTGTACTGTTGTCAAGTATGACAAGCTACCTGACTTTGTGTCTGCACTAAAAGGCAAGTCAAAAGTGCTGAGAGTTTTTAAGGGACAGCTGAAGATGCAAGCCACCAAAAGGTGGGGCACGAAAGGGCAGGGGAGCTGTGAGCATCAAGGGAAGCACAACATGAGTCAGCACTAAGAGGGAAAGGTGAGCAGCTCTGAGATGCAGCCTGGTCCAATCCATGAGTGGATGCATGTCCCTGTGTACAAAGTGTCCTTGCAGCAGCATTTAAATGAATAGTGTGTCAGTGCAGAACCTGATTGTAATGGCTTCAGAGCTGTGCCAAGGAGATGTTGTGAGGCCATTATATGTCGGCTGCCAGTGTACATGTATGGGGGCTACATGCAGTCACTGCCCATAGAGCATGCCGTAAGAGGTTGGTGCATGGTATATAAGATGTAGGCCCAAAGGAACAAGTGGCAAGCTGGATTAATAAGGAACCACCTTCAGTATCATGTCAGGCCATTCAACACTTGGTTAGAAAGTGGGATTTTTGGGTTTTGATGTCAAAATATTTGTTGCTGATTATCTCACATGATTTGTACAACTTTCTTGCCATTGCCAACATTGTTCAGGTGCTGGGAAGATCCAGTTCCTGCACTGTTTTGGAAACCTTTTGTGACCTCAACATATTTTACACCTATTTGAAACACTTTGAATTGCATTAACTACCATCAACCAATTTGTATAATGCAAGGTGTCACAGTTGACAACATGACAATTACCAAAAAAATGTTTTTAGCAATGCTGTTTGAAGGAGAATGATTTGCTGGGACCCTGGACAGAATCCTCCTCACCTCCCCCCACCAACACTTTTCACTGAAATGGTATCTTTTACGTTAACCTGAGACAGCACCTTACCTAAGAAATGGAATGAAAAAAAATCAGAAAATAAATCATACATATAAATCAAAGTGCAAATGAGTGAACATGAGAAGCACAATTTGAATAGAAATAGAAGAGAGAATTAAAGGTAAGATAGGGATCATACGGTGTGGCCATTGGAAATGACTAATTTTAAAATCTTCATTATTGATTAATGGGTGGTGGAGGGAAGGAACATGATGTTGGTCCTGAGAGATATGTGGTAGATAAGAAAATATTTGGAATTGAAAAATTAATCTTGAATACAGTCTCAAGGACATTTGACATTGGATTGAGAGTTTTTGATACAAATTTGCACAAGATCAATTCATGCCTAATTTCAGGAAGTACTTCCTCACAACACAGAGATTAATGCCTGGCACAATCTTCCGGTTAATGCAGTGAGTCTTGTAATAGTCACTGATGTACTTTGACAGGGAGACTGTAGGTTTCTGCATAAGGTTAAGCTAGATGCAGCGAACATTTTCCCATTGGAAATTATATTTGTGGTCTATGTAATAAACTAAATGCCTGTGTGTTACATGTCCAGCACAAAGGGGTGACTCATTAGCAAATGGCTTCTTTGACAGTGTCATTGAGGTTTTGCAAAAATTAAATTATTATTCAAGTAAGCTCAGAATTCTTGTTGAAATTTCTGCTGATTCAGTCAGAGATGCAAAAAAGGGAAAGAGAATAATTATCCTTTGAACTGAATGCTGATATTGGACACTGCCAGGTATAATAAGATTGAGTTAAAACTAAGTAATCCTGATCATTTATTCCATTGTCCCTTTACTAATGGAAATTTTCACAAGAGTTCCCTTAATTCTATGATAGCTGGATTTTTTTCTTCACTCTGAAGTAGCAGGCATATTTTCTTTTCTCAGGAATATGCAATTAGTTCTTCAGAAACTTAGAAGTGTATAAGAGTAAATTCTTGATAAGAGGTACAGTGAATGAATGTAGAGATATAGAATTCAGTTTACGTGTGTACATGTTATGCTTCATTTCCTCCCATCCAGCTATGAACATGTTTTCACAAATTTCTCATTCCCCCTCTGCCTAAGCACATTGATTTTTAAAGGTTCAAGATTTATTAATACATCTAATAAATTAAAATTCCACAAGAGTGGCCAAATGAAAGATAACTAAACATTTTCCAATTCACATTAATTTAGGGAAATACATTATATGTTTGCTGGGAATATTCCGGAACAGTTGTTATAGTTAGGCATTGTTGGCACGGCTAGCTCTAGATAAGAGTTTTATACAATCATTACTGGCAGTACAGATGAGTCCTGTATCCATTTGAGTAGAACCTACCTGACAATGCCCTGGTGGTTGCACTCTCATACAGAGGGACCCCCTGCCCTGCATTGTTAAAGGCCTTCAAAGAAATTACATAATGGGAGCTTGGCTCTGTGAAAGAAAGCACAGTATTAACATCAGTGTTTCTCATTTTCTTAATTAATAACCAGATATTGAGTTAAATTGAGTATGAAACCTCAAACTGCAATCATTCTATGTTGATTCTTAAACAATCATACATCTTGATTCAGTCCCCTAGCAATGTGTATATATATGCTTTTTCAATATTTGATAATGAGCACCCAAGGTATAGAAGTCATTTGTAAAATTAGTCTAATTAATATAAGTCACTGTCAATTTTTATCAAAAATATTGATTTGAGAGAACATAATAGGAACTAAGTGTTAATTATTTTCTGAAGATAACACATGAACTTATTCTGACCCACATCTGTTGCTGTAAGACAGCTTATTATCTAAGTACCATAAAATGCTAACGAAGTTACAACTATGCATAATTTTATTCTTACAGATTTTTATACCATGAAATATTCCCTTATTTCCGCCTACTCTCCTGAAAAACCTGTGATAGGCTAGGAAAAGGAAGTCCCTATATATCTTCCCAGAGAACTCTAGTGACTGGCCTAAGTGGTCATTCTTGATGTTAGACCATGATGATTGGCTTCAGCAGCTAATTTCCAGGGGCCTCTCCTAGTTTCCTGCTCTAATGTCAGGGGTTGATTGAAGAATGACCATTTATGCCATTTCTCAAGATGACCCAAAGCTGCTGCCAAATCACACTGGAAAGTAAGGGTCATCTGGAGATTCTAGACCCTGATGCTGAAATAAGAGCACTTTCCAACTCGTGTCACTGGCTACAGATTTTAGCATTGGGAACTCTGATTATTAATTCTGTCTTCCTACCTAATGTCTGCTGAAACTGATTACTGTTTCTACCATTAATGGGGACTCTTACAACGCAGTAGTGGTGTTCCTGCCAGCGCTGATATCACCAATAAATCTTTTTGCATTGCTTCCTGCTTTCAAAACTGTTGTTTTCATTCCATCCTCCAATGTATAAATAACCCCTATTCCTGACCACCCAACCACTGTACCCCCCCCCCCACCGCCATGTTCTCAGATGATTATTCCACGTTTCAGGTTTGATTTCACCAGCTTTAAAACCTTGCTCCCCTGACCTGTCCATTTTCCGATGCACCTATTCACTCCACCCTTCCCACGGACCAACCACAATAACCCCCCAACCTGCATCACCACCTTCAAAATCTCTCCACCCCCAACCTGTCAATCTTGCCACTCACCTATCCGCTCCACCTTTCCCACGGACCAATCACAATAATCCCCTTTACCTGCATCCACCTACCTCTATCTCACCTACCCTTCCCCCATCACCACCCTGCCTCCCTCTATTTATTTCTGGGCTGCTCTCCCCCTCCCCAGTCCTGAAGAAGTGTTCCGACCCAAAACATTGACATTCCTGCTCCTTGGATTCTATCTGACCTGCTGTGCTTTTCCAGCTCCATATTTTCTGATTCCACATTTCACCTTCTTTTCAACTTATCTGCTCACCTCCTCCAATTCTATGTTTAAAACTACTCAGGCTTCTGTCGAACCTACAGAGTCATGCCTCACTTTGTCAATGTCATCAATATCTTTTATAATTTTAGCCATATCATTGGTATTTTTCCCTATCCTCTGCTATTCAACACAATCAACCAGTCTGTGTTTATTCAAACTTCTACCCTCTCTTTCTCTGCTTCAAATATCAATCCATCTCAAAATGGCTCACTGACTTTTGCTTCAACAGTCACTATGTCAAAGAAACCTGTATTGCAATAATCTCTGGTTTCTAGGTGCTGTGTCCAATCTGCACAATTTTAATGGTCAAGCATTGATTAGCCACCTACCCGCTGGCCATTTTGGTCAGTTAGTCAACAAATGATATGGTTTCCGAATCATATGAGGCCAGGTCTCAAAATAGGCTGTCAGCTACCTTTTGCAGAAAGACATGCTGCTAAGCTTGCTGAATTACAGTCTGGGAGTAGACATGCATATGTTATTGGCCAACATGCATATATTATAAATAAGAACTTCATTTATGTATTGTTTCAGTATGGGTTTACTAAAGCAATAGGACAGCCAAAGAAATGTCCGTGTCTGCCTGCATACACCAGGGATGAAATCTTCCTGTTTCTTACATTTCACATAATTTCCAATACCCCCCATTTCTCTATGTTATTTTCACTGCTTTGTGCCCTAAGAAACTTCCATGAAATAGAAATCAACACAGTCATGCAAAATCAATTTGCACCGAGTAAAATCCCACTGATAGGAAATGAGCTGTAAGAGAAACAGTGAACTTATATGATGGTTTTTTTGAGTTCAGATGGGGTAGGATCTATTTTTATTTGCTGGAAGTGAATGTCATGTGACAGATAACAGGAGTGTTTGAGATTAATCCAACTCATTCAAACTGTAGTGACACCATCCACATAGTTTGAACTTGTATCTCTGCGTGTTACAGATTTGTTTAGAACATTAGCTTTTGCTTTCATCGCAGCAGAAAATATTTTCTGATCATAGATTTATTGTTAAAGGCAGCTGTGTCAAATGCCAAATATTTCCACATGTACTTTGAAAGATAAGGTTCAGATGACACTTACCTAGATTTTCTATGGAAAAATAGCGTTGCTTGTTGTCGACCTGCACTGTCTCAGCATAGGGACTGCCCACTCCATAACCAATGATGTAACCCCTGACCGCTATGTTTGGGTTTAAAGGTGGTGTCCAACTCATGACAATGCTTGTAGTCAGGGGTCTGACATGAAGAGAACTTGGCTGGTCAGGAACCTGGGATTCTGTAATTAAAGAAGAAATTTTTCTGTCAGTTTATCCTTTATACAATTACATATTTAAGAAATGAATTATTTTCACTTTATTTTTCATGCAGTAGCTTTAGGTTAAGCTTATTTCATAATCCTATCAGCATTTTGTGCCTTAATCCATCGAAAGGCATCAGTGCTTTTTTTCATTTCATTTAATACTTTTGAACTCAATTGATTGTTATCATCTACAAAAATGCATAGTTTCTCAAAGACAGTAAAATCCCATAAGCAACAAGGAGGTGATCCATTTAATTATTTTGTGATGTGGTTGGCCAAGACACGAGGAGAAAACCCTTCTCCACTAAACGTACTCTTGTTAAATGGTAAAATCCACAAGATGATTGCAGCTTAATATCTTAAAGTTGATTTTCCAAATGAGCACACCTGGCATGGTGCCTTGCCTGTAGGCAAGAGCACATACTGGAAAATCACAGGTGTGCCTCTCACATCTCTGTCTGTAAATGGTACTGCTGTGGA
This sequence comes from Ginglymostoma cirratum, assembly GCA_024137785.1. NCBI lineage: Eukaryota > Metazoa > Chordata > Chondrichthyes > Orectolobiformes > Ginglymostomatidae > Ginglymostoma > Ginglymostoma cirratum. The sequence continues at coordinate 26,046,660 of JAHRHZ010000248.1, read as the reverse complement.
GATTCTGCTAACTGCACAGTAAGACTGTGTACACAATCCTATTTAAACATATTAGAAATCTGGCAGGCTCTGAGAGACTGCCTGAGACGTGTAGATTTAAATCTGGTTTCTGATAGATTCACCACTGACTGGAATTCAGATTTATTCAATCAGATTTTACTTAATCTACACCTGCTTGCCACTGAAGGCAAGTAGCATTTTTCTAAAAGATTTTCTCATTTAAACTAAGCTTTCACTAGCTCCCTTTAATGTTTGATTATAAAAGATAGAGATCTCCACAGACACGACTTCAGCCAAACCTCCTCCCATATTCAAACTCTAAATTCACAGGACCCATTTCTACAAAGGGTTTCAAGCAGAAGAAATCAGAGTTTGGTTCTGCCTGCATACACCAAGGATGAAATTTTCCTACTTCTTACATTTCACATAATTTCCAATATCCTCCTTTTCTCTATGTTATTCTCTCAGGTTTCTGCCCTAAGAAACTTCCATGAAATAGACAGCATTTTGTAGCCAAGAAATCAGGAAGCACCCTTTATTATTACAGTCGAGATGCTACCATTAGGCGCAGTGAGACAGACTGTGAAATCCTTTCTGTTTGTTCCTCCATCCTTCTCCATTGATAGATATTTAATACATACAGTTGTCTCCCCATTGTAGAAATTAATGCCGAGGATCACAACAGATCAGGAGATCAAACTTGATCACACCAACACCTTGGTTCTCCATTACACCAAGCTGTCACGTCCATTGTAAAATCTGCACTTTGCCACTCAGATGAAGTTCTCTCTCACTCACTCATACTTTCATATTATTTTTCCTACAAAGTCAGGAATTCTTCTATTTATTCAACGTTACGTTATAATAATGAAGCACAAACATCTTTAAACAACTCCTCAACAAATAACTTGACTATAATGCATTGTGGATAATACATAACAAAAATCTATGCAGACAGCTGAGGTTGTAGACTTGCTCGCCGAGCCGGTGTGTTTGATTGCAGACGTTTCATCACCCTGCTAGGTAACATCGTCAGTGTGCATCTGGTGAAGCGTTGGTGTTGTGTCCTGCTTGTCATTTATACGCTTCCGTTTGCTGGGGTGGTTGGCATTACCTCTAGTTCTGTTTTTCAGTGGTTTGTATATCAGGTTCAGTTCAATATGTTTGTTGATGGAGTTCTGGTTGGAAAGCCAGGCCTCCAGGAATTCCCTGGCATGTCTCTGTTTGGCTTCTGCTATTGCAGATGTGTTGTCCCAGTTGAATTTGTGTCCTTCTTTGTCTGTGTGTATTGAGACCAGTGAGAATTGGTCATGTCTCTTGGTGGCTAGTTCATGTTTATGTATCCTTATTGCCAGTTTTCTTCCAGTTTGGCCTATGTAATGTTTCTCTCAGTCCTTGCATAGTATTTTGTATATTACGTTAGTTTTATTGGTTGTGGGTATGGGATCCTTAATGTTCGTCAGTAGCTGTCACAGGATGGATGTTGGTTTGTGGGCTGCCTTGATACGTAGGGGTCTGAGTAGTCTTGTGGTCACCTCTGATATGTCCCTGATGTAAGGTAGGATGACCAGTGTGTCTGGCCATGTTGTGTCTTCTTGTTGTGGTCTGTTGTGGAAGTAACGGCGGTTGTGCTTTTTGGGTATCCATTCTTTTTAAAAACTCTGTATCAGTGCTCCTGTTCTGCTTTGCAACCTAGAATTACGTTGGAGGTGCACTGGCAATGTTACCCGGCAGGGTGATGAAATGTCTGCAATCAAACACACTGGCTTGCGAGCAAATCTACAACCTCATCCACAAAGCGAGCTACAAATCTTCTCAAAAACTTTATACGCAGACAGAGCCAGGGACCCGGGTTCAATTCCACCCTCAGGCAACTGTCTGTGTTGAGTTTACACATTCTCCCCGTGTCTGCGCGGGTTTCTGCCAGGTGCTCTGGTTTTCCCGCACTGCCCAAACATGTACAAGTTAGATGGATTGGCCATGCTAAATTGCCCCTGGTGTTCGGGGATGTGAGGTCTATGTAGGGTTAGTCATGGGAAATGCAGGGTCACAGGGATAGGTTTAGGGGGATGGGGCTGGGTGGGATGCTCTCCAGAGGATCGCTGTGGACCTGTTGGGCCAAATGGCCTGTTTCCACACGGTAGGGATTCTATGATTCCATGTAGATCTAACATTGTGCTGTATATTGCTCCCTTTTATTGTATGGCACTTATCAGTAAAGCTGATGATTAAATATTCTTGTTGTTCCAAAACATTCACAGGTCCTATCAAAAGCAAGTGCTTAATAGCAACAAAATGAATAGAAACTGGGGCAGATATGCTTAGCTGCAATGAAATGACAGCATATATTATGCACATAAAACCTGGCACGGGCCTTTGATAAATTTTTTAATCATTTATGGCTTCCATCTCATGCTCCACAAGTTAACACATTCATCACTCACATAACATCCTGTGCATGAGGTATTCGCTATTCAATTCCCTTTTGGTTTGATCTTCACCCGAAAACATGCTCTTTCACTGCACTGATTACTGATGAGTTGTTGGCCATCATTTCAATTAGAATGATTCTAAGTTGCAATTGATGTACCATTTTTTTTTCTGAAAGTGTTATTACCGTCTAAATCATTCTCGGGTGTTTCCACCGTGAACCACTCAGATGCCGGCCCTGTTCCATTCACAGTCATGGCAGCAACTTGAAAACTGTAATGACCTCCTTTGTCCAGACCTGCCAATCAAATTACAACAGTGGTTAGCCCAAACTGTCATTAAACAGTTATTTTATTTTGTTTGCATGATTCAACTGTTAGAAAAGAAGCTTTAAGTACATAAATAAGCCATTAGTTCTCCTTCTTTTATGTGAACCAACACCTAGTATCCAGTGCATATGTACAGCAGAACTTGACTTAGGTTGATAATTTAAAATGAGTGAGTGTGACTCAGCACCTCAATTTACATCTTTCCTGCTTTTAGTCTTATTCCCACAAAAGAGCATAGAAATAGAATTAGAGAAAGTGGCAGAAAGGCTACCAACTGACTATCAACTCTCACATTATCACAGAAGTCAAGATCTATTCTGTGGAAATCTTGAATGAAATTGGTATATTACATCACTATGAACTTAGAAATAAAAATACAGCAGATGCAATTGTAATGAAACCCGAAAGAACAAAAACAGAAGTTACTGGAAAACGTCAAGTGGGTCTGGCAGCATCTGTGAAGAAAAATCAGAGTTAACGTTCTGACAAAGGGTCACTGGATCCGAAACGTTAACTCTGAATTGTTTTCTTCACAGATGCTGCCAGACCTGCTGAGCTTTTCCAGCAAGTTCTGCTTTTACTGCAATTGTAATGAATACTGTTCAATCATTAAATCTTAATCTGGGATTGAGATCTGAGATGCAGTGAATACAGTAGTAACTGCATGCTTAAAATGTTCCAGGTTTGTGCAAATGTTATGGAACTGCATCAGCTGTAAATTCATCAGTCTGCAGAATGTGTGTTTAGGATGATTTTTTTGTGTAGAAGCATCAGTTACTTCAAAAGAAAATTGTTGTCAATGTACTGCTGGTGTCTTGCATTAATTTAATGACTGTACTATCCAGGAAATTAATGCTTTCCCTGTTGTTAGAACCAAGGAAATGATACAGCACCAAAAGGGGCCAATCAGCCCATCTTGTTCAGGCTGACCCAAAGACACCCAGATGCCCTTTCTAATCCTTTCTTCCTACACATGGCCCATAGCCCTGCAGCTTAGAGCACTTAAGGTGCAGATCCAGGTACTTTTTAATAGAACTTAGGATCTGTGCCTCCATCATCAACTCAGGCAGCAAATTCCAGACATCCACCACCAGATTTAGGTAAGTGTCCCAAGGCAGCCTTTGAGATACACAACAACGCAGAATCGCTGAGCAGAAACTGATAGCTAAGTTCTGTATAAAGGGTCTAGGCCTGAAACGTCAAGTTTTCCTGCTCCTATGATGCTGCTTGACCTGCTGTGTTCATCCAGCCCCACACCTTGTTATCTCGGATTCTCCAGCATCTGCAGTACCTTTTATCTCAGCTAAGTTCTGTACATGTGAGGACGGCCTCAACCACTATCTTGGGTTCATGTCACGCTACATGTAACCCCACCACACTGTTCTGTGTAAAGTCTTCCTTACTGTTCTGTTTTGACACCATCACCTTGATAACTTGTTATGGTCTCTCTACCTTAATTAGTTTGTAGAGTTTTGGATTACTTGTTACTTTGGTTAGACCCTTGGCATATGACTGTTATAGCTAGCATGTTATCCCAGTCATTTGGTTTGTCTCAAGCACAACCTTATTTTTAATGTTTTTTCTAATTATCTCTCTGCCACAATTAATCAGATTATAGGTTCATCCCTTCACTTGTTATTCAGTTGTTGATAATTTACTCACACTGTCTGACACTCTTGATCACCTGCAGAGATCTATTATTTAACCTGTCAACACTCCACTCACACCATTTGTACGATCTTTTGATCTCTCTGATTATAAAGTCTCTTCACTTCATCTGACGAAGGGGCAGCACTTCAAAAGCTTGTGGTTCCATTCACAAGGGCAGCCATCGAACATTACCCTTTGTGTCCTGTTATTAAGTCAACTTTGGATACAATTTGACACATTACCTTGTATCCCATGGGCTTTTACATTTTTGACCTTGTCAAATATCTTTCTAAAATCCATGTAGATAACATCCACTTCACTAGTCTCATCGATCCTGCTCGTCGCTTCCTCAAAGAATTTAATCAATTTTGTAACACATGACATTCCTTTATCAAAGCCATGTTGACTATCCCTGGAAAGTCCATGCCTTTCTAAATGATAGTTTATCTGGTCTCTCAGGATTGAATCAAACCATGTGCCCACCACTGAAGTAAAATCAAATAATTGTTTGGCATTTCCTTTGCTCCCTTTTTAAACAACAGAACCACTTCTGCATTCCTACAGTCTACCGGCACCTCACCTATGTCTGGTGAAGATTGGAAGATAATCTTCAGAGCATCTGTTATTTCCTTTCTGACCTTCTTCAATATCCCAGGGAAAAATCCATCTGACCCTGGTGACTTTTCCACTTTCAAGGATTCCAACTCCTCAAATACTTCCTACCTCATTATGATTATTTTGTCCAATATTTCACTCTGCTCCTCTTTTTTTTTCCTATTCATTTTGTGGGATGTGGGCATCACTGGCTGGCCAGCATTTCTTGCCCATCCCTAGTTGCCCTTGTGAAGGTGATGGTGAGCTGCCTCCTTAAACCGCTGTAGTCCTCCTGCTGTGGGTTGACTCACAATGCCATTAAGGAGGGAATTCCAGAATTTTGACCCAGTGAAGGAATGGTGATATATTTCCAAGTCAGGATGGTGAGTGGCTTGGAGGGGAACTTGCAGGTGGTGGTTTTCCCATATGTCTGCGGCCCTTGTCCTTGTGGTCATGGGTTTGGAAGGTGCTGTCTGAGGATCTTTGGTTAATTTCTGCAGTGCATCTTGTAGATAGTACACACTGCAGCTACTGAGCGTTGGTGGTTGAGGGAGTGGATGCTTGTGGATGTGGTGCCAATCAAGCAGCTGCTTTGACCTGGGTGGTGTCAAGCTTTTTGAGTATTGCTGGAGCTGCACTCATCCAGGCAAGTGGGGAGTATTCTATCACACTCCAGGCTTGTGCCTTGTAGACAGTGGAAGGCTTTGAGGAGTCAGGAGATGAGTTACTCGCCACAGTATTCCTAGCTTCTGACCTGCTCTTGTAGCCACTGTGTTTATGTAGTGAGTCCAGTTGAGTTTCTGGTCAATGATAACCCCAGGGTGTTGATAGTGGTGGATTCAATGATGATAACACCATTAAATGTCAAGTGGTGGTGGTTAGATTGTCTCTTATTGGTGATGGTCATAGCCTGGCATTTGTATGGCACAAATGTCACTTGTCTCTTGGATTAATATATCTACCTCATCCCTTTCTTTTGTGAATGTGGAGACAAAAATCATTTCAAATTCTTCCTATATCCTCTGCATCTTCACATAGTTTCCCTTCTTTATCTCGAATAGGTCCTATTTTTCGGTAACTATACTTTTGGTGCTGATGTACAGGTAAAACCTCTTTGTGTTTTCCTTTATCTTGCTCGCTAATATTTTTTCACGCCCTCTCTTTGATTTCCTTATTTTTTTTAACTTGATCTCTGTACTTCCTGTACTCTTCTAGGCTACCTGCAGTGTTGAGATTTTTGTGGCTTTCAGTTTAATGAAGGGCTGATACTTCAAGGTATTAATTACCTTGTAAGTTCAAATATCGCATACATCAGAACATGACTGCAACACCTGATACATGGTGCCACACCATTTTATCCTACATGATCCAAAGCATTTCCTTGACAAATCTGGCAAAGGAGGTGGGAAGAGGTTAGGAATAAGGGGCCTGGAATCGGAGAAGGACCAGGGCTTGTGATTTCTCCATTAGGTTCGCTATAAGAGACAACGTGTCTTCAAAACTTAGAAGATTAAGGGATAAGGATAAACAGGAGTGTATAAGATCCCATTGTTCACGCTTAAAAGGAAATAAAGAAGAACATTCAGAGAAGCACTGCCAATGGTATTGTGTAAATGGTATCCACATAGAATACAGATGATTTATCCTCTGCTGTGCTATACATTTTCAATGTACAACCTTAATGAGAAATGTTACATACCCCTATGTAAAATATACATTCCCTCTACGAATAAGACAAAGCTCCCATACTCTAAGATGCGCTCTTGCTACAAGATCAGTCTATTAGTGTCTCTTTTTGTGTAACAAATTTTACAGATATAATCCATTTTCCACTCACATTTTACACTCATTTGATGTTGCCCTTTAATATAAATGTGACATGTGTGACAATGATTTGCAGAATATGCAGCATCACAGACAAAGGCCATGTTCCTCTTTGCTGTTTCACTGTCTTTAGATGAATTAGTGTTTGCAATTCCCACCTCTGTAACATGGCCATTAATCATTAGAGTCCACAGTAAGTAATGCAGTTAAACTCCACATGTCACTCTGTACTCTGTTGGATAGCTAATGTACGGAACATTACACCACTGCAGGTACATAATAAGAAAAAGTTTTCTACTACTGTTGGAAAGGGTAATCACAAGCCAGTCACAGTTATCTAAGCAGTGGCAAGTGCCCTGCGCAGGTACTGCCTACTCTGCATATGTGACAATATTCAAATATTCTATTATTAATACATTTGGGAAATAAAGCTCAGGGGTGTATCAGGGACATTCCATGAATCCTGGGGAATGGAAGGACAGAAAATGCATGCAATTTAGCAAACAGAAAGACTAAAGCTTGTACATTTATAGAAAAAGCAAATGCTTGGGTAAGATGAATGCGGGTCCATTAAGAGCAGAGTCCAGAAAATGTATAATGGGGAATACAGGAATGTTACCAAAAAATGATTATTTTGCTTTTTTTTCATTCATTTACAAGATGTGGGCATCACTCATCAGGCCAGCATTTGATGCCCATCCCTAATAGCCCAAGGGCAGTTAAAGTTCAACCACATTGTTATGGATCAGGAGTCACATGTAGGCCAGACTGGGTGAGGATGGAAGATTTCCTCCCCTAAAGAACATTAATGAATCAGTAGGGATTTTCCAACAATTGACAGTGGTTTCCTGGCCATCATTAGACTCTTAATTCAAGACTTGTTTTTAACTGAATTCAAATTTCACCATCTGCCATGGTGGGATTCAGACCAGGGTCCCCAGAATATTATTTGGGGGTCTCTGGATTAATAGGCTAATGATAATACCATTAAGACAGTGTCTACTCCTATGTCTGTTATCATTGAGGAATACATAAGTAAGCTCCTAGAATTAGAGATTCCTGCGAGTAAGGAGATGAGGAGATGAAGGAAAATAGTATTAGTAAGAACATACAAAACACTGGTGCGGCTGCACTTCAGTGTACAGTTCTGGTCGCCGCAATATAGGAAGAATGTGGAAGCATTGGAAAGGGTGCAGAGGAGATTTACCAGGATGTTGCCTGGTATGGAGGGAAGGTCTTATGAGGAAAGGCTGAGAGACTTGAGGTTGTTTTCGTTAGGGGGAAGAAAGTTAAGAGGTGACTTAATGGAGACATGCAATTTGATCAGAGGATTAGATAGGGTGGACTGTGAGAGCCTTTTTCCTCGGATGGTGTTGGCTAGCACGAGGGGACATAGCTTTAAATTGAGGGGTGATAGATATAGGACAGATGTCAGAGGTAAATTCTTTACTCAGAGAGTAGTAAGGGCATGGAATGCCTTGCCTGCAGCAGTTGTAGACTCGCCAACTTTAAGGGCATTTAAATGGTCATCGGATAAACATATGGATGATAATGGAATAGTGTAGGTTAGATGGGCTTCAGATTGGTTTCACAGGTCGGCGCAACATCAAGGGCCAAAGGGCCTGTACTGCGCTGTAATGTTCTATGTTCTATGTTCTAACATTCTGCTGCAGAAATTAATGTAGCTGAAAGTTGATAAAGAGCCTGGGACCTAATAGTTTGCATTATCGAAGCAGTCCATGTTCAAATGCCACAAAACCTGAATGATACCCAGGTTTGTGCAGAGAAGAGTAGTTCTGAGGAAGAGTCACCGGACCCGAAACGTTAACTCGGTTTTTTATCTTCACAGATGTTGCCAAGACCTGCTGAGCTTTTCCAGCAACTTTGTTTTTGTTGAGCAAAGAAGTAGCAATAAAAAAAAAACAAAATTTAACATTTCTTCTACTTAAGTGCCAGGTAATAACTATCTCCACAAAACAGAATCTAACCACTGCATTCAATAGCATTACTACAGTGAATCACACACTACCAACATCCTGGGAGTTACCATTGTTCAGAAACTGAACTGGACGAGTCATTTAAGTAAAATGATTGCAAGAGCAAGTCAGAGGCTAGAAATCATGCAGTGAGTAACTGACTTCCTGACTCTCCAAACCCTATCTATCATCTACAGGGCATAAGTCAGGAGTACTTCCTACAGGAATACCCCCCAACTGCCCGGATGGGTGCAGCTCCAACAACACTCAAGAAGCTTGACACCATTTAGGACAAAGCAACCCACTTGTTTGGCACTACATCCACAAACAATCAGTCCCTCCACCACTGACGCTCATCAGCAGCAGTGTGTTCAGTCTACTATGTGCATTGCAGAGGGTCCTTAGACAGCACCTTCTAAATCCATAGCCACTTACCATCAAGAAGGACAAGGGCAGCAGATACATGGGAACACCAACTTCTGACTGTTCTCCTCCAAGCTACATTCATGCAGGCGTATAAATATGTTGCTGTTCCTTCAGTGTTGATGGGTCACTGGAAAATCCTGGAACTCCCACCCTAAAGCACTGTGGGTCTACCTATGCCAAATGGACTGCAGTGGTTCAAGAAGCAGCTCACTGGCAATTTCTCAATGTCAATTAGTGTCAAGTATAAGTTGGGCAGTTAATGTTGACCCGGTTAGTGATTCCTACATCGCATGAATGAATTCAATTTATTATTAAAAAAGAGGTGGCTGAGGAGATGGTCAACATTTTGGTAATCGTCTTCCAAAATTCCATAGATCCTGGAATGACTCCTGTAGATTGGAAGCTTGTAAATGACAGACAGGAAACGTTCCCCTGATCCTTCACATGGGTAGCTTTTGACACTTGTCCCTTTGCACATACGAAGGTGTCGTTACCAGCCACTGTCACGTGCTTTGAGACACAAACTCCAGTGGTTTCCATGGACCCCATTTACTATCACCTGTTGGCAGAATGTGATTAGTGGGGTGCTGCAAGTATCAATGCTTGGGCTTTAGCTGTTCATAATATATTGCAGTGAAATCTCTCATTATAGGCAGAAGTTTGAGAGAAATCCTGAAGCCCCCTCCTTTTGCTGCTTCCGTTAACAGTTAGCCTTTAACTTCTCATTGTAAAGTTGCCCTGTAATGCTCATTCTGTATGATAGCATTGAATATGACAGAGACAACACTTTGTGCATCTTTTCCCATCAAGGAAATGTCCTGTATGGGAGAGTGGACAATTCAACTATCCATTGCAGATCTCTCAGACTTGAATGTCATGTGCTCACTTGAAAAGCTGTTAGATAAAATGGACCATTCCCTGCAGAGATGTGTGAAAGTGTCATCGACTCCATATCCTCACTCTCAAAGTGGGTGTTACATATGAGCAAAGTGTGCAGACCAGGGCCCACACAACCCTGTGTCTTGTCTTGTTGCAGTCATCAACATCGCAGTTCAAGGACATAAATAACCATAGAACTGTTGATGCTGGAAATCAGAAACAAAATCAGAAATTCACAGTTCAATGATTTCTGATGTTAGAAGCTATCTGCAATCAAAAAGTCGGTAGCTTGCTTGCTTGGCCATTACAATTTCTTTCATCAACACAAACAGAAATTGCCAGAAAAATGCGACAGGCCTGGCAGAGAGAAAGCAGAGTTAATGTTATAAGTTTGGTGACCTTTCTTCAGAACCCTTGGGTTGTCTAGAGAGATTAATTATTTCTCACACGGGTGTGACTTATCCAGGTCCAACAGTAACAAAGGCAAAACAGCATACATTTAAAGTGTGCACATGTATCGATGTATTTTCAAAGTGCAAGATTCTTTTCAGAGATTTTTCACTCATGACGTCTATGTTCCCTCAGCATTTTTCTTCGTCTCCCTTCCACCCTACCTACCACTCTCTGTGTAAAACCGTTGCGCCTCGGGTTCCCATAAATTCTTTCCCCTCTTACCTTAAATTGATTCCCCCAAGTCTTTGATTCTCCAGCCCTGGAAAAAGACTGAGTGCTTTCACCCTATCCATGCCTCTCATGACCTTGCACACTTCTATAAGATTCCCCCTTGGTCTCCTATGCTCAAAAGCAAAATGTCCAAGCTTGTCCAACCTCTCGCTATAACTCAGTCCCTTGCATCCTGGCAACATTCTCGGAAATTTCTTCTGCACTCTTTCCAATTTAATAACATCCTTCCTATAGCTAGGTGACCAAAACTGAACACAATACTCCAAGCGCGGCCTCACCAACATCTTGTACAACTGCAACATAACTTCCCAACTTCTTTACTCAGTGCCCTGACTGATGAAGGCCAGTGTGCCAAAAGCCTTCTTCACTGCCCTGTCTACCTGTGACTCCACTTTCAGAAAACCCTGCGCCTGAACTCTAAAGTCCCTTTGTTCCATTACACTCCTTAAGGCCCTACCATTCACCATGAAACTCCTACCTGGATTTGACTCTCCAAAATGCAACACCTCACATTTATCTATATTAAACTCTATTTTCCATTTTTTGGCCCATTTCCCCAGCTGATCAAGATCCTGCTGCAATTTCTGATAACCTTCCTCACTGTCCACGATACTGCCTATTTTTGTCTCAACCTTGTATATTGTATATTCTCATCCAAATCATTGATGTAGATATCAAACAGCAATGGGCCCACCACCGACCCCTGAGGCACACCACTAGTCACAGGCTCCAGTCTGACAAGCATCCTTCCAGTATTACTCTTTGCTTCCCACCATCAAGTCAATTTTGTATCCAATTTGCCAGCTCTCCCACAATTCCAAGTTATCTAACCTTTCAGAACAGCCTACCATGTGGAACCTTATCAAAGGTCTTACTGAAATCCATATAGACTACGTCTACCGCCTTGCCCTCATCAACCTTTCTGGTCACTTCATTAAAAATCTCTAACAAATTGGTGAGGAATGATCTCACATGGATGAAGCCATGCTGACTAATCAAACCCTGTCTTTCCAAATGCATGTAGTCCTGACCATCACAGCTGGGGTGGAGGGAGCCTGCTCGAGAGTTGGTTCTGGTGACCGGGGCGATACAGGCCCAGATGCAGGATCATACTCTTCAGCTGGAATTTCTGTAGGCTTTCACATTACAGACAAGGGGGGAGGTGGAATGAATGTGCACCTGGAGACTATTCAGAGAGGAAGCTTCAGAGAGCCCATTTGTCTTCTCCTACCTACGGATGACTCCTGGCACTACCTGTTCTCCCTGAGAGGAGGGGGCACCTGGAGTGAGGTCATGGTTCCAGATACCCCTCTCGCCTTGCCACTGTTATTCATTCACGGGATAAAGGTGTCACTATTTAGGCCAGCATTATTTAATGCCCATCCCTAATTGCCCAGTGATCAGTTTAAGAGTCTACTACATTGCCGTGACCAGGTAAGGATGGCATTAGTGAATCAGATGGGTTTTTCCAACAATTGATAATGGATTCATGGTCATCATTAGATTCTTAATTCAAGATTTTTATTGAATTCAAGCCCCACTGGATTTGAGCCCAGGTCCCCAGGACATTACCTAAATCTCTGAATTAATAGCCTAGGGCTAATACCATGAGGCTAATACCTCCTCTTGTGGCCACAGCAAAGGAGTGTGCATATTTGACAAATACTGAGTGCGCTGGACTTGGCTCTCCAACCTCTCACTCGACACAGCTCGACATACACATGCTAGAACCTCCATGGCACTGACAATGTTGGTGGACTCCATCCTTCCATCCAATTTACTGCCTGCCTCTGACAGACTTGCCTGACGTTTCAGTGCCTGCCTCTGCATTTTCACTAAGTCTTTAATAGATGAGACCAAGGTATTACCTTCTGCCTCGGGCTGACCAGGTGTCTGGTCTCTGGCAGTCTTCCAGGTGTGAGAGACCTGGAGGTGTTTCTTGCTCAGGCAATTGCGGAGACAGGCAATTGGGCTCATCAGATTGTGCTCCCAACTCTAATCTAGAAAGACAGTTCACTAAGATGAAAGTTTCTGAGCTGGTGGAGGGTGAATCAGAAAGCTTTGCCAGTATATCCTCTGAGGGTTAAAAAGCTTCCTCCTCAGAGGTGAAGGTGAAGCTGAGGCTTTCTATTGCTGGCTTCTTCAGAGCGGGGTGGTCACTGAATGCCGTGAGAAGGCAGAGAATCAGTTGTGTAAGAGGGATAAATGTTTGTGCAGATTAGAAATGAGTGAACATTGGTGGTAATCACAAAATAGTGCAGTACAGCACAATAATGCTTACTGGATTGGTTGGCCATTGAGGCTTCACTTCCAAAAATGAGCAAGCACCTTCTTCTCCAGCTAATTCTCAGAACTTTTCCTCATGGCATGAGGGGTCAAGTTGTATGCAGTTGCAGAGCCTCCTCCTACACTCAACATCCTTAGAAACGATGGTGGAAGACTACAATGTGAAGGTCAGTTCCCGGCTTGCAGAGTCTGAAGTGGTGTGCAGCCCTTGAATATGGCATGCATGCCAAAAGGTCGCAGCACTGTGAGTATTTCCACCTTGCCTGCTGCATAATTCCGTAAAAAGGACACCATAGAGTCCGGTGCAAACTTAATGAGGTGAAGAGCAGAGGATTATGTGAGAAAAGTCACTGTGAGGCATGGCAGACTGGATGTCATGAATCTCACTTGGCAAAGCACTGCAATTCAATGTGTAAAAGGACAGTCCACAGTTCCAAAATATGACAATCTTATAAACTTCATAATGGCAACAATCTCTCCCTGTGCACTTCTTTCCCATTGCCCTCTCATATACCTCCCTCCCACATCCGCCAAACTTCCCCATATCTGCCACACTCTCCCATATTGGCCATACTGTCTCCACGTCAACTTCTCTCTCCACTATCAAGTGCTTTATTCTTTATTTATCACTCTCGCATATGCACCTCCGCCTCTCTTCCCTATGCACCATTCTCCTTATTTATCATCCTCTCCAAATCTACCACTCTCTCCCTATCTACCACCCTCTCCTGTTCATCTCTTTACAGTATCCATCTTTCTCCTGTTTACCTCTCTCCTGTGCATCTGTTGGTGCAAAGGCACCATGTCAATATTCTGTCCCTGGTCTTTCTTTCACAGATGTGGAGTCAAAAACATTTACATCTCACCTTGGCCCCCATTTAATAGGTTCTGAACATTCCCAAACCTCTGGTACAGCAACTGGCATTTGCCAGAGGTTGCTTCCACAGCAACTGTCAAATCCAATGTCTTTCTTGAGAACGGACAATCAGAATTTTACAGAAACACCATGATCTCCACCTGACATTCACCTACCTTTTACTGCCAAGTTTCACAAACCCCAAGAAAACCAAAGATTTAAACTCCATCAAAAAGCCTCTCACTTCATCAGCATGTTGGCTCAGTGGTTAGCACTGCTGCCTCACAGCCCCAGGAACCCAGGTTTGATTCCACCTTTGGGTGACTGTCTGTGTGGAGTTTGCACATTCTCCCCGTGTCTGCGTGGGTTTCCTCCTGGTGATCCGGTTTCCTCCCGCAGATCAAAGATGTGCAGGCTAGGTGGATTGGCCATGCTAAAATTGCCCATAGTGTTCAGGGATATGTGGGTTATAGGGGGATGGGATGCTACGAGGGTCTGTGTGGGCTTGTTGGGCTGAAGGGCCTGTTTCCATTCTGTAGGGAATCAATGAACAGGTGTCACCATAGCCCAGCCATACGTTCCAGTAATCATACTGACTCCAGCAAGTAGCCATAGTCCAACACACCTTAGTTAAACCCAAAGGTCAGCACATTGGAGCTACTTTGTAATCATGCTTTGTTTTCCTTTTATTTTATGTTTCCATCTGACCTTGACTGTTTTTTCCTGCCCTCAGTTAGAACTACTCGCAGTTAGTTTGTCTGTAGCAATGCTGAAGGAAGGACATTAAATTCAAATCTCTTGCTGAATTGTTCATATGGGTGATTAAGTGTTTTTTTTTTGAAAATTAAATAATCAGTTATTTAAATATGGTTGGGAACATTTTTGAAGTTATTTAACAGCCTCTCTAGTTTAAATGGTTAGTCTGTCTGGAGGCTTTAGAGAGATCATAGGGTCAGATAGATTCTGCAAATATCAAGAGAAAGGAACTGTTACAATGTTTTTTTCTTGTTACTTAGTTTAGTGAAGCAGTCATGGACTAATTACGTTATTACTTTCCCGGCACTGAGGGGGTAAGTAAGATTAATGATTGTTTAAAAATATATCTCTGTTTCTGCTGCACTCGTCCTATTATTGTCCGTAAATTTGGTGGTTGAAGTTTAGTTCAACTCAATTCCACTAGCTTCAAAAGATAAAGGGGAAGATGTGAGATTGAATGATAAAACTAATAGTTGTAGTAATGTGCACATTGTCCTGCTTGTTCGCTGGCATGCTACTTGAGTTTCCAAGAACATAGCAATATATATTAGCGATATTGCGTATTTATCTTGTAATGTTCTGAAGTATTGCAAGGCCTTTCTCAGACCAATGTGCAGCAAGTGGATATTAAGCCAGAGAGATTAGCAGGAGTGAACCAAAACATTAGCTCATGAGATTTTTAAAGGAGAAGAAAGAATTTAAGAGGATTTAGAGAAAGTTATGGGAGATCAGACCCAAGAAGCTGAAAACTAGGCTCCCAATATTGAGGAGAGGAGTTAGGTGAGGTATCCAAACTGTCAGGTTTAGAGGTACAAGAATATCAAGATGATACAGCGTTCATTGGGAATGGTTTAAAATCCATTTTTAAACTTCAGGTATGGGGGCTAAGACAGCCAGTTTGTGTTGGGCAGTGGTTATGGGGGAGCAGAGCCTCGTACAACAGGTGCATGCCGTCACAATAAAAACAGTCAATACTTTGAAGTGACTGAATCTCACCTGTAAAGAGATACCATAGGTTGTTGGGTTCCAGGGTCTCCATGTCACCCCTTCGGCCAATCTTTTTGTGCCTGATTTTGTAGCCGGTAATAAAACCATTCTGCATGTTGGGTGCTGGTGGCAGCCAGCTGACCTTTATACTCTGCAAAACAGAAAGGTTTCAGACTTTCAGCCATCAATGTTCCATCAAACCTTATTGTAATGAAATAACACCCCCTTTTAATACCGATAAGGTTATCATAATTTAATATGAATAAATCCTCATTCAAGTTTCTCAAAACATAGAAAGCTAAGATTTTCACTTTAATGTTCACTTCAGGATATTGGGAATGGAAACTCCATTGGCTCCCCATCAATTCTCTCTCCACTCCCATGGTTTCCCTCCAGATGTTAAGTGTATTCTAAGTAGACAGTAATGACAGTGACTTTATGTCACATTTTCCATCATTACTACCATAACAGCTCTTTACTCAAGTAAAATGGCCATCCAAAAGGTCGCTAAAACTGCTAAATACTGGTGGAACTTTACATTTCCAACCTCTTGTTGGACTGATTCACAACTCTTGCCCACGATTTTTAAGTATAATAGACCACATTCAAGTATACTTACAAATGAAATAATCTGAAGGACCAGAAATACCAGCAAGTGAGGAACAGTGTAATAAGCGGGGTTAAAATTGTATCAGAGATAGTAGGAACTGCAGATGCTGGAGAATCTGAGATAACAAGGTATGGAGCTGGATGAACACAGCAGGCCAAGCAGCATCAGAGGAGCAGGAAGGCTGATGTTTTGGGCCTAGATCCTTGTTATCTCTAATAATCGGGGTTTATGTTTTAAGTAAAATTGGTCGATTGTTGAAAAAAAAATCAACAACTGGATTTTCAGACATTCATAGCTCCTTTCAAAGTTTTCCATACAGATTAGACATAATAGTTTGTTTTGTGGAATTATGGAATTTTGCAACTGCGAAATGTGAGCGGCATATTGAAGACCCTGAATGGCTTTAGGTTGTGTTTTAATTCAATGCTGTTTCCTGTACATTAAAATAGCAGTCTGGAGTATCACAGGCTGTGGCAGCCTGCACATATTCTGTCCCTGAGGCGTTGCTCTTTATCTGTAAGGAAGATTCTTCAAACTCTTCCTGTTGTGTTACGCTCTTCTATTTACATCAGAAGCAGTTCTCTCGTGTAGTGTTTAAGACCCTTCTCTTCATGTGCTAATTCTGGGCTGGTGTCTTCTCTCTACCTGAAGTCAGTCATGTCATCAGTTATAGCATCATGATTTTCATGCATCTGCCACCCTCGTCCTGGATAGTGCAGCTCCAACTCTACCATGTCCAGCATTCACTCCCTTCACCACCAATGCAAAGGCCGCAGTTGTGCGTACTACTCACAAGATACACTGTAGTAATTCACTCAGACACTTTTGAAAACATCTTCAAAGTACACCGAGTGGGACAAGTACAGCAGATACATGGAAACACCATGACCTGCAAGTTCCCCTCGAGCTACATACTATGCTGACTTGGAAGAATATTAGCTGCCACCCAGGTGAATAGAGTTGTTAAGAAGGCGTATGGTGTGTTAGCTTGCATTAATAGAGGGATTGAGTTCAAAAGCCATGAAGTTATGCTCCAGCTATACAAAAGCCTGGTTCGGCCACACCAGGAGTACTGTGTCCAGTTCTGGTCACCTCATTACAGGAAAGATGTGGAAGCTTTGGAAAAGGTGCAAAGGAGATTTACCAGGATGTTGCCTGGAATGGAGGGAAGGTCTTATGAGGAAAGGTTGAGAGAGCCAGGGCTTTTCTCTTTAGAACGACGAAGGATGAGAGTTGACTTGATAGAGGTGTACAAATGATCAGAGGTATAGATAGAGTAGACAGCCAGGGACTTTTTCCTAGGGTGGAGGTAGCTTTTACGAGGGGACATAGTTTTAAAGTGAAAGGAGGTAGATATCGGAGAGACGTCAGAGGTAGGTTCTTCACTCAGAGAGTGGTAGGGGCGTGGAATGCATTGCCAGAGAGGGTAGTGGAGTCGGCCTCATCAGGGGCATTTAAGCAGCTATTAGATAGGCATATGGATGATAGTATAAGGTAGCGTTGGAGGTTAGATAGACCTTAGGTTTCGGTTAAAAGTTCGGCATAACATCGTGGACCGAAGGGCCTGTACTGTTCTATGTTCTAACTTTGCCACTATTCCTTGTTGGTTCAAAATCCTGGAACTCCCAGCCTAATAGCATTATGGGGACCCTACAAACCAAGGTCTACAGCAGTTCAAGGAGGCAGCTCAACACACCACGTTTTCCCAGGCAATTACTGAGGACAGATACTTACTGGTTCAACCACTGATGTTCACATCCCTTTAAGGAAGTTTTTAAAATTACATGAATCTCGTATACAAACCCACTCCCCAAGTTTCTTTTTACTTTGCCCATATTACTCCAGTACTTTGACTTACTAGCATGTTCTTTGTAATCAACAAGTTCATTATTATCATTATTATTGCAATTATCATTGTTATCTGTAGTGATTATAATGAGGTCAGCCACATGATCGTCATAGAATATGAGTTTCCTAACTGGGCTATTAACCTGGTCCAATCAGGGAGCCCTGGCTGACAGATATAAACAGGAGTGTCAGGGGTTCTGCTCACTCTAAGAGCTGGCTCTGAAGAAGCCGGACCAATGCCAAGTGCTGCTCACGTGGAAATAAAGGGTGACTTGGTGACAGCATACTGGCCTTTGTGGAGTTATTTCATTATCACATCCCCCATCCTCCATCCCCAGTATAAAAGTCCAAACCCCACAGGCCGAGACAATCAGCACCTCTTACTAGATATCTTGATCTGTTTAGCCTAATTTCAGCAAAATGGTTATGGGTGTCGCACTGTGTGTGGATTAGTCGTACCACTATATACACAGTCTGAAGTAGTTTAGGTATGGGTGTCCCATATTGTCTGATAATCATAGTTGGCCTCACTTGTTAGTTTGAGTGTGAACAATGCCTTCCTGTTCCTCCTGAATGTCCTTTCAAGCAGTCTGACAATGTAACACTTTGGTTTATCTATTTGTCTAATTGCAGTGGCTTCTGAGTTAGAACATAGAACATAGAACATGGAACAGTACAGCACAGTACAGGCCCTTCAGCCCACAATGTTGTGCCGACCTATCATCCTACTAAGATCAATCTACCCTGCATATCCTACATTTTACTATCCTCCATGTGCATATCCAAAAGTCGCATAAAAGTCTCTGAAGTATCTGACTCCACTCCCACTGCTGGCAGCGCATTCCACACGCCCACCACTTTCTGTGTGAAGAAGCTACCTCTGACATCTCCCCTATACCTTCTTCCAATCACCTTAAAATTATGCCCCTCATAATAGTCATTTCCGCCCTGGGAAAAAGTCTCTGACTATCCACTCTATCTATACCTCTCATCATCTTGTAAACCTCTGTCAAGTCATCTCTCATCCTTCTTTGCTCCAATGAAAAGAGCCCTAGCTCCCTCAACCTTTACTCACAAGACCTGCCCTTCAGTCTAGGCAGCATCCTAGTAAATCTCCTCTGCACTCTCTCTAAAGCTTCCACATCTTTCCTATAATGAGGGGGCCAGAACGGAACACAATATTCCAAGTATAGGAGATAACAAGGTGTGGAGCTGGATGAACACAGCAGGCCAAACAGCATCATAGGAGCAGGAAAGCTTGA
>JAHRHZ010000248.1:25986952-26026863 GCA_024137785.1 Ginglymostoma cirratum | reverse complement strand
TTGGCCTGCTGTGTTCATCCAGCTCCACACCTTGTTATCTTGGATTCTCCAGCATCTGCAGTACCTATTATCTCTGATACAATATTCCAAGTGTGGTCTAACCAGAGTTTTGTAGAGCTGCAGCATAACCTCGCGGCTCTTAAACTCAATTCCCCTGCCAATGAAAGCCAACATACCATATGCCTTCTTTACAACCCTATCAACTTGGGTAGCAATTTTGAGGGATCTATAGACGTAGACCCCAAGATTCTTCTGTTCCTGTCCTTTAACCAGATCTTCTGCCCTGGCTTTAAGGATAACAGAGATTTTGTCCTGTGTCTCAAGTTGTACTACCTCTGCTGCTTTTTGCTGTCTTTTTCTCTAGTTACTTTCCCCTCTTGTGGTCTTGAGAGCTAATGCTTGGCTTCAGATTGCATTCAAAAGCTGCTAAATATTTACATTGATGACTGTTTCGGTGCCACTTCATGTTCCCACTTTGACCTTGAAAAATCTGTTAATTTTGCCTCCGGTTTCCACCCCTCTATAACTTTCATGTGGTCCACGTCCGACACTTCCCTTCCCTTCCTTGACCTCTCTGTCTCCATTTCGGGGAATAAACTGTCCACTGCCATCCAGTCAAAGCCACTAACTCCTACAGCTACCTCCGCTTCAGCTCGTCACACCCCGTGTCCTGCAAGGACTCCATCCCATTCTCCCAGTTCCTCTGCCTATGTTGTACCTGTTCGGATGATGCCACCTTCCAAAACGGCGCTGCTAACCTGGCTTCCTTCTTCCACAACCATGGTTTTCCATTCACAGGGCCCTCAACTGCATCTGATCTGTAACCTGTGCTTCCACCCTTGTCCCTTCCCATCACTCACAACAGCGTGATCAGGTCTCTCTTGTCCTCACTTTTCATCCCACCAGCCTCCACATTCAAAGGATCATCCTTTACCATTTCAGACAACTCAAGTAGAAAGTCACCACCAAACACATCTTTCCCTCACTCCCCCTGCCTGCATTTCACATGGATCTTTCCCTCCAGGACACCCTAGTCCATTCCTTGATGACCATCAACACCATTTCCCTTTCCCACAACACCTTCCTATGTAACCACAGAAGGTGCACCACCTGCCCCTTTGTTTCTCCTCTGCTCACCATCCAAGGGCCTAATGTCTTTCCATGGGAAGGAGCATTTCACTTGTACCTCCTCCAATCTGGTCTATTGCATTTGCTACACCCAATATGGCCTACTCTACACTGGAGAAACCAAACACGTTCTGGGTGACTGCTTTGCAGAACACTTCCAGTCTGAGTGCAAGCATTACCCTGACTTTCCTGTAGCCGGTTATTTTAACACAGCATCCTGCTCGCATGCCTACTTGTCTGCCCTTAGCATTCTGCCATGTTCCAGCGAATCACAGTGCAAACTGGAGAAACAACATCTCATCTTCAGAGGATTTCTGATGAAATCTGATGATTTCTGATGAAGGGTTTAGGCCCGAAACGTCAAGTTTTCCTGCTCCTATGATGCTGCTTCACCTGCTGTGTTCATCTAGCCCCATGCTTGTTATCTCGGATTCTCCAGCATCTGCAGTACCTTTTATCTCATCTTCAGAGGAGGCACTTTACAAACTTCTGGATTTAATATTGAGTTCAACACTTCCAGATTGTGAACTCAATCCCATTTCCTCCCTTTTTTTTAGCTTTACTTGTTACATTGTCTGTCCTCTCTCCCCTCCCTCCACTCCAGTGGGACTGAAGCCAATCACTTCACTCACATTCTAATCACTTCATCTGCACAATCAACACCCTTTCTCCCCCAGCACTCCACCCTCACACTATTGCATAAAAGCTGCTCCCTCCACACTTTATGTCAGCTCTGGTGAAGAACCATCTAGACTTGAGATGTTAGCTTGCTAACGCTCCACTGATGCTGCCTGAACCCCTGTGATTTACAACACTTTTTGTTTTCCGTAATATTTTCTTACCCTTGACAGCAATATCCCTATCCCATGAAAACATAAAGAAAACAAAGATCAATGATGCTGGCTGATGTCTCATCACATGGAACTAGGATCTGAGAGAAGGTTCTAATTGACATCAATTGAACCTTATCTCTGGAGATGGTATAAATAATCAATAAATGTTCGTCAGTCTACACAGTGTAGTTTCCAGTCTTCACTGGTCAAAAGCATCAAGAAAAATGCTCCTGACTGTGTTTTAAGAGTTAAACATTACATAAAAAGAAAAGCTGCTCCCAAGCTTTATCTTCCTTTGAAAGATGTCATCAGTTCAACATACGAAGTGTTAACTTGTGACCTGTCATGTAAACTATTCCATTAGAAAGGGTGGGGAGAGGTGAAGCATCAAAAATTTAGCAATAGAATTCAAAATACCACGGCAAAATCTTAGGCCATATATCTAGAATCTGCTACTTGTCTTAATGTAAAATTTTTTTCCATCTGTAATTGAGAGTGAAGTTTTACAGTTGAACCATTCCAAGCAAATCGCACTAATGAGTCTCCAAATTAGGTAATTTATCAAGAATGTTCACTTCCCCTCTCCCGGCAATGTTGTAAGCCTCATTGAATCATTTTTATTGCAAGACACCAGCCATAATAAAGATGTTCTGATCGCAATTCTTATGTCGTAGTTCTTAACTATGAAAGTTTATGATATATAAGATGATACAGAATCCAATACACTAATACAAAACCAATGTATAACTTTCCAAGTACTAGATACAAACCACCAATCCTAATGAATGTGTTAGCAGTCAGCCATGCTAATCAATGTCAAGTCTGATCTGTGTATTCTCCCAACTAAATGTTAATGCTATAATACATTGACCACCTCTGAAGGAATAATGGAAGCATGTATGGATGATAGTCTATTATTAATTAGCCTCTATGCATTTCTGAGTTTATGATGATGAAGAATGTTAACACTGTGAATTGTTCAAATTGCTGGGAGAGGTTCTCTTTGAAAGCATATTGTGGTTTAGGTGCTGAGAAAAACGGCTGATTCCCCACCAAAGCAACTTGAGGGACAAATTGTTTGCAATTTACTGTTCCAGCAATTCTGTCATGGAAGATGGTGCGATCTGTATGGTTTTCAATGACATTTTAATTATTTTGTACATTTAATCAACAATAAAGTCATCCTGAGAGCTTGGGAATTTTACAATTCCAGCTGTATCTGCAGCTTTTACCCCTTCGTCTCATGACATACCAATGCTGATTCCCAGCACCCACTAGCGATGTTTTCATAATAACATTTGATTCAGATATACTGTGAATGTAAATGCAACAACAAATCATATCAACATACAAACAAGGTACAAGAATAGGACACTTGGCCCTTCGAGGCTGTTCTGCCAAATTAAGTTTTACAATAACTCAAAAGCTCACTAGCTGATGATATTGTAGAATCTAAAAACAGGCATGAGAAACTTAGCATTGATAATAACTGTAAGAATGGAACGGGGCAAGGGGAAACAAGGGGAAATGTCTGTGGTCTGGAAGCTGACTTACTATGTCCTTATAGTTAGCCTTGATCTCTCTGGACAGCCATGAATTGACAATTTGATGCTTTATTGGAGAGAATGTTACATTTCCCTCATGCCACTGCCAAATATAAAATCTGACCGTTCAAATATTATAGTTTTTCGATAAAACCGAAGAATCCATTACCACTGAGAGATAGTGAGAACCGCTGATGCTGGAGTCAGAGATAACACAGTGTGGAACTGAAGGAACACAGCAGGCCAGGCAGCATCAGAACAGCAAGAAAGTTGACGTTTCGGGTCGGACCCTTCTTCAAAAATAGGAGAGAGGGAAGGGATGTCCAAAACAGATAGAGAGAGGAAGCCTGGGGCTGGGGAAGGTAAATGGGATGGTAATAGGTGAGTGCATGTAGGGAGTGGCAGGGATTGATCAGTGAGGTGGGAGGAGCAGATAGGTGGGAGAGAAGATGGACAGGTTGTGTCAGGTGAAGGAGGCAGGGATGAGAGGGAGGGTTGGACATGGTTCTGTGATGATATCCACAAAGTGATGCTTTTGCAGCTTCACAAATCTAAACTCTGAAATTCACCTGCTCTTCTACATTCAAAACAGAACTATTACATTTATATATTTAGCAAAATTAAAATCCATTTGGCATTTTTGTTCCCATTCCAACATATATTCATGATTATCGCCAACTTCCTCTCATCTGAAGGTCTGCTCCCCACAGCTTCTCACCTGGCAGTGCTCCAACTCACAAAGACCACTTTGAACTTCTTCCCAAAATCTACAAACAGAATTGCCTCGGTGGATTATTCAGTTCAGCTTGTTCCTGCCCCATTGAACTCATTTCTTCCTATTTTGACTCTTATTGTCCCTTCTGCTTGATCTCTTCCTGCTCACATTTGTTATTCTTTTGATACTTTTGTTCCAAAGTTTTCCCAGTTTCTGGTCCAAGTCGCCTCCATTTCATCATTGATGTGCAATCGCTCCGAACATCCATCCTCCATCAAAATGGTCTGAAGTCTCTCTGTATCTTCCTTGAATGGAAGCTTAAGCGATCCCCACCCATCACTGCCTTCCTTCACCTGTTTGAGCTCATTCCCACTTTGAACAACTTCTCCTTTAACTCATCTCCAAGTCAGAGGCGTGGCTATAGGTATATCCAACTTGTGCCTGTCACTTTGTGGGATGTGTGGAACATTCCTTGTTCAAGTCTGGCTTGGTTCACCACTCACAACTCTTTCTCTGGTACATTGATGGTGCATGCAAGAGGGAATTGGATATTTTTTGGATAGTAATGGAATGCAGGGATATGGGGAAAAGGCAGATGATTGGCACTTGATAATAGAATTAGGACAGGCACCATAGGCCAAAAGACTTAATTCTGCATGGCAATAATTCTTTTATTCTGTGACTTCATTGGTGTTGTTTCCTGCTGTCCTGAAGAATTTGAAAATTAATCAATTTTCCCTCCATTTTTAATCCTTCTTTCATTAACACTTGGTCCATCTCTGATTCTTCCTTTCCTTCCCTTGACTTCACCGTTTCCATATCTGGAGATAGGCTATCCACCAATATCTATTACAAGCCTATCAATTTCCACAGCTACTTCAAGTGCACTTCTTCCACACTGCTTCCTGCCAGGACTCCATTCCATTCTCCCATTTTTTTCCACCTCTATCGCCTGTAATCTAATGATGCCACTTTCTACAAAGTTGCTTCTGACATGAGAGGTCAAGCAGCATCATAGGAGCAGGAAAACTCCATCTTCCCCTCCCCCATTTCTGATGAAGGGTTTAGGCCTGAAACGTCAAGTTTTCCTGCTCCTATGATGCTGCTTGACCTGCTGTGTTCATCCAGCCCCATGCTTGTTATCTCGGATTCTCCAGCATCTGCAGTACCTTTTATCTCATCTTCCGACATGACCTGCTTTTGCCTCAACCAAGAATTCCTCCCATCCCCAGCTGAGGTTAAAGGATCCTCAGTTGTGTCCAATCTGTTTCCTTCACCTCTACTCTCACCCATTCCCTTCTCTCCCAGAATAATGAAAGGGTTCCCCTTGTCCTCACTTTCCACCCCACTATACTCTGCATTCTAAGGATAATCCTCCATCATTTCTGCCACCTTCGGCAAGATACCACCACCAAATGCATCTTCCCCTCCCCTCTGCTGTCAGCATTCTGCAAGGACTGGTGACTCTGCAACACACTGGTCCACACCACCATCACTGCTAACAGTTCCTCTCACACCCATGGCACCTTTGTATGCAATCTCAGAAGGTGTAAGGTTTGCCCTTTTCACCTCCTCACTCCTCACGGCCCATGGCCCCAAACACATCTTCCAGGTAAAACAGTGCTTTACTTTTACATCTTTCAATGTTTACAATGTGGTCTCTTTTACATTCATGAGACCAACTGCAGACCGAGTGACTGCTTTGAAGAACATCACTGCTCTATCCATAAGAATGAAAGTGGCCTTTCAGTCGCTTACCATTTCAATTACCCATCTCACTGTTATTACTATTCCAGGCCTGCTGCAGTGTCCAAGTGAAGTCAACACACTACCTCATTTCTCACTTAGCTACTTAAGGCCTTCACAATCAATATCATGCTCAACAAGTATTAACATGTCCTCCATTTTGATTCCAATCCCCCACAATCCTGCAACATTTGCTTTGGTCCCCTCTCAGCAGAGCTAATGTATTTTTTTTTACAATTTATGTCTATCATTAACACCCATTTGCATCTCAAGACTTCCCTCATTAGCATGAGTACTCCCTTTGTGTTTGGCTCTGGGCACCCTGAGCACCTGTTCCAATTGCTCCTCCTCCTGAATTAATTACTATAAAGGATATTACAATAGGACCAATTAGCTCTTAAGACTGAAGCTCTGTGGTGGTTGGAATTCTCACTCTCAGCTCAAGGACCCTCTACAAGGGACCTGCTCACCAACCCTTCACCTTCCCCACTACGTTGGGGCAGACCTTTTTAAATCAATAGCCTCAACCATGGGTTGATGGGACCCTTACCCATTTTCTACACTTCTTCCCTTGCCTCTTCTTCTCCCTCTCTAAACAATGATAGGATTCCTCTTTCTTACTGGAGAGGCAAGCCAATACACCCTGAACCCTATAAAATTCCTACACCAGTATTATCCGCGAGTATAGATACCATCCTCAGCAGCTTTATATCCAAATCGTTAATGTGCCCCTTGTACTGAACCACTGTCACCTCTGTTCATGATAATAGGATATCTGTTTTCTAGAATGGAAAAATAGCTGGAATTAGCCCTATTGTTTGAAACCCTCCTAGCTCATAGCAGTGTAGAGGGTTGTACAGAAAGCCAATAAATGCCACTATCTTCCAGCAGTCCCACGATTTTCAGGCCTGTAAGTTTTCTAGCTGCTGTCTCTAGTCTTGAGAATAGTGACCATTTCTAGACCTATAGTTTCCCCAGACAGCTATGTTTGCCACAATTCAAAACCTGCTGGAGAATGGGGTGACTGTGCCACGGTAAAAGGCCAGCAGAATAAATTCAGTTGCATTCCATCTGTTCAGCTGGAGCCAGTAAAGACTTTGGTATAAAAAGATGTCATTAGTACAGAATGTTAAAAAAGTGAAGCATTGATTTTGGAATCTCAAGATATTTCAATATTTAGTACTTCCGTCTCTTAATTTTTTCTCATCATATCATGGAAAATGGATTTGAATAAGCACAAGAGAGAACCAGGCAGATGATTCCAGTCAAAACCAAATTTATTCTGCAATCTCAAGCTGGCTCTTCCTCTTTGTCCAGTTCATATTGGTGCAAAGATCAAAGATCTGATTGTGATCCATACTTGCAGCATTAAAAAAATGTTTTCTGATGCCCTCATTAAAAACTGAAATAGTCCTTTGTCCATGACTCTAAAGTGCTATGAAAGCAGAATTTCAGCACCAATGGCAAGCCTGAGCGCAAGCAGTAACTAATTGCAACAGCTAACGGCTGTAATTATAATCATTGAAGCATAGATTCAATATATCACAGACAATTACACAGATTTCAGGTAGCTATTGCTGATGAACTAGCCTTCCTTTATCCTTTTACCATTAAATACAGTCTATTTGCTAGATCAAATAATGATAGCCATTTTAAATGAGCACTCTAGGCTTCCAGCACAATTTCTGTACTGCAGTATTAACATTTCCATTCTAGATATGAACTGGATGAAGACATGTTGTTATCTCAATGTGGCGTTGTTAACGTTATAGAATGCAGAATAATACTGAAAGACCACCACCAATGGCTAAGATAATCATTTAATCTTCTCTCTAACTAATACTGGAGAATCTTCTAACCCCTAGAAAAACCGAATGGCTTTGAAATTACATGGTGCAGCGCACATTTTTAAAGGGTGCACCCAAGCATTCAATACAGAAGACAAGGCATACATGCATAATTGGCATCAGTAGTGATGGAATATTGTAGATGACAGTAAAAATAACATCCAGCATTTATGCTCGAAACAGGCGTTGGTCCCTTTTCATATGTACGAAGGGGCCCAATGCTTGTTGGAGTTTCTGTTTGTGAACCTCAATTATCCTGAACTAACCTGGGAGCATGGTTTTGAGGAAATGCTCTGTCACAGACTCTGTCTGCAACTACTTCTGAACTGATACTTGTTATCTGAATTTTCAAAGTTTTTTGGACAGTAGTACCATTCTGGCAGCTGTTCAGCAGCTTTTGTGGGCTTTCAGGTTACAAAGCGTGAATCTGTCTTTTCTACTCTTTCTTTCTGTTTTGTCTTCCCAATTCAAAGCTAAAGGTCCTGTCCTTGCAAATAATGAAACAGCAAAACACACCTCTTATTTCCTCTAATTAAATATCAGGTAGACCTATTTTTATTTGTTTATGGGTTGTCGGTGTCACTGATTAGGCCAGCATTTATTGTTTATCCCAAGTTGCCCTGAAGAACAGCCTTCTTGAAACACTGCAGTCATTGAGATAGAGAAACACCCACAGTGCTGTAAGGAAACGGTTTCCAGGATTTTGACCCAGCAACAAAGGATGTGTGGCTTGGAGGGCAACTTGAAGCTGGTGGTGTTTGCATGCGTGTGCTATCCATGTCCTTCTGTGTGGTAGTACTTATGGTGTGGAAGGTACTGTTAAAGGAGTCTTGTGAATTACTGCAGTGCATCTTTCCACAATGAATCACCCACTACCAACATCCTGGGAGTTACCATTGACCATAAACTCAACTGGATTCACCATATAAACACAATGGTGACAACAACAGGTCAGAGACTCGGAACACTTCAGTGAGTAACTCACCTCATGACTCCCCAAAGCCTGTCCACCATTTACAATGCACAAGCCGGGAATGTGATGGAATGAAACAATACTCAAGAAGCTTGGCATCATCTAGGACAAAGCTGCCCACTTGATTGGAACCACATCCACAAGCATCCACTCCCTCCACCACTGACACTCAATGGCAGCATTGTGTACTATCTACAAGATGCACTGCAGAAATTCACCAAAGATCCTCAGACAGCATTCTGAAAACCCACGACCACCTACATGATCTAGGGGCTAAATTCTGACAGTTTGGGCCAGATCATTCAAAAGACATATTGGGAAATATTTCTACACACACATGGTGATCGATGTTTGGAATGTTTTTCCACAAATGGCAGGGATATGGGTCAAAGGTAGGCATATGGAGTCGGCCACTAATCAGCCATGACCTCATTGAATGGTGGAACAGGCTGAAGGGGCTGAATGGCCTACTCCTGTCCCTATGATAGGACAGTGATTGACCAGGTCAGATTTATCTTGCTTCCTACACGCAGGACGTACCTTTGGCAACATTCTACATTATCAGATAAATGCTAATGTTGTAGCTGCATCAGCAAACAAGTCTTCGGTACAATTCGAGTCATAGAGTCATACAACATGGAAGAATTCACCAGTTTCAAAATCTCCCCACCTCCGGCCTCATCTCATGTCCAACCCTCACTCTCATCCTGGCCTCCTTGACCTAACACAACCTGTCCATCTTCTTTCTCACCAATCTGCTCCACACTCCCTACTGACCAATCTCCATTACCCGCTACCTGCATCCACCTATCACCATCCCAACGACCTTCCCCCAGCCCCATCCCCCCCCATTTATTTCTAAGCACTCTTCCCCCATGAAGGGTGTAAACCCGAAATGTTGACTTTCCTGCTCCTCTGATGCTGCCTGACCTGCTGTGTTCCTCCAGCTCCACACTGTGTTGAAAAAGAACCCTCAGTTCAACAAGTCCATGCTGACTGTAATCCCAAATAAAGTAGTCCCATCTGCCTGTACTTGGCCCATGTACCTCCAAACATTTCTTATTCATATAAATATCCAAATGTCTTCTAAACATTGCAACTGTACTCATATCCATCACTTCCTCTAGAAGTTCATTCCACTTATGAGCCACTCTCTGTGTAAAAAAGTTGCCCCTCATGTCTTTTTTAAATCTTTCTCCTCTGATCTTAAAAATATGCTCCCTAGTGTTAAAATCCCCCTCCCTACAGAAAAGACACTTGCCATTCACCTTATCTATACCCCCCATTATTTTATGAACTTCTATAAGGTCACCCTTCAGCCTCCTATGCTCCAGTGAAAACAGTCCCAGCCTATCCAGCCTCTCTTTATAACTCAAACCCTCCATTCACAGCATCACCCTGGTAAATCTTTTCTGAACCCTCTCCAACTTAATAATATCCTTCCTTTAACAGGTGACCAGAACTGGACACAGTACTCCAGAAGAGGCCTCACCAATGTCTTATACAACCTGAATATGACATTCCAAATCCCAATACTCAAACGTCTGAGCTATGAAGGTAAGCATGTTAAATACCTTCTTAACCACCCTGTTGACATGTGATGCACTCTTCAAAGAATTATGTGCCTGAACCCCTAGGTGTCTCTGTTCCACAACACCATCCAAAGCCCTATTTTAACTGTAAAAGTCACGTCCTTGTTTGCTTTATCAAAAGCATTTATCTAAATTATACTCCATCTGCAACACATCAGCCTGTTGACCCAATTGATCAAGTTCTCTTTGTAATCTGAGATAATGCTCTTTACTGTCCACAATATCGCCAAGTTTGGTGTCGCCCACAAACTTAACAACTATGCCCTCTATATTGTCATCTAAATCATTTATATAAATGACAAACAAAAGTGAACCCAGCAACAATCCATGTGGAACACTGCTGGTAACAGACTTCCAGTCTGAGAAACAACCCACCACCACCAACCTTTGTCTCTTGCTGTTCAGCCAATTTTGTATTCAATTGGCAAGCTCATCTGAATCCCATGCATTCTAATTTTACTAATTAGTTTACCATGTGGAATCTTGTTAAAGGCTTTACTAAACAAATAAACATTGTCTACCACTCTGCCCTCATCAATCTTGGTTGCTTCCTCAAAAAACTCAATCATGTTTGTGAGACATAATTTTGCTCTCACAAAACCACAATGACTATCCCTAATTATTTCTTGCCTGTCCAAATGCATATAAATCCTTTCTTTCAGAATCACCTCCAACAACTTACACATAACCGAAGCCAGATTTGTAGATCTATAGTTCCCAGACTTCTCCTTACATCCCTTCTGAGTCAAAGGCACAAAATTACCATTCTCCAGTCATCTGGCACCTCGCCCATAGTTATAGGTGATACAAATATTTCTGCAAGGGGCTCTGCAATTTCATCCCTAACTTCCCACAACGTCCTGGGATACAATAGATCAGGTCCCAGGGATTTATCTACCTTTATATTTTGTAAAACCTGCTGAACTGTTATCAAGAGCCATCACTTTTTTAGTGTCCAATGTCTTCAACTT
The DNA here is from genome assembly GCA_024137785.1 of Ginglymostoma cirratum. NCBI lineage: Eukaryota > Metazoa > Chordata > Chondrichthyes > Orectolobiformes > Ginglymostomatidae > Ginglymostoma > Ginglymostoma cirratum. Next base: position 26,015,514 of record JAHRHZ010000248.1, on the reverse strand, counting down.
GATATCACATGGAATGAGTGAAATTGCTTGGAGACTGGTGCATGTGATGCTGGGAACCTCTGGGGTGGACTGAGATGGATCATCCAGTCGGCAGGTCTGGCTGAAGATGGATGCAAATGCTGCAGTCCTAACTTCTGCACTGATGTGTTTGGTTCATCTATCATTGAGAATGGGGATATTTTTAGAACTTCCTCCTCCGGTGAGTTGTTTAACTTTCTGCTGACTGCAGACCTTGGATGTTGTTGGATCCCTTACTCTTCTTGAGCAACATTGAAGTACTGCTGTCATTAACAGGTCCTCAGTGGTGTTCTCTAACGTAAAGCTGGACATGTATGATAAAGTGATTCTTCTAGAGGCCAACTTTGCTGCGAATTTTGAATGCTGCAACCGAAGTTATATTTTAAAAGAAAGATTTGGATTTGGAGAATATTTTTCATGAGCTCAGGAAGTCCCAAAGCACTTAACAACCAAGTTCTTTTGAAATGTTGTCACCATTGCAATGTAGGAAATATCTTTTTTTTACTTTTTATTTTAATTGAAGTAGGTGGAGTCAGATCCGTTTCTTCACTTTCAAGCCTTGAAGCTGGTTTTCAGATCCAACAGACCTTGTAATGGCTACAAAGAAACATAATTAAGGGGAAGCAGTAAAGGTCACTGTTTGAGTTCTGCTTTCCCAGCACACAAATACAGAAATGCCTTCTAACTACATTCTAACACTGTGCTTAGTAACACAGTGTGACTCCTGGCCTGATTCAGTCTCCACTGATGCCACTGTCATGATACTTGTTAATAGTGTTTAACACCGAACCCTTCTGCCTCCAGGGACAAAATAAAATCAAACACCAAAGCAGTGGAGCTATCATGAGTCATCATCAACGATATAGAAAACATAAAGGTATATGATGCACAGAAACTGCTGGAGTCTTTAGAGAGCTACCTAGTAAAAGAGGATATTATGAGGAAGTAATTGAAATTTAATCTTCGAAACCCATCATGTCACACTTTAGGGAAACTATACATCTCCTGCTTGGCACATCAATAATCCCTAACCATCAAGGGTGAAGTTTGCATGTGGCAAAATACATGATGCACACGTTGCTTTTCCTTCACAAATTGTTGCCTTACTGTAACGTTCAGGCACACTACCTTTATTATTAAAGATTTTAGGATTTCTTTTTGCTCTTTGCACACAGACACTATGTTAATTGCTGTTTTATTAGTTTTCTTCTAAATTTGCACTTTTTTTCCGGTTTTTCAATACGATGAAATGACCCCAAACAAATGAAACCCTTTGGACGTGTAATCGCTGTTGCAATGTAGGGAATGCAGTTGTTAATTTGTGCACAGCAATTTCCCCAAACAGTAAGTGATCATGGCTAAATATAGTAATATTAAAAAGCCAAATTGCAGGGAAACAACATAGAAATCTGCGCTGAGTGGAGCTTTAAGATAGCCAAAGAAGCTCCAATGTAATCCAATTTGCCTACAAATGTGCTCAACGTCAAAACAAAATGAAATTGCCATACCAAATGCAAAAAAAAGTCTTTGCATTTCAATCTCTTCACGCCTTATAATGGTTTGACCTTATGCAGTTAAAAAAAATACTGAAAAATGTTGTCATAGCTCAGGAAAGTATTCTTTTTCCGCTTAGTGTGCTATCATCAGATGAATGTGATATAGATGCAGTGCCATCAATACAGCCAGAAATCTTTATCGTGTTTTCTGGTGCAGCATTGAATCCCAGAGCATTCCTATGGGCTTTTTGTGGCTTTCACTAAGGAAACAAGCAGGAGAGTGGTGGCATCAAGCTCTTGATTGAAGAATGCACTACATCTATAATTGCTACATCCGACAGTTCCATTGTGCAGTGCATGGTATGGTCCACCTCAGTGTATATTTTAGTAGCCTCTGCTGGAACTTCCCTGCCAGTCTTCTTTAAGTGAATGAAAAGAGTTGGGCCACTTGCAGTGGAAGCAGTTGTCAATCGTAGCCTCTGCCATTATGGGCTTCATCATGGTCACAGCCTCTAGAACAGTTAGGGAGTACCCCTGCTTCATGTTGTTGAGCTGAGAGACTAGTGCCATTGATTTTCAGGGTCCTAAACACCTCCACTGGCAGGAGCTTGTCCTTGGAGTTAGGAAACAAGGACATCAGCTTGATGCTGTTGAGGCCAGTGATGTTGGGGGATGTGGGTGTCTGGTCAAATTATGATAATTCAGACAAGCAGTGAAATGTTACTTGCTTCACTTTCCTCATTACACATTTCATCTTTAAACAGTAAAGACTAATCTGATTAAGATGGGAAAACAATCTGGTTCCAATTGTTTCTCAGCACACACTGATCCAGGTTGTGGGTTAGACCAATTTGCAGCTAATTATCCATCCTTGCTGCCATACAGCCCCACCCTCACTGTGGAGGATAATGTCGGGCCATGTCCCAAATCGATCCAGCTATACCTTGTTGGAGGGAGACCTCTTGTTGCTACCCGTTTGCCAGGGTAATTCGCCATACCTGCAAGATTGAAACGGAGATGGGAAGATTGACTGCTCAAGCTTACATGGCCCAATTCCGCTGAAACTGGCAATTGTACAGCAAAACTAATTGGATCAGCTAATCTAGAGTCACCAGTCCAGAAGGTCAGCTTGTGACAGGCATCCTTCTATTTGATTTCCTATCCTACCAGCTGGAATGGCTGACAATTAGGGTCGTTGAGTCACAGAGTTATACAGCACAGAAACAGGCCCTTCAGCCCAACTCGTCCATGCTGACCAGGTTTCCTAAAATAAACTAGTCCCATTTTCCTGCATTTGGCCCATCACTCCAAATCTTCCTTATCCATCTACCTGTCCAAATGTTTTTTCAAATGTTGTGATTGTACCCGCTTCTACCACTTCCTCTGGAAGCTCCTTAAACACACACACACGTCTGTTTTAAATCTCTTTCCTCTCATCTTAAATCTATACCCTCTAGTTTTGGACTCCCCTACTCTGCAGAATAGACCTTGGCTATTCACCTTATCTATGCCCCTCATGATTTATAAACCTAAATTTTGCCACAATCAAAGTTTCTGGTTATCTGAATTTGACTGATAATGAATTCACTCTAATCATTCTTCCCTTATGGCAGCTGATTGATAAATATTTGTCAGGATGAACCAACTTTCTCCTCCTCAAATAAATTCCACAGGATTATTTATGTTCAACAAAAAGAGGAGACAGATTTTTGGTGATAATACTGCACGAAAACTATGGGCAAATTCATGACTGTTCAGTGGGATTTGTGTCACTTTGTATTTGAATTTAATTTTAAATTGGATTTCTTTCCTGCTTTAGTTCATAGAGCAGAGCATCTATCAGTTTCCAGGTTTCTGCAAACTCTGCTGAATTGACAGGATGCCAGATAGTGGCAAGAGTAGGCCTGTAGCACAACCTACTATCCAAATTTGTCCTTCTGTGAAAAGAATTTTGGCTTGTCCACATTTCCATTCCTTAACCACTTTGGTCAGACCACAAATTTCACAGATGAGGAATCGTAGGTGTGATCCCACAACTATCATGCTCCCCTCTTCCCCCAGCCCTATCTCCCTTCATCCTCTCCCCTCAACATTTTTCTATCAAACCCTGAATGATTACATACAGCTTCAACACTGTAGAAATCTGCAGCTATACTGGGAGAAAATAAATTTCCAAAATCGCATTAGTTTATTGCTATGAAGAATGTCATTGCTTCTACACTGTAGAGTGGAAGGATTTGCTTTTTTACAAGTTTATTGCTTTTATGTGGACATCTGGGCTAATAAACCAACAGAGGTTTTACTGTTCTTCACAAGTCTAAATTATACCCAATGCAGTACTTTAAGATTGTCTTTGCCACAACACACAGTGCAAATGATGAATGGTGTTATCACTCATTCATGATGAGATTGATTCTTTAAACAGCGAAACAGCAAGGGCACTGTGTAACCAATCAAAAAAGGATGGCTGATAGCGTTAGAGAAATGAATGCCTGCCAACTGGACTGTATTGTTTCAATACTTTGTCCAAGATTAATTACCACAATGGAAAATTTTATAATTGAATCCAATAGAAGTGGTGATTAGTGGATTAACACCACAAAAAGTGGCCGTGAAAGTTGATAGATTGATGCAGACACCAACTAATGCCAGGATATGAAGTTCCATGGTTCTTGCAAGCTGGGGACTGCAGGGAGCATGAGCAGAATGACCACAGCTTCTTGGCAGAGGGAACCATTCAAGCTGGGGGAGGAAATAAGAAGAGAGCTGTGGGAAGGATCAGTGCAATTAGGGAGATAGATTTTATTCTCTGTAGCCATGAGGGGAGTCCCAAAGGCAGTGTTGCCTGCCCAGTGCCAGGGTTAATGATGGTTGCTCGGGGCTAGAGAAGAACATGGAGAGGGAGGGGTGAGATCATAAGAACAGAAGAACCATAAGATATAGAAGCAGAATTAGGCCATTCATCCCATCAAATCTGCTCTGCCATTCTACAATGTCTGACGTGTTTCACAACTTCTATTCTCCTGCCTTCTCCCTGAGCTCCTTACTAATCTTAAATACATTCAAGGACTTGGCCTCCATAGCCTTCTGTGGTAATGAGTTTCACAGATTAACCACCTTCTGGCTGAAGAAATTCCTCCTCATCTCAGTTCTATAGGGTCAGTTCATCACCCTGAGGCTCTGTTACTAGTGGAAACAACTTCCCCATGTCTGCTGTATCCAGGCCTCTTAGTATTCAGATCCCCCTCATCCTTCTAAACTCCATTGAGTACAGATCCAGAGTCCTCAACTGTTCCTCTTATGACATGCCCTTCATCCCTGCTCTCATTCTTGCGAACCCCTCCAGATAACCTCCAAAGCCAGCACATCCTTGCTTAGATACGGAACCTAAAACTGCTCACAATATTCCAAATGCGGTCTGACTAGAGCCTTATACAGCCTGAGAGTACATTTCTGCTCTTGTATTCTAGCCTCTCTTAAAATGAATGCTAACATTGTATTTGCCTTCCTAACTGCCAAATGAACCTGCATGTTAACATTAAGAAAATCACAGACCAGGGATCCCAAGTCCCTTTGTGCTCCAAATTTCCAAAGTGTTGTCCCGCTTAGAAAATAGTCCAAGCCTCTATTCTTCCTACCAAAGTGCATAACCTCACACTTTCCCACATTGTATTCCATCTACCATTTCTTTGCCATTCTCCTAGCCTGTCCAAGTACTTCTGCAGCTTCCTTGCTTCCTCAACACTACCTGTCCCTCCTCCCTTCTTTATGTCATCTGCCAACAGCAACAATGCTTTCAGCTCCTTCGTCCAGATCATTAATATTTATTGTAAATAATTGTGATCCCAACATGGACCCCTAAGGAACTCCACTAGTCACCGGCTGCTATCCTTTATCCTTTATCCCTACTCCTTGCCTTCTGCCAGTCAACCAGTCCTTCGTCCATGCCAGTATCTTGTCCCCTAACAGCATGGGCTCTTGTCTTATTTCGCAGCTTCCTGTGCAGCACCTTGTCAAAGGCCTTCTGAAATCCAAATAAATCAAATCCACTTGCTCTTCTATGTCTAACTTGCTTGTTATCTCCTGAAAGATTTCTAACAGATTTGTCAAACAAGCCCTCCCCTAGACAAAGCTGTGTTGACTCAGCCCTAATTTACCATCCGCTTCCAAGTATTCTGCAACATCATCCTTGATAATGGACTCTGAAACCTTACCAATGACCAAGGTCAGTGTAACTGGCTTATAGTTCCTTGTCTTCTGATTCCCTGCCTTCTTAAACAAGGGTGTTACGTTTGCCTTTTTCCAGTCCTCTGGGACCCTCTCTGACTCCAGTGATTCCTGAAAGATCACCACCAATGCCTCCACAGCAATCTCCTTCAGAACTCTGGGGTATAGTCTATCCAGTGTGGCTGATTCATTCACCGGTCTTAAATTCAGCAGATGTTGTCCACGGTGATGCCAAAGACATTGGTAGGACTGGAAAGAAAGTCCTGCTGAAAATTTTGGAACAATTAGGGGCTAAATTTCAAAGCACAACCTCCAAGTAATAATCTCTGGATTAGAATTTAGCAATGGGCAGACTGATACAGGGTAAATAAAGTTGAGTTAAATGTGTGGCTCAAGCATTGTCGGGTTGGAATAGGTTTCCAGTTTTGGGTGCTGGCTCTAGGACTGAAATAGAAGGAAGCTGTTCTGGTGGGATAGGCTTCACTTGAACCATGCTGGGACCAGTGTCCTGGTGGATTAGTCAGAAGTCACATGATGCCAAGTTATAGTCCAACAGGTTCATTTGAAATTACAAGCTTTCGGAGTGCTGCTCCTTCATCAGGTGATGTCACCTGCCAAAGGAGCAGCGCTTCAAAACCTTGTGATTTCAAATAAACCTGTTGGAGTATAACCTGCTATCATATGACTTCTGACTTTGTCCAGCCCAGTCCAACACCAGCACTTCCACATCCTGGTCAATTAAATAACTGGAGCCTGTAGTGAAGGCTTTAAACTATTTGGGGGAGGAGGGAGGGAATGGGAGAGGGGAAACATGAGCTTACAAAGCAAGACGATAAGGCAGCATTACAGCTGCACAAAAGCCACAGTTGGACTACTGTGTGGAGTTCTGGTCACCACACTATAGGAAGGATGTGATTGCAATGGAGGTGGTGCAGAGGAGATACACCAGGACATTGCCTGGGTTGGAGCATTTCTTGAAGAGAGGCTGGATAAGCTCAGGTTGTTTTCTTTGGAGTAAAGAAGGCTGAGTGGGAACATGATTGACGTGTATAACAATATGAGGGGCGTGCACTGCATGGATAGAATGCAGCTTAGTTGAAAGGTAACTAATGAGGAACAACAGCAGATGTTTAAATAATTAATTCATGACTAGAAGCAAAGGTATATCCCAGTGATGAAGAAAGATTCTCAAGGGGGATAAGCAATCGATGGTAACCAGGGAAGTTAAGCATCATAAAAATTGAAACATAAAAACACATAATGTGGCAAAGATTAGTGGTGTCGGAAGATTTGGCAAGTTTTAAAAAACAACCAAATAAAAATGAGGGAGAAAATAAACTTTGAGGGCAAACTTGCAAGCAACATCAACGCAGACAGCAAATGCTTATTTAAATATATAAAAAGGATACGAAAAGGAAAAGAGAAGACACAGTGAACATAGGCCCCTTACAGAATGAAGCTAGGAAATGACAGTGGGGAATCAGGAAATGGCAGAGGAGTTGAATAAAAACGCAATATCAATCATCACTGGAGAAGATATGACTAGAATTCTAAGAAGGAGGAGAAGAAATAAATAAATACAGCACCTCTCACTAGTGGAAAACTGCGAGGGAAACTAATTAGGATAAGGATCAATAAGTCTCCTGGATCTGGTTGGATGCACTGTTGAATATTAAAGACAGCAATAGTGGATACACTGGTAGTAATTGTCCAGGAATCCTTAGATTTTAGAAAAAGTCCCAGAGGATGGGAAGACTGCAAATGCACCACTATTATGTAAAAAGGGAAGGAGACAAAAACCAGATAATTACTCGTCAGTTAGTTTAATCCTTGTTATTGGAAAAATGTTAGTGTCTATTTTAAAATATGTCATATCAGAGCACTGAGAAATACATAACATGTTCAAACAGAGATAGCATGGCTTCTTGAAGGGGAAATCATGCCTGAAAAATGTACTTGAATTCTTTGAGAAGGTAACAAACCAAATAGTAAAGGGAAACCAGTGGATATAAGACATTTGGAATTTCAGAAGGCATTTGATAAGGTACCACACAATAGGGTACCTTTGCTACCTAATAAAATACAGAAAGTTGGGATAAGGAGGGGGACATTATCAGGATCACCAACCTGTAAATAATGGTGTGATGCAGTGATAATGCAGGGGTCACAATTATTTACAATCTATATTAACGATCCGCATGAGGAAAGTGAACCGACGATAATGGAATAACTTCCCAGAGGCTGTATCCCGTCACCAGGTCACCCTTTATTTACTTGCACACAGTGCACTGGCTGTAGCCAGCCAGGTTGGAGTCAATCACGTGAACTGAGAAGATTCTAAATCCCTGGTTATATTGGTCAACCGGAGCTTCCTGATCGGCCAAGGTTAATAACCTCAATCAAGGAACTCATAGTCAATGGATCCACCTGATTCCAATCACTGGGGAGAGCCAAGTTTGCTGAGGACACAAAAACAGCTGGAAATGCAAGTGGTGCAGATGGCTCAAACAATTTGCAGTAGGATACAGATGGGTTAAGTAAGTGAGCAAACTCTTGGCATATGGAATATAATGTGGGAAATTGTGAGGTTCTGCACTTTGGCAGGAAGAATAAAGGAGGTGAACTTATTTAAATGTAGAAAGACTGCAGAAAGTTATAGAACAGAGGCATTCAGGCATCCATGTCAACAAATCAAAAAGTAAGCATCCAGGTTCAACGGGTAATAGGGAAGGCACATAGAATGTTGGCCTTTATTTCAAAGAGAATAGAATATAAAAGGGGCGAGGATTTGCTAAAACTCTACAAGACACTAGTTAGACCACAGCTAGAATAATATGAACAGTTTTGAGCATGTGATCTAAGGAAAGATATACTGGCATTGGAGGCAGTCCAGAGAAGATTCACTGTTTTACAGGATGAGGTTAAGTAGGTTGGGCCTATTTTCAACGGTATTTAAAAGAATGACCTTATTGAAAAATACAAGATTCTTAAGGGCATGACAGGAAGGATGCAGAAAGGTTGTTTCCCCTCCTGAAAAAATCTAGGATCAGAGGTAATCGCCTCAGAACAAGGCATTGTCAACTCAAGACAGAGATGAAGAGGAATTTGTTCTCTCAGCAGGTAGTGAATGTATGGAATTCTTTACCCCAAGAGGCTTGTCATGGTGATCACTAAGTATGTATAAAGCCACGTTAGACAGACTTTTAATCAGTAAGGAAATCAAGGGTTATAGAGAAAAGGCAGGAAAGTGAAGTCAAGTGTAATCAGAACAACCATGATTTCATTTCATTTCAATGATGGAGGAAAATTGGGCTGAATGGCTTCCTTCTGCTCTTATGGCTTATTGTTTTATGGTCTTTTTTCAGATATGATCTACCATCCCCACCTGATCTGGACAAATTGGATTACACTTCCACATTATATCTTGGGAACTTGTCCAACAAGTCATTCAGATCTTGAAAGAATCATTTTCAACTAGCTTCTAGGATTACCCTAATTTCTGAAGGGGCCAAGCACTTCCAATGGAACACTGAATGGTAAGTCGGAGGTAGGCAGCTAAGCATTTGTCAGAGCCTTTTAAAGGTTTGCTAGAAAACTAAGCACAATTATTTTTGAAAATGAAATCTGTGAGTTCATGCTGGAATGGCTTGGTACCAAGATGCTTAACTTGATAGCTCGCAACATGACTGTTTTTTGAGGCAGGTGTGTAAAAGGTGTTACTCCACTAACCACTGAAAAAAAAGGCAATGTACTGCTGCAATACTACAGCTGGCAAAATTGCTGGAAGCCATCTCGACTTTAATACTCTCGAAATTGAAAATAATGTAGAACTGTTCCCATTCTCTTACTAACTCCATTTCACAGGCGAAAACACATTCAAACTTTGATTCTGCACATTTCTCAAATAAATTAGAAATGAGGCCGATGTCCATCAGTGATCTCCACGCTGTCATGATTCAAGAAGAACTTTGTATAAATCTTTTGAAAGTTATAGAATTTTTCTTCCTACATTAGCCTCTATATAGCTAAAGACTCCTGGCTAGGTGTCTCATTGACTGGCAATGGATGCCCTTCAACAGCCCACTAAAGCAGTTATTATTTAGGTGCGGTCCTTGGCAGTAGGGGGTTTGGATGTATTCTTACATCAGGGGTTAGGCAGGGAGGAGAGGGAGGGATGGGGCATCACAGCTAACATCAATCCTACCTTGACTAGCTGTGTAGAGTAGAATTAACTTCATCTTATTAAGCATCATTAACATAGTGCGACAGCTCAAGATGCTTTGGAGCAATGTTATCCAAAGAAAATTGGGAATCATGGCATGTACTAAAACATTAGGGCTTGAGAATGGGGCTGCGTTAAAAGAGTCAAGAAATTTATTGCTAGATTTATGCCATTACTGCACTCACGTTTTGTTCAATCCTAATGTCAAGGATGTTAATGGGGGAGGGGATTCAATGATGGTAGTGCTCTTTGGAAGTCAAGAGGAATCATTTAGACTCTCTTTTACTGGAAATGGCTCTTGTGTGGTGTGGACATTACTCATCGCTTTTCAGCACAAGCCTGGATATTGCCCATGTTTTTCCAATGTACTGGTACTCACTTCTCCAGTAATCTTCAGCAAATGCTACATCTGGGTTCCACTATCAATGAACATAAGGATGAGCAGAGAGCTATTTTTTTCACATTTTTTAAAACTTTGTGAAATCACTTTTTTTAATATATAACATAAAGTGTTGATTTATAGTCAATTCATATACTGAGTTTCTTATTCAAAATGTGGCACAAACATCAGAAGATAAATTATGGAAATAATTTTGCAATACACTGTTCCCAGTGAGGAAAAGTGTTTCAGGAAGAGTATTCTGCCAAACTTTAGGAACACAGTCTGTACAATCATTTTAATAGATGGCAGATCATGGACAGCATTCCTGCTGTTTTTTCAAATGCACTTGCTGGAAGTGTTACTCATTGCTGGGAGACAGTTTGATTATGGAATGATTATTCACATTTAAGAGCTGATCTTGAAGACTTTAGGAATAAATAATGTGTTAGTTTAAGGAGATGAGTGAAGACTGCAAGAACCCAACTTAGGATCTTTGATGGTACTTATGGCTAGGTACAATGAAGTTAGTTTGAAGTTAGGTCATAAGTCCACAATGGTACATAGGGAATAGAAGATAGAGTAGGCCATCTGATCTTTCAGACCTTTTCTGCCATTCTTTAAGACCATGCCTGATATAGAAACATAGAAACTAGGATCAGGAATCAGCCAAATTTGTTCATTCTAGCCTGTTCTGCCATTCAATATTATTGTGGCTGATCCTCTACCTCACAACCATATTCCCCCTCTCTCCCGGTACCCTGTCAGGCCTTTAAAATTTAAAATTTCTTTTTTAAATATATTGAGCAACTTGTCCTCCATAGCTTTCTGAGACAGAAAATTCCATGTTCACTATCCTTTGAGTGAGGATAGTATTTCCTCATCTCAGTCTTAAATGGTCTACCCTGAAATTCAGTTCTCATTCTTGGCAACCCTGAAACTGCTTCTACCCAAATTGCAACCATTTCATGACTAAGGAGATTGGTTAGCTCAGTTGGTTTACAATGTTGAGTGATGCCAACAGCATGGGTTCAGTTCCTTCACCTGCTGATGTTACCATGAAGGTCTCTACATCTTAACCTTTACAAAGGTGCTGTGACCCTCAGTTTAAGCAACCACCAGTTGTCTCTCTCTCTCTCTCTCTCTAATGACAGAACAACCTTATGATCTGGTAGAATTATGGTGACTGTACCTTTACTTGCACTGCCATTCATCTACCTTATTGTGAATGCTCTATGTATCAAGACACAAAGACCTTTTAAAGCTTCTTAGTCATCTTAACTTCAATCTGTCTGTCATCTAGAGCTATACCTCACTGTGCTATCCCCAAATCTCTTCATTCTCTCCGTATCTAAAAATCTATCTCCCTTTGTTGTGAATACATTTAATAGCTGAGCATCATAGCTCTCAAGAATTACAAAGATTCACAACTCTTCAAGCAAAGAAATTTCAATTCATCTCTTAATGTCCTAGATTTCACTCCAAGGTCAGGTAAGCTTGATTGATAGGTGGCTAGAGTGTAGAACAATACCAAAAGTGAAGATTCCATCACTGTGCCGGTTATGGTAGCTCATGGGCACTTGTGTCCTTACCTTACTCATGCTTGATGCCCAACAAGCTATAAAAGCATCTCAAAAAGATGCATATAGCCCCTTATGAACTGTAGTTAATTTCCAATTATCAACCAGGGAAGCATCCTCTGAGCATCTTCTCGTAAACATTTTATACACTTCAATTTGAGCACCTCACATTCATTGAATATCTGGGGAATATGGGTCTAGCCCACTCAAGCTTTTCTAGTAGGATAACCCTCTCGTCTCGAAACCAGTCTAGAGAACGTTGGTCATACTCCCTCGAGGACAGGTATGTCCTTCCTTAGGTAAGGATAACAGAACAGAGTACTCTTAGTTTGGCCTCACCTTACATTAAGAGCTTTGGTAAGACTACGCCTACAATGGATTATTATGGGAAAACTACTTTCATGTTAGATCTCATCCCTCTCATCCCTTTCAAATAAAATCAAATGAAATATTTGTTTCCTAATTGCTTCCGGTATTGCAATTCAAATTTCTTTGATACAAGGGCAAGTGTACCTGGTGCCCTCTGAATGCAAGCATTTTTCCTAGCAGACAACAAAATTATGTTTTATTTTTATTTTTCCTTCTAAATTAGGACCTTACACTTCATTGCATTAGATTCCATTTGTCTTGGATAAAGTAAAGGCTATTCTGCTAATTAAGCCATATTCCTTTCACAAATAACATCCAGATCTTATCATTTATTCCATCTCCCGAGGAAATCTATTCCTGTGGCATAGCAGGAAATCAGGTAACATTTCAGATTCCAGTCCAAACCCACTTAACAGATTTAGCATCACATTTCTCTAATTGAGCAGCTATGGAAATAATCTGTTTCTAAAAGGATTCCATTGTTCCTACTTGGAATTGTCTTACTAACTCCCAATTGTCTCCTTAATCAGATTATTATTGTTTAAGAAATAGTATTCATCATAACAATGTTACAATGTTTTAGCTGAGGTTTATTCCTGATCCAGAACTCTGAGTGAAAACTTCATTGTAATCATAACTTATAAATTGAAGCTTTATTAGATTTGTCTAGTTGCCCTGCAGTTAACCATCACATCTGCATAATTAATATTCATTATTTAAAAAATCGACACAACCTGCCCTCTCAATTTTCTTTTAGTTAAGGAGATATACACTTATTGGTAAGTAGTTTTCACAGCAGTTGGCCTGAAATTTGAGAACATGGTTTTACGTAATGATGTTGATTAGTTATTCACTAGGTATTAATAAATGAAAACAATCTCAGCAGAAGAGAAAACTAGCATTTATAGATACCTTATAGTCAGATTAAAACGCTGATTGGATTTAAAATAGATACTTTGTGATACCAAAAATATGTTGAAATACTGTCAACAGCATCAAAAATTTCACCACAATGAACAGGTCTTGAATGCTCAATGAACACATTCTGCATCCTTGCATGCTTTTGTTATGCTGGCTTCCTGTGACCCATATCCAGTTGTATCTGATATTCATGTGGATTTTTGCAAATGATGACATTGCTATGGTCTGGTGTAGTGGCCTCCACTGCAGGTGCTGGGTGTCGTTGACATCTCACCTCCATACCACCCCATCCAGAAGAACCACCAGGTCCATGCCTGCCAAACAGGATGCCAATTTTCCCATCTCCACCATGGTTGGAGCAAATGTCAGGACCATGAAGGCAGTTCAAGATTTATAGTGCGTATCCAGCTGCACAACGGCCTTTGGAAGATTGTGCCAGCACCAGGGATGACTTCTGGGATATCCTGGCAATGGTGAGTTGTTTCAGATATGACGAATGATAGAATGGGGCTAGAATCAGGTGAGTGGGGATGCCGTGGGAGTGGGATAGCTATAAATAAGTTTGGTGAAATGCAACAAGCGAACTGTCTTGGCCTCACAGACAGAACCCCTTCATGAAAATCGATAAAACTGACACTGTCAAAAAAAATCGATTTGAAATGTTTATCCAGAACATGATTTCTGCCATTTTCTACAAATATGAAAATATTGCACTTTTTTCCCAAGCAAAAACAATTTGGAGACCCTTTAACCTTACACAATGCCAAGCCACCCAGCTTGTAGTCAGCAGAATTCAGAACTGGTCACGTAATTCTCTTCATCCCTCTTCATTAACCAAAATTAAAGAGACAGTCCTAAAATATAACAACCATATAAAATTCAGTTTTTTAACAAATATGTTGGTCAGCTTGGTTGTTATCACATTATTCATGCCCCCTGTCTCTGATACAGTGGGTGACTGCTGTAATCATCCTTGAAGGGACCCAGACAGTGTAAGTCTGCCCATGAATTTCATTCAAGCCTCAACTCATCCCACTTCCAATTCTCCTCTTTTCCACTGAGAAACTAGACTGTGTACATTTCCAAGATGTGAAACAGAGCACCTACCTGGAGGCTGTAGCTCTCAACACTGCTTCCGCTGAACACAATCCCTGCATGGACCATGGCCACCATCCCCCTCAACATTTTATCTACGCAACTCTGGATCAGCAAATCACTGGCCTTGCCACATCATCAGGCCTGTTTTCAGACCAACTCAGACACCATTTCAGGCTTTCAACGATTTATTTTGGAACCACATTCATATAAACATACAAATTAGGAACATTGATCATTAGTCATTGATCCCCTCAAGCCTGCTTCACCATTCAATAAGATCATGGCTGATCTCATTGTAACCTCAAGTACACATTCCTGCCTATCCTCATAACCTTTCATTCTCTTGCTTAACAAGAATCTAACTCTGCCATAATAAAATTTAAGGTCTCTGCTTCTACCACCTTTTCAGGAAGAGTGTGACAGAAAAGGTTTTGTCTAATCTTTAATTTAAATGATGACCCCTAGTTTTTGAACAGCTCACAGAAACCTATGACTCCTATGCTTTTGCTGGGTTGGTCTGTGAGTAGGCACAGCCACACATCTCATGCATCTGTGGACAGACACATGCATCATAGGAATATAGGAACAGGAGTAGGCCATTAGAGGTCTGTGCACTTTTTTTGTATTTTTGTAACCCCTTTCTTTTAGTTTTATGTTGTCCCTTATTTCATCAGTTGTCTATGGCTGTTTTTCTTCTGTGAAGTGGAGCTTATTCCTATCTCAAGGGTATAAACTGATTCGGTGTGTCATTAAATGTTTCTTAAAACGTCCTCCACTTTTCTTCAATTGTTTTAGCCATTAGCAGAATTTCCCAATTAATTGTGGACAGTCTCTATCTCATCTCATTAAAATTGGCTCTACCTAAATCTAATATTCATGGTTTTTGCTTTCAAACATTATATTGAACACGATCATGTTATGATCACTGTTTGATAAACGTTTGTGCATAATTCCATTACTAGTTAAATCAAGCTCATTACTCATTACTAAATCCAATATTGCTTGCCCTTTGTTGCATCCAGGATATATTGCTGTAGGAAACTATCCTGGACACATTCCAAATATTCACTGTATTTCCGACATGCGCTTGTCTGCCTCTCCCAATCTGTGTTAGTTAAAATCCCCATTAATATATCTGCTTTTGTTACACACTTACCTAATTTCTGCATTTGACATATATGTCTCAGTAATGGCTAATAATCTCATAATGTCATAACCTCCAAAGTGAATTTGTATCTGCAGCTCAGTTAATTTACCTCTTACGTTCCATGCATTCACATGTATAACTCTTCTAACCTGCCCCGAAGCACTGATGCTTTATTCACCTATTTGTTATTTCTCGTTTCGGTTTCATCAATATACTTCTTACAGTTTTGCCGTTATCTGCTGTACCTGAAATAGAATTCCTGACTGGTTCTTTACTCTGTGTCGTGTTACTTGTTTTTGAAACTGTATTGACAACCCCCTTCAGGGAAAATCACTTCCCAAACTAAAGCGAGTGCATGTGCAATATGCTGTCAAATCTCCGTTGTGCAAAAGGCATAAACTCTATTCCTTAATTCTTCTTTGCACATTTAGCTTCTAATAGAATAAACATAGATGATGCTGACTCCATGCAACAATTGAGGAACAAATCTACAAAGAAATTATAAAAGGATACAAGAGAGTCATAGACCTTTTCTAGCACAGAGAAAGGCCTTTTAGCCCATCAGGTCCATGCCAGGTATCAAGCATCTATCTATTCTAATCTGATTTTGGCATGTAGACTTACATGTTATGGTATTTCAAGTTCTCTTCTAAATGCTCTTAAACATCTTGAGGGTTGCTGCCTCTACCACCTCTCCCTTATTAAAGGAATATGTTTCTTGTGTCAACCCTGCTTATGCTCCTCATAATTTTGTACACCACAATCCTGCTCAAGTCCCTGCTCAGCTTCCCTCCTCAGCTCCATGGAAAATAACTCAATCCTATCTAGTCTTTCTTCATAATTAAATCACTCCACCCTGGGAACATGCTGGTGAATCTCTTCTGCACCCTATCAAGTGCAATGACCACAATTGCACACTGTATTCCAGCTGTCACCTAACTAACATTAGACAGAATTTCACCAAAACTTCCTTGCTCTTGTATTCAATTCCTTGACCCATCAAGACAAGGATCTCATATAACATCTTAACTACCTCATCTAGCTGTCGCACTGCCTTCAAGGGTCAATAGGCATGAACACTAAGGTCCCTCTAATCCTACTTACTACCTAGAGTCTTACCATTCAGCACGTACTCCCTTGTAAATGCATCATTTCACATTTTTCAGGATTAATTTCTATTTACCACTGTTCAGTCCATCTGACCAGCCAGTTTATATAGACATGTAATCTAAGGCTTTCCTTTCTGCTATTTACCATACCACCAATACAAAGTATAGTTATAAGGAAGATTTTAATAAACTTAATATAGATTATGATAGTACAATGTAGAAGGCAGAGAGTCTATGAAGTGTGAACAAGAGAATCTTTGTGATCAGTATACCATTTGTCTAATGAAGAAGAAGGCAAGGATTGGGAGTTTAGGGGTCATTCTAGTGAAAATGCATTTCTTGTGAACACTAATGGAAATGCTCGTGATAGCCAGGCTAGCAGGGACTCCATGGCAACACTTTCTATTTGGGCAGACATGGCGTTATTAAAGCTGAACTCAACTGTGTAAATTGCTAAGTTCCTAAGTACAATGAATCATGTTGCATCTCGATTCCTATGATATTGTAATGCACCACATAGTTCTCTGACTTCCTTGAGCAGCACATTCATGAAGGAAGGCATGCATGCATGGTGTCACTCTCTGTCTAACCATAGGTCACAAACAGTCTTTGAAAGGGTGAAAGAATCTTTCACTAATTATGTGGAAAATTCACTAGAAATGGTTGTAACAACTCACTCAAACATTTGACAAATTCGTACAATGCTGAATCAGTATTGGGTAAGGTAAGAATGCTGAATGCCTGAAGGATTCGTGGATAAACAGGAAGGAGTGGGTTGGGATGCGTTGTATTTACAGCTTGATAGGACCTATTAGACCCAGGAAGGCTGATTGGAGCAGGATCCTAAAACAGGACTTAATTCCCTTATCAGCTTACTTGAGGGATATAGAAAATCCAATGTTCAAGTTGATTGCAATGTGCACTTCCAAAGGGAAATCGCACACAGGAGACTGCTACCAAAAATTCACACATTGAAACACTTATTCAGCACCCAGACATGAGCCAAATCTCTTTGTTACTAAATCTGATGGTTAAATCATTTTACAATTAATGATACTATTGTCATAACATCATAGCGGTAATTCTTCTCTTCCACCTTGCTACCCTTGTGTTCTAATTCCTGGAGGCATTCTCTTTCTTCAGTTTAGATCCCTCACCAAAAGCAAGCGCTCATTCAAAAGTGAACATCATGAACATCATCTGCTTGGTTAGCCGTTGTCAACTGAGTTGTGTTGTAGAATGGGGAGCACCAGTTGGCATTGCATCCTTGATCAAGGATGGGTAACAAGAAAAAGAGGCTAGATGATTTTGACATGCAAAACCCTGCTTTGATTAACACATTCAGTGCAGCTTAATATTGTTTTGAAATACTGTCAACACCTTTATTGAAACTTGTAGCATAAAACTTTCACAGCTGCAACTGTGACTGGAAGAAGAGACATATCGGAAAACTGCAGCATTTCATTTACAACAACAACCACACATTTCATTTATGTTGAGAAGTGACAATAATTTGGCAAAATGTAAATTAATTTAACATTTATCACCTTGGACACTAATATTAAGATCATTTTTTGATGGGTGATGAATGACAAATTAAGCCTTCCTTAACTGTAAATACCGTAATGAGGTTCTGAATAGCCAAATTGCATGATTTTGTTATTTATTCAATGAAGAAAAGCATGAATGATTACAGAATCTCTGTGAATAGGAGAGTCATAATTTATATTTAAATAACTCTCCAATTAGATTGTTAACAGCTTCAGGCAGAGTGGAGACTATATTCTGGCCTCAAAAAATGAAACTAAATGAGTTCAGACCAGTGGTGCAAAAGACTCCTCTGACTTGCATGATAATGTCCTTTGTGATAGACATTAGGGGAATCTCAGTTCTATTCTATTTATTTATGACACAATATTGCATCAAATATGCCATCAAAGTGCATTCAATTGGAATAGAATGGTTAGGTCCAATCCTGAAATGACAAACATCACTAGAAAGAAGTATGGGTTATCCTTTCAAAGGAAAGCAAATTAGTGGGAAATTCATGTCAAATTGTCAAATTGTGACTGCCCTGACCATTACATGAAGTTGACATAGGGAAGGAAGTGTTTCAAAAGAAAGGTATCAATTTTGTTCTGTGATAAGAACGACATTCATAGAGATAGGAAAAGAGAATATTAACATTGAAAGTCAATAAGTTCTTGATTAAATAGCTGTACTTGTAAAAGAAAAATTATCCAGAGAGGATTATAATGCTGTCAAATACAAAAGATTTTTTAGAATAAATTAATGTTCCAGATTTTTGATGAAATTCTTGGATTTCTTTTCCTTCTCACCCACTCTAATTTGACAGCGTACACCGTTCTTTTAGTTCCCATTATAATACATGACAACTGCATGTTCCTTGATTGAAATGTTTCAAGATGTTGACCTGAAACACTCTGGAAGGCAAGAGGATAGATTCCCCATGAGATCCATTGCTTGTCAGAATTAATAAAATGTAGGCATTTGTTGATTGGCTAGGAGCTATCCACTCTATCACCATTAATACTTTATTTATAAATTAGTCGTGTTCTTTCCACAATGAAGGCAGCACCAGAATGAAGCATACTCATCAGATAAAACCCAAAATGGAAATTATTAAGAAGGTTGTTATGTAACCTTTGACAACACCACTATAATATTAGCATCTCTTGTACAACTTTAGATCTTGCTGCCCAGGTTTTGACCAACTCCACTGCAACTTTTGGGATTTTATTTCTTATTTAGTCCCGTTCACAAATAAAATTTAAGGGCAATTTATTAGTTTCTCAGCAAAGTGCCAGCTTCTCCATGGTTTGGGGCTCACAGCCCTTCAGAGGATTCATAGCCCACCATCTGCATTCAGGAACGTTTTGGATGGTGAATTCTAAAGGTCTTACCCATGCACCCTGTATTCCAACCTACTGCTAACTCATGACTCTACACATCCAGGCTCCTTATATGCTCCATTTTATCTATGCCAACTCATTGATAACACATGGTCTCAGCCACTGTGCATGCCCCCCCATACTGTCCCATATCTATTATATGCCCATTCTTCAAGGAAGCATTATGCTCAGAACCAATGAGCCATATAAGAATAATGACAACAAGAGTGAAACAACCGATGGAAGGGAAACAAGAACCTATTCACAAATCTTCCTTTTTAAAAATACCTTCTAAATTGTCAGTCAGACAGACCACTTATGTCACAATAGTGCAGCGGCTTCAGACTTCTTAGATTACTGATTGAGTCATTGACAAAAGAGATCGCAAAAAGTTAGCTCAGTTGGCTGGATTGCTAGTTTATAATGCAGAATGATGCAAGAAATGCAGGTACAATTCTCACACTGCATGAGATCACTTTGAATGTCCTGCCTTCTTGACATCACCCCTTACCTGAGGCGTTGGTGACCCTCAAGTCAATTTCACCACCAAATGTCTCTCTGTAATGAGAAAGCAGCCTTATGACCCTTTGAGACTTTGGTGATAACTGCGATCAATCAAACAAAGTCAACAATACATTGCAATTGTCGCAATAAGACAGAGATAAATGAGTTCTTGCTTGTCAAGGGGATCAAAGGTTATGGGGAAAAAGCAGAAGAATGGGTTTGAGAAACATATCAGCCATGATTGAATGGCAGAGCAGACTCGATGGACCAAATGGTCTAATTTCGGCTCCTATGTCTTATGGTATTATTGTCTAATAGAACCATATCAGGTAATTGTTTATTGATCTGAGTATATAGGTAGGCAACAGAAGATCATATTCGCTAGAATTCAAAAGGTTTCATGGCTGTTTTTAAAATATTACACTGTACAAATAGAGTGGATTGGCAGAAGCTATTAATATGAATTGGGGAATTTAGGTCTAGGAAGTACAGCCAAAAATTAAAGCCTCACCTTCCAGGAGTGAAAGTAAGAGGCACTTCTTTATATAAAAAGAGTGGCAGAATTTGGGGATGCTCTGCCACAAATGGAAATTGATGCGAGGTCAATTGTCAATTTTGGATCTGAGATTGATAGATTTTTGTCAGCTAAAGGTATTTCGGGGATATGGGGGTAAAGATAGATATATGCAATTAGGTCACTTACCAGCTATGATCTCAATAAATGTCAAAACAGACTTGAAAGGTGAAATGTCCTATTCTAGATTCTATATTGCTGACATTTTGCTCTGAATTTATATTTGCTGTGTATCTGGAGCGTAGATTTCCACCCGATGAGAAATATTAAAAAGATCCTTTTGATTGACAAAGAATTTTCTAATATCTAGTTTAAACTGCTGCTTTAATAAATTGCATCTTGCACCACTCCATCAATTAGGTTTAAAGAAGAATTTGTACAATTGTGATTTAGCTTTTTAGCTCCTATGTCTTATCTTCCCGATCATTAACCTTCCCCGTGCCATCTTGACCATGTCCTTAACTGAAGCAATTTACGTAGAAACTGTAGGCTTTAGATCCCATAAGGGGTACAGACACAGAGATGAGTTGAACCAGCTTGTCACTGGCCAATGTGTCCTTTTCTATGATAACAAGGTGTGGAGCTGGATGAACACAGCACACCAAGCAGCATCATAGGAGCAGGAAAGCTTGACGTTTCGGGCCTAGACCCTTCATCAGAAATGGGGGAGGGGAAGAGGGTTCTGAAATAAATAGGGAGAGAGGGGAAGGCGGATAGAAGATGGACAGAGGAGAGGATAGGTGGAGAGGAGACAGACAATTCGAAGAGGCGGGGATGGAGCCAGTAAAGGTGAGTGTAGGTGGGGAGGTAGGGAGGAGATAGGTCAGTCCAGGGAGGACGGACAGGTCAAGGGGGCGGGATGAGGTTAGTAGATAGGAGATGGGGGTGCAGCTTGAGGTGGGAGGAGGGGATGGGTGAGAGGAAGGACAGGTTAGGGAGGCGGGGACGAGCTGGGCTGGTTTTGGGATGCGGTTGGGGGAGGGGAGATTTTGAAGCTTGTGAAATCTAGGCCCGAAACGTCAAGCTTTCCTGCTCCTATGATGCTGCTTGGCCTGCTGTATTCATCCAGCTCCACACCTTGTTATCTCGGATTCTCCAGCATCTGCAGTACCTATTATCTCTGTGTCCTTTTCTATGTTTATTCTAACCTGGGCCATTTCTGAGATACTGAATAAGTGAGATTGTACAGCTAACCGACTTTTGAGCTATCTGCCCACAAAAGGCAGGTAAATAATTCATCTAGTTGAAGGCCAATTAAGGCCTATTATCACAGATTTAACTGGAATTTGCCAATGAAGTTAGAGCACAACTGCCTGCAGATGATTTCCTGGCAGTAGGAACAGCACTTCGGTCATCCCTGCTTGCCTGGCTCCAGCTCCAGGCTGCTCCACAGGAGGAATTCCCCTTCATAATGCTGACCTGGCTGCTGAGTTCATTTTTAATTGAAAGTTCTAAAAGTTGAAGTGTGTTTTTTCAGCTACATGGAGCATGCTCTCTCTGTCTCATGCCTGAAAAGGCAGCTTGCCGCTGTTTCGTTGTTGCATGGCCTCTTATTGCCCCTCTAATGTCAAGAGCCCACCTGCTACCTTTTGTTGGATGATGAGCCTGCCCTCTGGCCATTGTCTGTCAAACATGAGGAAATTTACAGCCGGCATACTTGCCCACACGGAGTGGACCTCTGACACCCATTTGAACATTGCCGTATGATTCTGGTGCCTGTAGGTAAACTCCTTCCCCACAGAGTTTAACAAATACTCAAAGCTAGTTTCCTCACTGTTACCAGCACGCAATCTCAAATTAAAACATTCACAAAAAAAATCGAATAATTATAAGGATGTAATCTCATGTCTGTCGTGACTTCTGATAGTGAGTTTTGCTTTTTGACAATTGCAGAAACCAATTCTCCTAAATAAACATCTTCTTTCTGTCAATGCTTGATTGTACAGACAGCTAGACAAATCCTAACTGATTAACCCCAGTAAAGGCCAGTCACGAACTTGACATTGATAGTGACAGGTGCCTCCTGGCAATAGATGAATCCTATCACAACTTAATGACTGGCACATTAGTTTAACAGAACATTTGAACCATGCCAGCTGCATGCATGTGAGGACTCAGTTACCATCTGCACCAAGCTGCCTGTTAACATGCAAATTAACCAATTAAAATTCAAAATATGATTGGAAGGCATGCTAAGTCAACTCTGATTCATCAACTTTTTCTTTAATTTTGTAGAAGCATCAAGTAATGCTCTAATTTTGCGCTCAGCTATTTTATTGGTTGGCAGCTGCCCCTCAGATTTTAAGAGGACTTTGAGCCACCAACTCCACATGTGAAGACCTGAAAGGGTCTTTCTGCATGATCAATGGTACGTAAGTTAGAGTTACACTTATTATACAGCCCATTGATAAACAATTAGTGGCACCTATATTTAACTGAAGGTTTTAATTGATTATATGATATTGTTCCTGTTTCTGTGAAATATGATTATGAATCAGCAGATCAGATCCCAGGCAACATAACTGATTGCAACATATTTATCAACACAGTTGGATGCTGTCATTTGGATAAATGTGAGAGTACTGTGCCACTGATCTTAAATAATACTTTTAATCCAAGTCCAGTCAAAAATATATACAGCCAGGCCTTCAGTGCTCAATGTTGACTCTGTATCATGTCTTCAAGTCAAACACATACAAAGACACGTCCAACTGAATATAAACAGTCATCCTAGAGATAGCAAGGACTGCAGACGCTGAAGTCAGAGACAATACAGTGTGGAGTTGGAGGAACACAGCAGGTCAGGCAGCATCAGAGGAGCAGGAGCAGGAGGAGGAGGAGGAGGAGGAGATGCTACATCATGTTGGTCCCTGATTGAATAGAAGGTTGAGGAAAGCAAAGGTAATGGATACACAGCAGATGAAGGACCACAAATACACAAATGTTTGATAATCCTACCACGGAGCATTTTATTTTTATTCACGGGATGAGGGCATCACTGGCTGGGCCAGCATTTATTATCCATCTCTAATTGCCCCAAGTCAACCATATTGCTGTGTGTCTGCAGTCATGTGTAAGCCCGACCAGGTCAGGATGGCAGATTTCCTTCCCGAAAGGCTTAAGAACCAGACGTGTTTTTTTTCCCGACAACCAACAACAGTTTCATGATCATCATTAGATGCTTAACTCCAGATTTTTATGGAATTGATATTCCACCATCTGCCATGGTGGGATTCGAACCTGGATCCCTAGAATGTTACCTGGGGGGTCTATGGATTAACAATCTAATGATAATAGCATGAGGCCATCACCTCACCTAACTGTATTGGCTGATTCCTAAAGGATACGATTGTGAAATTGAGTCTGTATCAAGCAGTGGAGAGCTCAGAAAAAGAGGTCAACTGTGCTGATCTGATCCTCATCAACAATTTTGTCACAGAAATATTTGGCCACAATTGTTGAGTGGATGATCCATCTCAGCCTCCTCCAGAAGTCCCCAACCTCAGAGATACCAATCTTCAACCAATTGAATTCACCCCACATGATATCAAGAAATGGTTGGTGGCAATGGCTACTGCTAAGGCTATGTGCCTTGATGAAATTCTGGCCATAATACTGAAGATTTGTGCTTCAGAGCTACTTACACCATCAGCCAAACTGTTCCAGCCCAGCGACAACAAATGTCTTTATTCAACAATATGGAAAGTTGCTCAGGTGTGTCCTTCACAAAAGAAGCAGAACAAATCAAACCTGGCCAATAACAATACTTTCTCTAGACCTTCAGTAAAGTGATGGGAAGGGTCATCAACAGTGCTATCAAACAGTGCTTGTAAAAGCAATAACCTGCTCACTGCTGCTCAGTTTGAGGGCTATAATCTTTCAACATCATTACAGGCTTGGTCCAACTGTGGACATAAAAGCTGAACTTCACAGGTGATGGGAGAGAGATTGCCTTTGACACGAAGATAGCATTTGACTGAGTCAAGGGGAATCATAAAGAAATTCTCCAATGGTTGGAGTCAAACCTGACTCAAAGGAAGATGCTTGTTGCTATTGGAAATGAATCATCTCAGTCACAGGATTGTAAGGGCAGCAAATATATTGGAACATCACCATCTTCAAGTTGTCTTCCAAGCCTGGTCATCCTGGTTTTAACTTATATCGCTATGCCTTTACATTCCTAGACTGTAGCAGTTCAGGAAAACAGTCACCATTAACTTTATGAGGACATGAAGGATGGTCAATAAATGTCAGCCTACCCAGCAACGGCCACATCCCATGAACAGATGAAGTATGATAACTGGCAGTAGTAATCATCATTTTGTTCTTTTGAAGAAAGTGAGGATACTCTCCAGCGTGTGGTGTGAATTAATTGGATGCAAACTAGTTATAGATCTAGCATGTGACAACTCAGCAGTGAGCACTGTGGGCCATTCAACAAAAGTAGCATGTTAGACCAGCACAGTCTATAATCTAACGACTCAGCATATTCTCACTTGTCTACTATCACCAAGCTGGTAAAACCATTCTGGGTCATTGGGGTATCACACTGTAACAGAGAATGCCAGAAGTAACATTTGGCAAACCTTTACAGTGAGGAAATTACAGGGAAGTTACAGCCTGGATATATATATATGTCGGACACACGATTCCAGAAACCAGCTGGCTAAAAATTGAGCTAAAACAGTGACATTCAATGGATCAGATTCTGGCTCCAGTCATCAATGCTTAAAGATAATCAGGGGAACTACCAGGAGAGCCTCCATATTCCCATCCCAGTTATGGTGCAGCCCAACAGGTGAATGCAGAAGGCAGGGCAGTACTTTTTGTAAGTATCTTCAGCCAAATGGGATAAATCAATGACCTAATTCTCGCTCCTCCTAAAATCCCTACCGTCATAACTACCAGAGCTCAGCCAATTCAATTTGTTTCACATAACAAGTAGTAGAGTGGACTAGATAATTGAAAGTTTCAAGCTATCAACTGTGACCACATCTTGGTTATAGTAGCATAAGCCTGAATGTTAGAATTGGTAGATCCTGAAATCTCACTCAATCATTTAATGGTTTGTCAATTTCCTCCCTTTCCTTAATAAAATGGTGGAAGGGAGTCAATCAAATTATATAACATGTTCTTACATGTCAACACAATGGCAGGTCTGGTCATTACTTTGATCCAAGCTTGTACATGAGGATAGAGGACAAAGGGAGAGATGAGGCTAATTGCCTTTAACATTAAGACAGCATCAAAGACGTTTGGCAGAATACAATTGAATGGAATCAAGGGTTTCCAGTGGCTGGTGTAATACCTGACAAGATTGTCATAATATTTGAGGTCCAAACATCAAAGTCCTAAGATTATTGCCAGTTATTCTTCAGGTCAACTATCTGCTGTGGCACCAGTGATCTTTCCTGCATTCCTCATGAATTAGCATTAAGGTCATTGACTGATGATTCTATAGCACTCAGCCTCCTCCAACAACCCCTCCAATAATGACAATGAGTTGTGCAGTTTATGACAAGAGCAGAGTAAGGGTATGGAATTTGGGAATGGTAGTAAACTGGATTTTAAATTAGTTTTAAGGGAGAAAATAATCATAGCAATCTAGGACTCATTTTTTAAAGCAAATGGCATTGGATAATGGTGATCCCACTGGAAATCATTGCTGAACATATAACCTTTATGGCCAGATGAGTTGCAGTTTCATGCAAGCAAGGGGGAAAAAGCCATTGAATTTTGCCCTGAACTATGCAGTGGCAATGATGAGACCGAGGTACTGAGCTGTCTGCTCCAAAACCAATAAAGTAAACAGCTTGTGAGGCCTTAGAATTTTTTGTTAAGTTGCAGCGATAGAAGAAGCCTTAATGGGTTGGGTCAGGCTCCAACAGACCCAGGAGTTTTTTTAGTTTGAGCATTCACTGGCAGTTGCTGGGGTCTTGAAGCTGGATATGGAAACTCTTATTCTTCTCTCTGTTACGGCTAAAAGTTGGGTTCTCTTCCTGTTGTTAGTGTTGCACAAGACGAGCTATACTATTGAATTTATCTTTGCCAAGGTTGTGGTTATGGGATGTTACTATATTGGAACAGTTAATTAGTAGTATCTAATATATCTATTATTTTGTTGAGCATTTTGATTGAGTTATAGTTAAGCCAAATTTGTTATTCCATTTTTTGTTTTGTCTGTAATTTAACTGAACTGTTAAAAAGAAGTGTGTTTTGCTTAACATTGAATAATTTGACCAATCGAGTTGCATCTGGAATGCAATGCCT
Source organism: Ginglymostoma cirratum (assembly GCA_024137785.1). Taxonomy (NCBI): domain Eukaryota; kingdom Metazoa; phylum Chordata; class Chondrichthyes; order Orectolobiformes; family Ginglymostomatidae; genus Ginglymostoma; species Ginglymostoma cirratum. Next base: position 25,988,688 of record JAHRHZ010000248.1, on the reverse strand, counting down.
TACACTTACCTTTAAGGTAGAAAATGTTAGGGTCTAGACTATCTTTTTTATATATTTTGAGGAGGTTTGGTCTGGTCCACAACAAAAGAATATTGAAGATTAGGTTTGAATTCCTACCCGCAGACCACAGCTGTCAGTAATGCTTCACTGAAGCTTCATATCAATTTACACCAGCTCCATTCAATGCAAACAATGCCAAACATGCTGACTAAATCCATTGAAATCACTCTGAGGGCAAAAAATAGCAGGGAGTATCCATGCGGTAATTTCTCCATGTTGGGAAGTCACATCATGTCAATGATAGTTCTCAAATCTGCTAAAGTAGAAAGTTTGACAAATTGAAATTCAGCAGATAATGGTACCACAATTAAAATAAGTGATGTGCATTAAGTTAGAATTAGTGGAGCACAGAGGGTTTATAGGCTGGAGGCGATTGCAGAGATAGGCTGAAGCTATTGAGAGGTTTGAAACTAAGGTTGACGATATTAATGTCTAATCAAGATCTACCCCAGTGCTCTAGTAATAAAATCAAGTCAACAGGAAAGATATGACTATTAAAAGAGAAAAGACAAAAAGATAAGATAATCACAATTCAATACTACAACTTGACTTGTTCGAAAAAGCATAGCAATAGTGGATTCATTGATTTAAACAGCATCTTCAGTCTAAGTCTGTTAAAGTCAGAGGATAGAGTGGTAAATTAGCTTAGCATAGCAAGGACCAAGAAACAGCAATGGTATTACTGACCAACTAATCTGTTTCACTTGTTCTGAGTTGAGGAATGACTGCTGACCAAGATATCAGGGTAAAGTTTAACACACTTCTTCAAATTGTGGCAAGGGTTTATTTATCTGAACAGACAGATGAAGCCTTGATTTAATGTCAAACCAAAGTCATGACCTTTACCATTGAGAAAGACAATGGCAATAGTACATGGCAACACCACCACGTGCAAGTTCCCTATCCGGACTTTGAATATATCACCATTCCCTCAGTAACAGAAAGTCAAAATCCTAGAACTCCCAACTTTATGGCATTGTTGGCATACCAGGAGCAAAAGGACTGCAGCAGTTCAAGAAGGCAGCTCACCACCATCTGCGTGAGGGCTGCTAGGGATAGGCAATAAAAGTTGGTCCAGTCAGCAACACTCATATCCCATGAATGAATAGAAACAAATGAGGATAACTGGAAAAGAAGACCAAGGCAAACTCTTTGTGGTCGGAGATAGCACGAACTGCAGATGCTGAAGTCGGAGTCAATACAGTGCGGAGCTCGAGGAACATAGCCCAGTCCTGATGAAGGGTGTAAACCAGAAACTTTGACTTTCCTGCTCCTCTGATGCTGCCTGACCTGCTGTGTTCTTCCAGCTCCACACTGTATTGAACCTTTTTGTGCTTCTGTAAGGGACAGGAAAGGTTGAATGTCGAAACATGGGAAATGGGTCAAACAAGGCTGGGTTCTTATCTGCCACAGTGGCGAGTGGCAGTCCTCAGTTGAGGAAAAAGAAAGACATGTCGGACATTTTATGATGGAAGGTCTTGAATCCCTCTTGCATGATATCGTTATAGTCTGGTACTTGCATCGTGTGAATATTATTTGCCACCTGAAAGCCAAATTTGAATATTGTCTTGCTGTGGACATGAACTTCAGTGCCTGAGCAGTCGTGAATGGTGATGAACTTTGTGCAAGCATTGATGAACATCCCTACTTCTGAGATAACAAGGTGTAGAGCTGGA
>JAHRHZ010000248.1:25935479-25986552 GCA_024137785.1 Ginglymostoma cirratum | reverse complement strand
TCTAGGCCCGAAACGTCAAGCTTTCCTGCTCCTATGATGCTGCTTGGCCTGCTGTGTTTGTCCAGCTCTACACCTTGTTATCTCGGATTCTCCAGCATCTGCAGTACCTATTATTCCTACTTCTGACTTTATGATGGAGGGAAGATCATTGATGAAGCAGCTGAAGATAGTTGGGCTGAGGACACTACCCTGAGGAACTCCTGCAGAGATGCCCTGGAGTTGAGATGACTGACGTCCCACAACCATATTGAGAGAGATTAACATAGAGAGAAGGGACAAAGCAGGCAAGAGCAAGGAAGTTATGCTAGAATTGCATAACATGCTGGTTAGGCCACAACTGGAGAACTATGTGTATTTCTAGATATGGTTGCATTAGAGAGGATACACAAGAGATTTCCCAGGATGCTGCCTGCACTGTGCTGGGTTGTTTTCCCTGAAGCAGTAAAGGTTATAATGGGATCTGATATAGGATTATAAGATTCTACAGCACATTCCATTTTCTTTCTGATTTTTAGTATCTATAGTATCTTGTTTTTATTAAGTTGGAGGAATGCCCAGTTATTGATGTCCAGAGGGTGGATAGTGACTACAAACTTGTACTGTAGCATCAGTAAGCAAATTTAGGAAGGGAGGACAGCAGGGGTTAAGGATAGGAACATTTTCAAAAATGGCTATAATTTTGTCCATATTTTTGGCAAAAGATTAGACATAATAGTAAATCAAGTAACACTACGTATTTATACTTGGCTGTTTAAAATTAACAGAGGAAATCTCTCAAAATACTTCCTGTTTCCACATGTCTTTCATTTAACATTACTGTAGCATTCAGAATTGAATGTATAAGACACCCATGTGCATCTGCTTTCTTACTTCTTTTTAAGCACAGATCAAATAGAATTTTAGTTGGTCTTTTTGACATTGAGCTCCAGCATTATTCACGAATGATTTCAAAAGATAGATTTTTTTTTTCAGTTCTAAATGTTTTCAGCAAAGCAACTGAAATCTCCAAGCCCAATTTCACACCAGGCACAGCATGGTATGTATCATTCTGTTCAGCTCCAGCTGCTCCGCTATTGAAGATATCCAGTGTCTTCACAGATGATGGAAAAGATTGAAAATAAACTAAACTGTTTTCATTTCGTTTTAAGCTGAAACACAAATGCTATTTTGTGCTCTAAAGGTTTCTCTTTCCAACTTGAATCCAAGTGACTGGGGATGAATGGAGTTGCAATTGCGTCATCACATTTAAGGTATGCTCCAAGGTAAAACATAGTGTCAGATTTAAACAGCTATAATAAGAGAATTAGGAAATCCTGGTGTAACTTTTTTGAAACTTAAACAGGACTGATATATGGCACAAATTGTTGATATGGGTGGTGAACCAATAAAGCCAAGCAATTCTCCAAAAGGGAATGAGGCAAGCTATTGTCAATAAATCAGATTCAAGCTTAATAGAGGTAATCCTGTCTTTCCTTAAATAAGGGGCCCAAAACAGTTCACAGTATTCCAGCCTTGTATGGTTTGACTAGTGCCTTGTATAGTCTTAGCAAAACCTCCTTGCTTTTATACTCCATTCCCTTTGAAATAATAGGCTATACTCCATTTTCTTCCCTATTAATCACTGAACTTGGATGCTAGCATTTTGTGATTCATGAATGAGGACTCGCAAATCCCTCTGCTCTGTAGCCTTCTGCAGTCTTTCTCTATTTAAGTAATATTCAGCTCCTCTATATTGCTTGCCAAAATGCATAAACTCACATTTTCCCACTGTGATGTGTCTGCAAAGCTTTTGCCCACTCACTTGCACAACCTTTCTGTAATCTCTCTGTTATCCACACCACTTATTCCCAGCTAACTTTATCTTATTCACAAACTAGGTTAGAGAACATTTGCTTTCCTCATCTAAATTATTAATATATATTGTAAATAGTTGTGGCCCCAGCTTTGATACCTCTGGCACATCAATTGTTAGAGATTGCCATTCTGAAAATGCATTCGCCATCCTAATCCCAACTCTCTGCCTTCAATTAGTTGGCTAATTCTCTATCCATGCTAATATACTACATCCAACATAATGAGCTCTTATCTTATTAAGTAACCTAATGTGTAGAACCTTATCAAATGCCTTCCGAAAATCCAAATATATTACATCCATTGATTGCCCCTTATCTACTGCTTGCTTTATCTTCAAGTAATTCTAGGATGTTTGGATGATTTCTTTTTCATGAATCCATGCTGACTCTACTTGAACATTTTTTTTTTAAATGCTTTGCTATTCCATCAATTATAAAAGACTGACATCTACTCAATAACGGACATTAAGTTAAGTGACCTATAATTTATATTATGTCTCCTTTCCTTTTTAAGTAAATGTGTTATATTAGCAGTTTTCCAATTATCTGCGACTTTAACAGAATCTAAAGAGTCTGTTCCCAAGTTCCGCCCTCTCAAACTTAATGCTAAATTCTACTATGTTCCGTCATTATTTCCGATAGGATCTTTTCTGCCTTTGACACTATTTATTGCTGTTTTTCTACATCTGTATCCTCTATGCTTTCCTGACTCGTTCTGGATATTGTTATCCTATTAGCTGCCCCGTAATTTTGCCATATCCTTTTGCTTTGTAAGCTTACATTTCCCCTCTCCCAAACTGTGCCACACTAATTATTTTAAAGCCATCTCTATAGCCTTAGTTATTTGATTCACCAGGATATGGTTCACGTGAATCCCATCCTACTAGAACAGCTCCCTTCTACCCCAGTCCTAGTGCTGGTGCCCCAAGAACTGAAAGCCATTCCACCGACAGCCCTTATACAATGAGGAGGAATTTCTTCTTTCAGAGGGTACTGAATCTGTGAATTCTTTACTGCAGAGGGCTCGAGACGCTGGGTCATTAAGTATATTCAAGGCTGAGATAGACAGATTTTTAATCAGTGACGGAATCAAGAGTTATAGGGAAAAGACAGGAAAGTGGAGTTGGTGTTTTATCAGTTCATCTATGGTCATATTGAATGGAGGAACAGACTCAATGGGCTGAAGTGTCTAATTCTGCTCCTACATCCCATGGTTCTACGGCTTCTTCCCATTTGGTCACAACTACTGCTCCCTTCCAGTTCAATCTACATAAGCATGTGACTCTGCCATCATTACTGCAGCATCATCATCTTGTATGCTTCTGATGTTGACCTTTTCCTCTATAAAAGGAGATTAACAACAACATGGACAATCCTTTTTTGAACTCTTTCTGTGCTCAAGGGTTTGCTGTAATCAATGAGAGATGTTCCATTCTTCAGCAATAACGTCAACTCAGTAAGCGCAAAAGAAAATGAATCATTAGCAACCGAAGTTTCAAATTATACCCAAAATTATGATTTTAAGTAAAATTTGATCTTCTCTGTTGTAGCTCTTGTGAGGATTATATTGGTTTGTTACTCTGACAGCATTTTTCATTTTGTGTCTAATTTAGACTTGGTTTATATTGAAGTATTTGTGCCACTGAGGAAGAAGAACAGGAAAACTATGAGGAAGATTTCAAATCAATATCCAGGTGTAACGTTGGAATTCCAAATCATCACATGCCACAAGCAGTCAATTTACATCGCTGGAGGTAGCAATGGTAGCAAAAGTTGTAGCAGCTGATCCACAAAGCTGGTTTTATAACTGGGTGCAAAGACAAAGTTACTGAAAAAGATCAGCAGGTCTGGCAGCCTCTGTGAAGGAAAAAAAACCAGAGTTAATGTTTCGGGTCCAGTGAGCCCTCTTCAGAACTTCCTCAGACAGTATGCTTTCAATGGTGCTTCTGTAGAAGTTGGTGAGGGATGTTATGGACATGCCAAATTTCCTGAGCCAGCTGAGGAAGAAGCGGCATTGTTGTGCCTTCTTGACCATCGCATCTATATGGGAAGTCCAGGACAGGTTGTCGGTTATTGACAATAGCTGCAACCATTGGCTCTGGATTCATTGATACTGCAGTTCCAACCAAAATGTTAACTCTGTTTTTGTTCCTGATTTACAGCATCTGCAGTTCTTTCAGTGTATAACCCTGTGGTTAGTCAAACATTTACCCTTATGTATCTTTGTCATCCTAGGAGCTATGGCTATTTGAAACATAAAGCCAACCTGAATTCTCCCAAATAATATTGATTGATTGATTGATTGTCACGTGTACCGAAATATAGTGAAAAGTTTTGGTTACAAGCGGTACAGGCAGATCAGAGCAAGCAAAGGATGTACAGATCAAAAAGACTTAGAGGCATACAGGTTACTTTGCAGGTTACATTATTTGAGGCTAGAGTCCATTCAACAGTCTGATACTGGCCCGAAGAAAGCTGTTCCTGAACTTGCTTGTGCTTTTGTTTAGGCTTCTGTATCTTCTGCCTGACGGAAGAAGTTGTAGGAGATCATTGCCAGGATGCTATGGGTCTTTGATGATATTGGCCGTCTTTCCGCGGCAGCGAGCCATGTAAGTAGAGTCTATAGATGGAAGGTTGGCTTCTGTGATGGTCTGGGCTGTGCACACCTCCTTCTGTAGTTCCATACGGTTCTGGGCAGAGCAGTTGCCATACCAGGCCATTATGCACCCGGACAGTATGCTTTCACTGGTGCATCTGTAAAAGTTAGTGAGGGTCCTTATGGACATTGCCAATTTCCTGAGCTGCCTGAGGAAGAAGCGGCATTGTTGTGCCTTCTTGACTGTCACATCTACGTGGGAAGTCCAGGGCAGGTCGTCGGTTATTGACAATAGCTGCAACCATTGGCTCTGGATTTATTGATACTGCAGTTCCAACCGCAACAATCTGAAGGTTAAAATGTCATAATCTGGCAAAGGATAAACATTAATTTTCAGGAGCAGTGTCACCATTATTGTGGTGAAGACACTATTTTGTTGCCAGGAGGTTTGAGGGCTGTGGATTACAACTTACCTATAACTTGAATTGCAGAATCCCAGAATGGACAAGGGACAGCAGCAGACGTACCTGGCACTTTGTCCAAACTGTTTAAGAGAATGCCAGATTGCACACGCTCCCCTAGCAGCAGGTAACACAACCGATGCTCTGACACCTTGTCTCGGAACAGCACAAATTGAGTCAGGGACCTGCCACAGGAAATCAGGATGCTCCCAGGTGTACTTCCAAGCACTTTTCTAAATCTGTCACTCCAACTGAAGTGGAAGGAAGCTGGTCTATTTCAACTGGGACAATTTTACACTCAAAATGATAAAAGGAAAGCAAACTCTCCCTAGAGCTGAGAATATTTTTGCTCCTCGGTAGCTTCAAAATAAATAAATAACTTTCTGCATTCCATGAAAGCAGCCTCCACTGAATCGAAGAGATTTGTAGCAGTTACAGAACAGAAAAAGCACAGCTTCAGTAGCTGCTGCAGGTGGTGCTCAGGGACATGATATTAAACCTTGATTTGCATTTCAATGAGGAAACAAATAGACCCAGAAATTTGCATCAGTGACCTTAAACATTTTGCGTCTTTAGTTATGCATTAGCAGTATGTTTTCACATGAAGATGAGAAGGGGTAAGAAAAGGAGGAGACATTCTGGCAACAGCACAGAGACTGAATTCTCCCTGTTCTCACATCTCAAAATCACCAGATGGTAGAGTATGCTCCAGAGCCCAGATGTCCAGTGCAGAATGATAATTCCTCATTGTCCATATGGAAACAAGCAGAGGAAATGCAGTCAACTGGACTTAATAGTTTGTCATTCCTTTCCCTTTTTCTGCCATTATAAATACTGGTTTAACACCCGTAGCTGTTATTGAGCAGCCCAGCCCACTATTACTGAGGATTTTTGCACTATCTGAATGCTCGGTACACAAAAACAGAGACAGGTTTAACACATGCACACATAAATCATCCAGCATCCAGAGCTATTTTGTAAGAAGTTTCATAAACTCATTTCATAATCTTGAAAATCCTTAGCAAGGTGTCAGATAACAACTGCTGAGATCGTACACGGATGAGGGGCTTTGTTTATTTGGAGAAACTAGAACAGCTGGGATTGTTCTCCAGACTGAAGGTTAAAGGAAGACCGAATAGATGAATCCAAAATTCTGTGAGCTTAATAGAGTAATTAAGGAGAAACTGTCTCTTCAGCGAAGAGGATCAAAAATGATAGGATGCTGGCTTAAGACAATCGGTGAGACAAGGAGAAGCCTTTTCATACAGGAAGTTGTTATGATGAGAAATGCACTGCCTGAAAGACAGTAAGACCCTAAGAAATAGAAACATGAGTAGGCTGTTCAGTCTTTCTGAGATCATAAGAACTGCCAGTACCGGAGTCAGAGATAACAGTGGAGCTGGGGGAACACAGTAGGCCAGGCAGCAGTCTCTCAAAAGCCTGTTCCACCATTCAATATTATCACTGCTGATCCAGCATTCCTCACATCCGCTTTCCTGCCCTTTCTTCATTACACTTGATTCCCTGACTGATCAAGAATGTCTCTATCTCAGCATTCGATATACACAAGGACTCTGCCCCACAGTGGTCTCTGGAAAGGAGCTTCAAAGACTCAACCCTCTGGGAGAAGAAATTCCTCCTCACCTCAGTTTTCAGTTAGTGCCTCATTGTTCTGAGACTATGCCCTCTAGTCCTAGACTCTCCCATAAGAGAAAACATCATTGTAGCATTTGCCCTGTAAAGCCCCATAAGAATCCTATTGGCTCAAATAGGGGAACACCTCTAATTCTTTGAAACACTAGTGAGTAGATCTCAACCTGTTTAGGAAGGATGGTGAGAAAGATTCAACGGCTCAGATCCTCCTGTACCCAGATCAGTAGAGATCAGACATGGCTCACAAAATACCACTGGTGACTTTGGACAGTTCCAACTTCTTGCCTGGACAGTTACCCAGGAAATGTGGAGGCTGATTGGCTGAAAAATATCAGTTCTATCTATACAACTGACCAAACAGCTCCCAACTGCCTTTTGCTCTCCAATCCCTCAAACATTCCCCACACCTCAATCCTCCAACATCCTGCTGAGCCTGTGACTACCCTCTCAACTGGACCTGACAATTTAAACACCATGCCCCCACTCTGACCCCCCAACTCCTCAACTACTCCCCAACCCAACTCAACCTACCGCAACCACGTAGATACCCCTTGACCACTTAACAAACCTCCCAACCTGACCACTCACTCTACCCCTAACCCACCTGCCACCCTCTCCACCTGCCATCCTCCTCTTTTAGTCTCATTCCATAGCTTCCCAAAGAAGCTCTGGGGCATTTAAACTCTTACTTGACTGGAACGTCTGTGTTAACGCCATATGAAGGGTGCATGCCTTCATTGCTCTGTGATGGGTTCCTCAAGTTCAGCAAGTTTGGAACTTTAGCCCGAAATTCAGAGGGGAGTATGGGACTGGAAGTCTGACTCAGATTAGAAGACTTGGATTAATAATAACTTGCAAAAGGAAACTGACTTGAAAATATTTGCAGGTGAATGATGTAAATAAAAATGCATCTGAATGACCTCTTTCTACAATGTTTGATTCTACAACACCCTCCACATGTCTCTCCATACCATCCCAGTAAGGTCTCATTTTTTTTCAGACAAGGTCAGCACTGATATACGGTTCATGTCACAATTGACTCCTCATGTGAGTGACAAGGGGAAACTTTCCCTCCTCGTCCTTCCCGTTGCAGCCTTTGACAAGGTTGGACATTCCATCTTCTGCTAACACCAGATCTCCACTTTCACCTATCTCAGTATGACTGCTGCCACCTTGTTCCATTCTCACCTATCTCATCAAAGTCAAACAATCATTGACAATAATTCTCTTCCTGCTTTACATCATTACCTTTGGGAGTCCCCTCAAGAATCAGTCCTAGGCCTCCTCTTATTCCTCATCTAAAGGCTCCCTCTTGATCACAAAATCTGAAAGCATAGCAATACCTATCACATGTACATCGAAGACACCAAGGTCCACCTCTCTTGGGTCTACCACTGTTACTATATAATCAGACTGCTTCCTGAAATCCAGCACTGGATGAGAAATGTCCTCCAATGGGAGAATAGAAGACATTATTTTAACTCCTCTGTTCCAAACTCCATTTTCTAGTTACCAATTCTACTCCTCTTCCTGGCAACAGTCTGAGGTTAAGCCAGACTGTTCACAACCTTGTTGACACATTTGATTTTGCAGTGAACTTCAAACCTAATGTTCCTTTCATCATAAGGCCAACTTTGTTGAACAAGCTTTTGGTCACATGACCTACTATCTCTTTAATGTGATGTGGGTTTTAACTTTGTTTTAGAATGTTCTTCAGACTTTTCACTGTATTAAAGCTGTGATATGAGCCATTTTTGGCCATGGCAAACCATGTTAACTGAATAAAAACAGAAATTGCTGGAAATTCTCAGCAGGCCTGGCAGCAGCTGTGGAGAGAGATGGAAGTTAACTTTTCGGGTCCAGTGACCGTTCTTCATAACTGTTGTCTACCATCTGTGTAAAAAACATGTCTCTCATATCTCCTTTAAACTTTCCCACTTTTACCTTAAATCAATGTCCCCCAAGAATTTATATTTCTACCCTGGGAAGAAAAAGACTCTTAACTATCCATATTCTAGTGGTAGATGCCTGGAATGCAGTGCCAGGGGAGGTGGTTGAAACAGACCCATTAGTGAAGTTTAAGACACATTTAGACAGACACATGAACAGGCAGGGAATAGAGGGATACAGACCATGTGCAGGCAGATTGGATTAGTGCAGAATGGCATCATATTTGCACAGACATGACTATGCTGTCCTGTTCTATGTTCTATGTACTGTGTACAAAATAATTGCAACAAATCCACATTACATGGTTGACATATTTGCTACTCTGTGCTTCAAAGTCTCAATAAAGAAATTTAACTGGAAGTGATAGAAGATGTCATCAACAGTGCTATCAAGCAGCATCTGCTCATCAATAACCAGCTCAGTGATGCCCAGTTTGGGCCACTCAGCCCTCATTACAGCCTTGGTTTAAGCATGGACAAAAGAGCTAAATTCTAGCCTCTCCAGAGGTGAGGTAGGAGTGACAGCTCTTGACATAAAAGTGGCATTCAATCGAATGTGGCATCAAGGAGCCCTACCAAAATTGGAATCAAAGGGTATCAGGGCAAAACTCTCCAATGGTTGGATTCATACCTGGCACATCGGATGATACTTGTGGTTGTGGGAGGTCCATCATCTTAGCTCCTGGACATCCCTGCAGGAGCTCCTCAGGGTACTGTCCTAGGCACAACCATCTTCAGCTGCTTCTTCAATGACCTTCCCTCCATCATAAGGTCAGAAGTGGGGATGTTCGCCAAAGATTGCACAATGTTCAGCACCTTTCATATCTCCTCAGATACAGAAGCAGTCCATGTTCAAATGCAACAAAATCTGGACAATATCCAGGCTTGGGCTGACAAGTGGCAAGTGACATTCACGCCACACAAATGCCAGGCTATGACCATCGCCAATAAAAGACAATCTAATTACTGCCCCTTGACATTCAATGGTGTTACCATCTTTGCCTTCCCCCACTATCAACATCCTGGGAGTTATCATTGAGCCGAAATTCAACTGGACTTGCCACATAAACACAATATCTACAAAAGCAGGTCAGAGGCTAGGAATACTGCAGTGAATAAATCACCTCCTTATTTTCTAAAGCCCATTTCTGTCCCCCATTTACAAGGCACAAGTCAGGAGTGTGACGGTAAAGCAGCCTGCTTGACCGGCACGAAATCGACAAGTGTCCACACTCCACCAATGCTAAACAACACCAGTGTGTACTATCTAGAAAATGTACTGCAAAAATTCACCAAGCCTCCTCAAGCAGTACTTTCCAAACCCATGACCACTATATTCTAGAAGGACAAAGGCAGCAGATACATAGAAACACCACCACCTGCAAGTTCTCTTCCAAACTACTCACCATCCTGACATGGAAATGTATCATAGTCACTGGATCAATATCCTGGAATTCCCTCCCTAACAGCACATGAGCTGAAGCAGCTCAAAAAGGCAGCTCACCACCACTTTCTCAAGGGCAACCAGCATAGGCAATAAATGCTCGCCAGCCAGCGATGCCCATATTCCATGAATAAATTAAAATTATAAGACGGAAGAGCAAAAGCAATTTATTTAGCCCTTCATATCTGTTTAACCATTTAATGAGACCATGGCTGATCAGATTATCCTCATTTCCCTGCATTTTCCCTACGGCCCTCTGTCGTAAATAATGTTAAAACTTCACTCCACACTGAGTGAAGAAATTTCTCCTGATCTTTAAGACTATGCTCTCCAGTCCTAAATTCTCCCACAGGGGTAAACAAACTTTCTGCAACTAAACTGTCAAGTCACCTAAGAATCTTGCATGTTTCAAGAATATCACTTCTCATTCTTGTAAATTTCAATAGGTAAATAAATGTAAAAATTGCAGACCCTCTTGGATCTTTCCAGAATCTAGGAATTCTTGCAAGATTGCTACCAGTACATCCACCAACTCTGTATAATATCCTAAGTTTCATCTCATCAGGAGGTCCAGGAGATTTATTGGTCTTTCGCCTCATTGGTTCCTCAGCACATTTTCTCCAGTGATTTATTTCTTCTCCTCCTTTTTTCCCTTGAATGTTCAATAATTTTGGAATGCTATTCGTGGTCTTCTATGTCAAGACTGTGCAAAGTATTTATTTCACTCTTCTTGCATTTCTTGATTCCCCATTATTTGTTCCCCAGTTGCATTCTCTTAGGGGCCTTCGTTAGCTTTAGCTTCTTGCTTCCTTTTAATACATTTAAAGGAGTTCTTGCTGTCCATCTTGATATTACTTACAAGGTTCCCCTTAAAACATATTTCCTCCCTCTGTTTTTATCCCCAGATGGCCTTTGTTTATTTTTAAAACTTTCCCAATACTCTAGCCCACCAATAATCTTTGCCATATTGTATGTTTTTTCTTTCAATTTACTTAGAAACATAGAAGATAGGAGCAGGAGGAGGCCATTCAGCCCTTTGAGCATGCTCTGCCATTCTTCACGATCATGGCTGATCGTTCAACTCAATAGCCTAATCCTGCTTTCTCTCCATAAACTTTGATCCCATTCACTCCAAGTGCGGTAGCTAGTCGCTTCTTGAATACATTCAATGTTTTGGCATCAATTACTTCCTGTGGTAATGAATTCCACAGGCTCCCCACTCTTTGGGCAAAGAAATGTCTCCTCATCTCCATCCTAAACAGTCTACTCCGAATCCTCACACTGTGACCCCTGGTTCTGGACACACCCACCATCGGGAACATCCTCCATGCATCTACCCTGTCCAGTCCTGTTAGAGTTTTATAAGTGTCTATGAGATCCCCCGACACTATCTTTAACTTCCCTGATTAACCTTGAATGGTTTATCGCCTTCCTTGAATACGTCTTTCTCACTGGGAAGTATCTTTGCTTTAAGTCATAAAATATTTTCCTAAACATCTACCATTTTTCCTCAACCACCTTTACTCCTAAACCTCTTCTCGAATCCACTCTAGCTGAAGTTTGAAATTATTTTTAGCCTATTCAGTGGCAAAGGATTGGGAATCTATTTTATTTGTTCATGGGATGTTGTTGTCACTGGCTTTGCCAACACTTATTGTCCTTCCATAATTGCCCTGGAGAAGGTGGAAGAAAAGTAAAACAAATTCTCATTATGAACATTGTTGAGGATACTGATTTCATCCTTGAGAAACCAGGGAATGATTTTCTTTTATTCAAACATGGGATGTGAGTGTCATTGGCTAGGCCAACTTCTACTGCCAATCACTAACTGCAGGGGTTAGTTAAGAGTCAACCACATTGTTGTGGGTCTGGATTCATCTTCGGCTAAACCCCATAAGGATGGTAGATGACCTTCCCTAAAAGACATTAGATAAACACATGGGTTTTTACAACAACCGACCGTGGCAACACAGTCACTATCAGACTAACTTTTTAAATCCAGATTTTATTGAAGTCAAATTTTATTATCTGTCCTGGTGCGATTTGAACCCAAAGCCTCAGAAACAAACACAAGAATTTCTAAAAAAGCTCAGCAGGTCTGGCAGTATCTGTGGAGGGAAATCAGAGTTAATGTTTTGGACCCTTCCTCAGAACATCAGCCTGGTGTTCTAGTTTACTAGTTCAGTGACTTTACCACTACACTTCCAGCTCCCTTTAAAGATGAACATGATTAATTACATATCATAACAAGCTGGGAAGATCTGCAAAGTCAGAGAGATGAACTAGAAAATCATTATGGAGATACTTTATGGCATTGAGCAGGAGGATTGTATGGAGTTAAGATAAGAGGCAGGGATAATAAAATGATCATAAGTATTAGCTTGCCCTAATGGACATACAAAGAATTTTCTTTAGATTGGTAGCTGAAGTTAAAACACAAAACTAGGATTGTGAGAAGAAGCAGTCATATAGAGTTGAAACTTGGTTTTTCCAAAGGTATTACCAAAGCTGGGAATGAAAGAATTGAGATTTTTAGCGAGGAAATAATTGTCACAGAAAAGCAGATTAAAGCAAGACAAGGAATTCATGGATGTACAACAGGTATCTGAAGAATTGTACAATCTTTGACATATTTTATATATTTTAATAGCATAAAGAAGAAAGGCAAGGATAGGGGCTTTCCACTGTTGAAATGTTTGAAGTGAAAGTTGGTGAATATTATACAATATGCTGTCTGGCCCATCAGTGTTCCTGATGTAGTCCTGAGGATATAGTAAAGACACCTCGAGAGGTTTGGATTGGAAGTGCAGGACATTGTGATCTTCGTGAAATGGGATCAGCTCATATTGTTCTTCTGGAAATTGACACATTAAAATGCATTTACACTACATGCTGCATGCACAGCTGGTGGTGTGGGAGACCGCAGAATAAATCATGTTTGGATCCTGTAAGGAATCAATAGCCTTAATCAACAGATTCAATGGGCTTTTACTGCTGCACAGTAAGAACGACAATGATAGAAGAAACTATCAGACTATTCTGCGAGGACCTGTCATCATCAAAGATTTCACTTTCAAAGAAAACTGCATGGTGACATTTCAGCATAGAAATAACTTAGCAGTACAAGCACATTACAGCACATGCTCCCAGAAGCCAACAATAAGATCAAAAGAAAGCTATTGGAACTTGCTTAATTCTCCCATCTGACTCTTCTCCCCTCCCCATTGTTTAATTTGTCAGAGTATATTCTTATGCCCAAGCCTCCCAATACTTCTGTCCAACATCATCACCTGAGCAATAGTCAACCTTCTAGCTCAAATATAACAGAAAAACTCCAGTGGGATAACTTAGAAATAAATAGGGGGGAAAACAAACAACTGTGGGAAATCTAGAATAAAAACAGAACTGTATTCACACATCAACCAGCATCTAATAGAGTTAAATTGTTTAAAACTTTGAGGTTCCAAAAATCATGTGGCTGAGAACACTTTGTAAGGTAGAAACACAAAAGATCTTAACATAAACAGGCTGAGAAATGATGATCGTGTTCCCATGCGACATAAGAAATTAATGAGATTTTTCTGATAAGAAAGATGGCCAGAATTTTAATCTGCGGAAAAACAAATACATTGAGAAGGATAAAAGTACAGTATGAAAGAAAGAAATAAAGAGTAACGAGCCATAGCAAAGTCTTTGGATCCTCATATTCTATGGTATTTGCAAGAGTTTGTTGAGCAATTATAGCACACTTCTAAATGAAGAATTATTACATCGCTAAGCTTTTGACCTCTCTGATAACTCCAGCCTTCACCAGAAAATTAGTGATAAAAGCATGCTATCAAAGTGTTTCATGTAACAGCTCCTCCTATAAAGCACAAATGGATCCAGAGCTTTTCTTTGTTGTCATTTGCACACCTATTTTCTTTCAACACCCAGGTGTTTCCTTTCTTTTGGTTTCTCATGACAATAACCAGTCTCTACTGTATCCACTGAAAAGCCACACTTCCCCATTGGCAATGAACTAACACATGAAACGTTAGTTCAACTATTTTCTCAGTAGATGCTAGTTGACCAACAACAAGCTTCCAACAACACATTAATTTTGTTCCACCCTTGCTTGTTCATGGGTCATGAGGGTGGGATAATGGAATATTCCAGAAAAGAATTACTGTTCTGTGTTTTTATTTATACGCACTGTTATATCTCCTGTAACTTTTTTCATATATTACATGGGACATGCAGTACCATTTCTTGATGTTTTCTGCAATCTAAATGTGATAACATTTTAGTGACCTAATGTGAGAGTATGGCTAAACAATCATGGAATCCCTACAGTGTGGAAGTAGGCCATTCAACCCATTGAGACCACACCAACTCTTCAAACAGCATCCCACCCAAACCCACCCCATCCCTGTAATTCCCATGGCTAACCCACTTAGCCGGCACATCCCTAAATACCATTAGGTAATTCAGTATGGCCAATCTACCTAACCTGCACATCTTCTGTGGGAAGAAACCACAGCACCTGGAGGAAATCCATGCAAACATGTGAAAATGTGCAAACTTCACAGTCACTCGAGGGTGGAATTGAACCTGGGTCCCTAGTGCTGTGAGGCAGCAGCACTGACCCCTGAGCCACCATGCCAAGTCAGATATTGAAGAACACAAAATGCCACATATATAAAATTTAGAATAGATTTAATGCACATTTTAAACATTTGCTTAAAATGGGAATAACACTGGATCAGAGCTAAATGGGGCAAGACATATCACAACAAGTTAGATTTCTTCCTGCCTCCATCATCTCAAAAATGTCATGCCCACAAAATTGCAGGAAGTGTGAGCCGACTGTGGCATATCTTGGGCAATGGGGCATTTGAAACTTTTGTGATAATGAGACCAACAGTGTATCAAAGAATTTGCTTCATTCGTACATAGGATGTGGGCATCTCAGGTTGGGCCAGCATTTATTCCCCATCCCTCATTATGCTGGAGAAGGTAGTTCATTTGTTGCATGGTTTTATGCCCACAATCACGAGTTTAGGTTCAAGACTGTCTTGTTGAAGAGAAAGCAAAGTCAAGAACTGTCTTCACACCTATTAAGACTAAATACTACAGTATGTACCATTCAGACATCCACCAGGCTCCTACTGTTTGTCTTAATCCACCCAGGAAAGGATGCTGATACACAAGCCTCACTACTCCCAGACTCATCACAGAAGTTAAAGATTTAAATAATATACTTCAAAGTTCCCAATTTTTCTGTCTGATGAATACAGGTTTCTGTACTTACCAAGAAGCTACTATTTATTACTAATAAACCAGTTCTAAACATAGGTAAACAAAATTTAAATGATCAACTTACAACTCTACCTCTTCTTAACCCCTATACACACATGCAGATAGACACAGACAAACAAAAATACTTGGATGTTATGGGTGGAGAAAAAATATTAAGGTGAATACAGTTACATCGAATCCAGTTTGCAGGATTCCACAATATGTACTTTTGCTTTTCCTGAGTCCTTCTGATCTCCAATTTTCTTCTTTCAAAGCCCTTTCACTTCTTCACTACAGGCAAGGCAGTTGGGACATTAATTGTTCAGTTTCTCAGTCACTGGCTTATAGGTCAGTGGCAAGCTACTACTCACTTATTTGCTACTTCTTCACAAGGAGAGACAGAGATGCTGCCTTTTTAAAGCCTGGAGTAGATCCATGACATCATTAGAAGGTTACTCTAAAGTCTTAAAGACCTGACACAACAGTGTGGTAAACTGCCTTCTTGAACTGCTGCAGTCCTTGAAATTTAAGAACTACCAAGAAGAGAATAACAGGATTTTTATCCAGCAACAATGAAGAAACAGTGATAGAGTTCCAAGTCAGGATGGTGTGTGACTTGAACAGCAAGTTGCAGATCATGTTCCCAAAAATCTCCTGCCCTTGTCCTGCTGAATGGGAGAGGGCACAGGTTTATAAGTTCTGTCAAAGGAATCTTGACAAGTTACTCCAGTGAAGGTAGTACACACTGCTGCCACTGTGCATGGGTGGTAAAGGGAGTGAATTTTGAATGGGGTTGATAGGGTGACAATCAAGCACATTGTAATGTCTTGGATGGTGTCAAGCTCCTTGAGTGTTGTTCAATATGCAACCATTCAGTGCAGAGCATTCCATCACATTTCTGACTTGTGCCTTGCAGATGGTTTAGGGAGACAGAAGGTGAGTTACTTGGTACAGATATCCTATCCTCTGACCTGCTAATAGGTTGCAATTGCCTTACTGGATTTGTCACACTTTTTGTGCAATGAGAAATAAGAACTAAACAGGAGAAGGACTAAGAAAGGGGCTAAGTGATAGAGAGTAGATGAATTCAATGCCAAGGCAGGGATACAAAGTATAATAGTGGAGGGAAAGATAGATAAAGAGGGAGAAAAATGGAGACAAAATAAAAGGTAAAGCAAATTAAGAAACGAATTTGACACTTTTAAAATCTCTGTTAACAATACAAAACCTGAAGGATTGAAACACATGATTCAATTTGTTCATTTCTCAGCATTTCTTCCATAATAAAGTCAGAAGTGTGGATGTTCACCGATGATTGCACAATATTCAACACCATTTACGATTCCTCAGATACTGAAGTAGTCCATGTTCAAATGCAACAAGAACTGGACAAGATTCAGGATGGGCTGATAAGTGGCAAATAACATTTGCGCGACACAATTGCCAGGCAATGACTATCTCCAATAAGAGACAACTTAACAACTGACCCTTAACATTCAATGACGTTACCATCAATGAAATCCCTGTTATTAATATCCTGGGTGTTACCATTGACCAGAAACTTAACTGGACTCATCACATAAATACATGGATACAAGAGCAGGCCAGAAGCTAGGAATACCATGGCGAGTAACTCACCTTCTGACCCCCGAAAGCCTGTCCAACTTCAAAAGGCACATGCCAGGACTGTGAAGGAATACTTCCCACCTGCCTGGACGGATGCAGCTCCAGCTGAAGATGGTTGAGCCTAGTACACTACCCTGAGGAACTCTTGTTCAAATGTCCTGGAGCTGAGAAGACTGACCTCCAAACACAACCACCTTCCTATATGTCAGGTATGACTTCAACCAGCAGACAGTTTGCCCTTTGATTCCAGTTTTGCTAGAGCACGTTGATGCCATACTCGGTTGAATGCAGCCTTGACATCAAGGGCTGTCACTCTCACCACACCTCTGGAATTCAGCTCTTTTGTCTATGTTTGAACCAAGGCTGTAATGAGAGCAGGAGCTGAGTGGCCCTGGCGGAACCCAAACTGGGCATCGCTGAGCAGGTTATTGCTGAGCAGGTGCTGCTTGATAGCACAGTTGATGACACCTTCCATCACTTTACTAATGATCGAGAGTAGACTGATGGGGCGATAATTGGCCGGGTTGGATTTGCCCTGCTTTCGTGTACAGTACATTCCTGGGCAATTTTCCGCATTATCGGGTAGATGCCAGTGTTGTAACTGTACTGGAACTGCTTGGCTCATGGTGTGGCAGTTCTGGAGCACAAGTCTTCAGTACTACTGCCAGAATGGTTTCAGGGCCCATAGCCTTTGCAGTATCCAGTGCCTCCAATAGTTTCATGCTATTACATTAAGTGAGTCAAATTTGCTGAAGACTTGTTTCTGTAATGATGGAGACCTCTGGAGGAGGCTGAGGTGGATCATCCACTTGGCACTTCTGGCTGAGGTTGCTGCAAATGCTTCAGCCTTATCTTTTGCACTGACCCGTTGGGATCTTCCATCATTGAGGATGGGAATATTTGTGGAGTCTAGTCCTCCAGTGAATTGTTCAATTGTCTACCACCATTCATGACTGGATGTGGCAGGACGGCAGAGCTTAGATCTGATCCGTAGTTGTGGGGGTGCTTAGCTCTATCTATCACTTGCTGCTTTTGTTGTTTGTCACACAAATAATCCTGTTTGGTAAATTCACCAGGGTAGGCGCTTCATTGTTAGGTATGTCTAGTGCTACTCTTGGCATGGCCTCCTGCCCTCTCCATTGAGCTATGTCGATCCCCTGACTTGACAGTGATGTTCAGTGCAGGATATGCTGGGCCATGAGGTTGCAGAATCCTGCTGCTATTGATGGCCCACAGAGCTTCAGGGATGCGCAGTCTTGAGTTGCTAATTCAGTTCGAAGTCTGTTCCATTTAGCATGGTGATAGTGCCACACAACATGATGGAAGATAGTCTCAGTATGAAGTTGGAACTTCATCTCCACAAGGACTCTTACTGAGACTGTCAGGGACAGATGCATCTGTAGCTGGCAGATTGGCAAGGATGAGGTCAAGATATGAGGTATGTTTTTCCCTCTTGCTGGTTACATTGCTTGTCTTCAACACCTGCGGCAGACCCAGTCTTGCAGCTATTCCCTTCAGTACTTCTGCCGAGCCACTCTTGGAGGTGGACATTGAAATCCCCCACCGAGAGTACATTTTGTGCCCTCGCCACCCTCACTGCTTCCTCTGAATGTGAGAGAGGATGGTATGTGATAATCATCAGGAGGTTTCCTTGTTTAGTTTAATCTGAAGCCATGAGACTTCACAGGGTCCAAACTCAATGTTCATGACTCCCAGGGCAACTCCCTTCCGACTGTATGCCACTGTGCCACCACCTCTGCTGGGCCTGTCCTGCCATTAGGACACGACATATCCAGGGATGGTGGTAGTGGTGTATGGAACATTGTCTGAAGGTATGATTCTGTGAATATGACTATGTCAGGCTGTTGCGTGACTAGTCAGTGAGACAGCCCTCCCAGTTTTAGCACTTCTTGTTTCTGTTGTTGTTGTTTCTGGTGCCTAAGTCAATACCAGATGGTAATACAATTGTGTTTCTTTGCTGACTGATACAATTGAGTAGCTTGCTAGGTCATTTCAGAGGGCAGTTGAGAATCAACCACATTGCTGTGTGACTGGAGTCACATGTAGGCCAGACCAGGTAAGGATGGCAGTTTCCTTCCCTGAGGGAAATCAGTGAACCATTTGTTTTTCCCTTCCTCACAACCTGCAAGGGTTTCATGGTCATCAGTAGATTTTTAATTGCAGATTTTTAAAATCAAATTCAAATTCAACCATCTGTGATGATGGGATTTGAAACTAGGTCCCCAGAACATTAGCTGAGTTTCAGGATAAGTACCACTTGGCCATTACCTTATAACTCAAAACCATCTGAATATGCAACTGCTGTATTTGTATGAATATAGAAGAAGAGTTTTTAATTTTCTCTTTTTTTTTGCTTAAAATGTCACTGCTAATCAGAGAGACATCCTATCCTGCCTCAAATGACCCGCATATGAACTGATAATTACCACTAAGGTTCAGTCTTAGTGAACTAACTGATTGTGACTGCAATGTCTAAAACGTCAGTATGTATACCTTTCAAAACCATTTTTCTCCTCTTCTCACCGCTTTCTCTCAGAAACATGAAATAAACTGTCCAAACCACAGAATGCCCCTAGAATGTTTGCATTACAGGCTCCAAAGTCGTTTCAGGACACAAACACACAAAGCCTCATGGATGGTGCAAGACTTCACAATATTCATCCCATAGAAGATAAGAACAAGAAATTTATTCAAGACCTTAGTTATGCAGCAGCCAGATTATTTTGTAATCTTTTGGGCATGGCTCTGTAAGAAGACTATAAAAGTAATGATAAAAGTGTAGGCTGATTTGCTTGAATGAAACTGGAAATGAATGGTTATAACTATGAAGACAGACACAGCATTATTATAGCTTTTCGTTAAAGTATTGAGATAATTAGTGGTTGACCTTAGCAAGGTCTTTCAATCTTATGTTCCAACTTTGTGCTTATACAGACTCTATAAATGCTTAAAAACTAGGAATGTAGGAAGTTACGTGGCATAAGGAAAGTGGATTTTGGTTCAGTGGGTGGAACCTGAGCAGACTGAGGAGGAGGTCTCAGCTGTTGGCTGGAGTGAGACCCTCTGTGGTGCAGGCTCGAAGGGCCGAATGGCCGAATGAACCTATTTTCTATCTCTTTACTTTTTTTTACTTCTTTTCAGGAAGGACCATAGAATCATGTGCCACTGAAACACTTGAATGCCCATCACTGGTCGGGCGTTGGGGGGAGGTTAGCTTAAAGGTGCCCTCAGGGGATGGGCAGGAGGAGTTTCACCACTAAGGGCAGTGCTTGGTGGGGTTTCTACGACCATTCTGCCCCAGCCCCTCATGAAATGTCCCTCAGCCAGGCACTCCATCCTCAGGGGTCAACAAGCAAATCCATGAGAATTTGTTTCTCATGTTGACAACATGGTGAGCCCACCTGTTACTGAGTGAGTACCATACAGAGTGATACTGTGCTGTATGTCCTGGTGATTGGCTGGTCCAAGGAAGCAACATATTTCTCTCAGAGATAGTAGGTACTGCAGATGCTGGAGAATCCAAGATAATAAGGTGTGGAGCTGGATGAAGGGTCTAGGCCCGAAACATCAAGCTTTCCTGCTCCTATGATGCTGCCTGGCCTACTGTGTTCATCCAGCTCCACACCTTATTATATCATATTTCTCTGTTCCTAATAGGCAGATTACAGACCGTACTCAACCAACCCATGCTTTCAAAATGCAAAATGAAATGTTTCCTGTTGGGTATTATTCCACAATTGGTCAGCACTCTTGAAAGAATCATCAAGACCATCAAGTTTCTAGGAGTTATGATCACTAACAATCTACCCTGATCCACCCACAACAACGCAACGGTCAAGAAAGCACAACAATGCCTCTACTTCCAAAGGAATCTAATTAACTTGGCATGTCCATGAAAAATCTTACTAGCTTTCATGGATGCATCATTGAAAGCATTCTATCCGGATGCATCACAGCTTGGTTTGGCAACTGCTGTGCCCAGGACTGTAATAAAGTACAGAGAGTAGTGAACACAGCCCAGTCCACAGCGCAAGCCAACCTTCTGTCCATTGAACCTATCCACATTTCCGGCTGCCTTGGACAGAAAATACCACAATCAAAGACCCCTCTCGTCCCGGTTATAATCTCTTCCAACTTCTTTTGTTGGGCAGAAGATACAAAAGCTAAAGCGCACGTTACAACAGATTCAAGAACAGCTTCTCTTTTTTTCCTTTATTCATTAACAGGATAAGGGCGCCACTGATCAGGCAGCATTTATTGCACATCCGTAATTACCCAGAGGGCAGTTAAGAGTCAACCACATCGTTGTGGGCCTGAAGTCACATTTAGGTCAGACTAGGTAAGGATGGTAGTTTCCTTCCCTAAAGGACATTAGAGAACCAGATGGGTTTCTCCCAGACAATTGACAATGGGCTCACAGTCATCACTAGAATGTAAAACATAGAATAGCACAGCACAGTACAGGCCCTTTGGCCCATGATGTTGTGCCGACCTATTATCCTACTCTAAGATCAAACTAACCAGCGTACCCTTCATTTTACTATTGTCCATGTGCCTATCCAAGAGTCGCTTAAATATCCTTAATGTATCTGACTCAATTACCACCGGTCGCAGTGCATTCCATGCACCCACCACTCTCTGTGTAAAGAAGCTACCTCTAGCATCTTCCCTATACCTTCCTCCGTTACCCTTAAAATTATGCTCCCTCATGACAGACATTTCCGCCCTGGGAAAAAGTCTCTGAGTATCCAGTCTATCTATGCTTCTCATCATCTTGGACACCTCTATAAGTCACCTCTCATCCTTCTTCTCTCCAATGAAAAAAGCCTTAGTTCCCTCAACCTTTCCTCATAAGACCTGCCCTCCAGTCCAGGCAGCACCCTGGTAAATCTCCTCTGCACCCTCTCTAAAGCTTCCACATCTTTCCTATAATGAGGCAACCAGGACTGAACACAATATTCCAAGTGTGGTCTAACCAGAGCTTTATAGAGCTGCAGTATAACCTCGCCGCTCTTAAACTCAATTTGCATGCCAATGAAAGCCAACACGCCATACTCCTTCTTTACAACCCTATCAACTTGGGTGGAAACTTTGAGGGATCTCTGGATGTGGACCCCAAGATCCCTCTGTTCCTCCACACTGCCAAGAATCCTGCTGTTAACCCTGTATTCTGCATTCAAATTCAACCTTCCAAAGTGAATCACTTCACACTTTTCCGGGTTGAATTCCATCTGCCACTTCTTTGCCCAGCTCTGCATCCTCCCAATGTCCTGTTGCAACCTACCACAGCCCTCCATACTATCGACAACTCCACCAACCTTCATGTCGTCGGCAAACTTACTAACCCACCCTTCCACTTCCTCATCTAAGTGATTTATAAAGATCACAAAAAGCAGAAGTCCCAGAACAGATCCCTGTGGAACACCACTGGTCACAGAGCTCCAGGCTGAATACTTTCCACCTACTACCACCCTCTGTCTTCTATTGGATAGCCAATTCTGATTCCAGACAGCCAAATTTCCCTGAATCCCATGCTTCCTTACTTTCTGAATGAAAGTTAGTCTCTTAATTCCTGATATTTCTTGAACTCGAATTCGAACTCCACCTTATGCCATGGTGGGAATGTTATGTGGGTCTCTGGATTAACAGTCCGGTGATAATTTCACGAGGCCACTGCCTCCCCATTCTTCCTGGCTATCATTAGATTTCTGAATGGACCTCTTAAGTTTTAAATCTAATGTTGATCTTGCTATTTGTTCACCTTCTCTGCAGTCATAACATTGTATTCCTCACTCTGTTCTATTACCTTAATGTACTTTGTAAGGTATGATCTGCCAGTATCGCAAGCAAAACAAAACTTTTCACTGTAGCTAGGTATATTAAACAACAATAAATCAAATCAAAGTAATAGTACAATATCTAATATCTGTTCTCTGTAAATGGTCACTGCACTATAGAAAGGATGTGATTGGCTTGGACGGGCTGCAGAGGAGATTCACCAGGATCCTGCCTGGGTTGGAGCTGTTCAGCCATGAAAAGAGACTGGATAAGATTGGTTTATTTTCTTTACTTCTTCATTTTATTTTCAGTTTATTTTCTTCATCAGTTCTGATGAAGGGTCTAGGCCCGAAACGTCAAGTTTTCCTGCTCCTATGATGCTGCTTGGCCTGCTGTGTTCATCCAGCTCCACACCTTGTTATCTTGGATTCTCCAGCATCTGCAGTACCTTTTATCTCCTATACTCCTTAGTTGAATGGTTAGGAACAAGGGCCACACTTTTTTGGTGGAGCACAAGAGTTTAGAGGGGATTTGAGGAAATTTGTTTTCACCCAGAGGCTGGCGGGAATCTAGAATGCACTACTTGAGAGGGTAGATGAGGCTGGAAACTTCACAACCTTTATAAAGAACTCGGATGATCACTTGAAGCGTCATGACATTCAAGGCTATGGGCTTCATACTGGGAAGTAGGACCAGTGTAGATTTAAAGTAGTTTTGGCAGTTCACACACAATGTGCCAAAGTGAATACAGTGTGGAGCTGGAGGAACACAGTAGGTCAGGCAGCATCAGAGATGCAGGAATATCAACATTTCGGGTTTACACCCTTTATCAGGACACTGGTCCCTACTGTATCAACTCCGACTCCAGCGTCTGCTGTAGTCTTGGCCAAGTGGTTAAGGCGATGGATTAGACAATCTGTCGCCGTTTCCACACACAGGTTCGTATCATGCCCACTATGTTTAGGGATGGCATGGTGGCTCAATGGTTAGTGCTGCTGCTTAACAGTGCTAAGGATCCAGGTTCAATTCCAGCCTCAAGAAACTACCTGTGTGGAGGGTGCACATTCTCCGGGTGCTCCAGTTTTCTCCCACAGTCCAAAGATGTACGGGTTAGGTGGGTTGGCCATGCTTAATTGCTTATACTAACTAGGGGTGTGTAGGTTAGATGGATTAGCCATGGGAAGCATAGGATAGTGGAGCCCTTTTTACAGCAGGGAGCGGCGGGAGCTGGGCAGAAGTGAGGTCGGAGCAGAGAGGCTGTTGGGAAGGTAAGTGTTTGCTATTTAAGCACTTACCTCGAAGCTAGCAGTCCTTTTAAGTAGGTGTGTTCTAAGACCCAGGTCCTACACAGTAGGGCTTCCCTCCCACCCTGCTCCTCTAACCTAATTAAGAGTCCACAGACTTGCAGCAGGAAGAGCGGGAGCGTCAATCAGGGGCCTACAAGGAAGGTGAGTCACCGCTTTAAGATTTAAAAAAACTTACCTCGACTGGCAGAGCCCTCCATTTCTGTTCCAGCAGCAGGAAGAGCGGGAGCTCTAACCAAGAAGGACACTCGTGTGTTGTTAAGGTAAGGCTTTTCAATTTATATTTCTTGTGTATCGTGTGATTGATTAAAAGTTTAATTGGTTAATTGAATAAGACCGTAGCAGAGAAGTACTAGGAATTATTTAACACATAAATTGTAAAAGTTAATTAAATAAGTAGTTATGGCTGGACAGGTGATGTGCTGTAGCTGTACGATGTGGGAGCTGGCTGGTCCCATTGTGAACGGCAGCGACCACATCTGCAGCAAGTGTTGGTTGCTGGAAGAACTCCGGATCAGAATTAATGATCTGGAATCTGAGCTTCAAAATCTGCGGCACATCCAGGAGGGGGAGAGTTACCTGGACACTTTGTTTCAGGAGGCAGTCACACCCGGTAGATTAAGTAATTCAAATTCAATACGTGTTCAGGGACAACAGGGTGTGACTGTAAGTGAGGCAGGTAGGGGGATTCTGAGTTCAGGAGTGCAGGAGCTGCAGCCCTTGACCTTGTCCAACAGGTATGAGATTCTTGCTCCCTGTACGGATGAGGGAAAGGGCTGTGGACAGGATGAGCCAGCTGACCACGGCACCATGGTGCAGAAGGCCATTCAAGAGGGGGGAGCAAAAAGACAAGTAGTTGTTATAGGGGATTCGATAATTAGGGGGACAGATAGTATCCTACGCAGGCCAGATCGGGAGTCCCGCATGGTGTGTTGCCTGCCCGGTGCCAGGGTGCAGGACATCTCCGACCGGCTTGAAAAGATATTGGAGCGGGAGGGGGAGGATCCAGTTGTTGTGGTCCACGTTGGGACTAATGACATAGGCAAAGCTAAGGTAGAGAACCGGTTCAGGGATTATCAAGCACTAGGAAGGAAATTGAAGTACAGGTCCTCAAGGGTCATAATCTCCGGATTACTGCCCGAGCCACATGCCAATTGGCACAGGGATAAGAAAGTTAGGGAAGTAAACACGTGGCTGAGGGATTGGTGTGGGAAAGAGGGATTCCATTTCATGGGGCATTGGCATCAGTTTTGGAACCGGGGGGATCTGTACCGTTGGGACGGTCTCCACCTGAACCAATCTGGAACCAGTGTTCTAGCGAAAAGAATAAATAGGGTGGTCAGTAGGACGTTCAACTTCTGAGTCGGGGGGAAGGGAAAGTGACAGGGTGTATGGAGTTAAATGGAAAGATAAGCAGCAGGATAGCATGTGAGCGGGTGGGTTTAAGCTCGAGGCAGACTAGGAATGCAGCGAAAAGGAAGGATAACTTAGGACATCTTATGATTTCCAATATCTCTAATAATGATAAGAAAGTTAGCATTCAGGCACTTTACCTAAATGCTCGTAGTATTCGTAACAAAGTAGATGAATTAACGGCCCAAATCATCTTGAACGATTATGATGTGGTAGGCATCACAGGGACATGGTTGCAGGGGGTTCAGGACTGGCAGTTAAACATCCAAAGATTTACAACTTATCGAAAAGACAGGGAGGTGGGCAGAGGGGGCGGGGTTGCCTTGTTAGTTAAGAATGAAATTAAATCAATAGCACTGAATGACGTAGGGTCAGATGATGTGGAGTCTGTGTGGGTGGAGTTGAGGAACCACAAAGGCAAAAAAAACCATAATGGGAGTTATGTACAGACCTCCTAACAGTGGCCAGGACCAGGGGCACAAGATGCACCGGGAAATAGATAGGGCATGTCAGAAAGGCAAGGTCACGGTGATCATGGGGGACTTCAATATGCAGGTGGACTGGGTGAATAATATTGCCGGTGGATCTAAAGAAAGGGAATTCATGGAATGCTTACAGGATGGCTTTTTGGAACAGCTTGTGACGGAGCCCACAAGGGAGCAGGCTATTCTGGACTTAGTGCTATGTGATGAGCCAGACTTTATAAAAGACCTTAAAGTAAGGGAACACTCAGGAGGCAGCGATCATAATATGGTAGAGTTCAGTCTGTGGTTTGAAAGCGAGAAGGCAAAATCGGATGTAATGGTGTTACAGTTAAATAAAGGTAATTACAAGGGCATGAGAGAGGAACTGACGAAGATCGACTGGAAGCAGAGCCTAGCGGGGAAGACAGTAGAGCAACAATGGCAGGAGTTTCTGGGTATAATTGAGGACACAATACGGAGGTTCATCCCTAAGAAAAGAAAGATTATCGGGGGGGGGGATTAGACAGCCATGGCTGACAAAGGAAGTCAGGAAATGTATCAAAGAGAAAGAGACAGCCTATATAGTGGCCAAGAGCACTGGGAAATCAGAAGATTGGAAAAGGTACAAGAACAAACAAAGGATAACAAAGAGAGAAATAAGGAAGGAGAGGATCAAATATGAAGGTAGGCTAGCCAGTAATATTAGAAATGATAGTAAAAGTTTCTTTCAATACATAAGAAACAAACGAGAGGCAAAAGTAGACATTGGGCCATTCCAAATTGATGCTGGAAGGCTAGTGATGGGAGATAAGGAAATAGCTGAAGAATTTAATAAGTATTTTGCGTCAGTCTTCACAGTGGAAGACATGAGTAATATCCCAACAATTAAGGAGAGTCAGGGGGCAGAGTTGAGTATGGTAGGCATTACAAAAAAGAAAGTGCTAGAAAAGCTAAAAGGTCTAAAAATAGATAAATCTCCTGGCCCCGATGGGCTACATCCTAGAGCTCTGAGGGAGGTGGCTGCGGAAATGGTGGAGGCGTTGGTTGTGATCTTTCAAAAGTCACTGGAGGCAGGGGAAGTCCCAGAAGTGTGGAAATTCGCTGTTGTAACCCCCTTGTTTGAGAAAGGATCAAGACAAAAGATGGAAAATTATAGGCCGATTAGCCTAACCTCGGTTGTTGGTAAAATTCTAGAATCCATCGTAAAGGATGAGATTTCTAAATTCTTGGAAGTGCAGGGTCGGATTAGAACAAGTCAGCATGGATTTAGTAAGGGGTGGTCGTGCCTGACAAACCTGTTAGAATTCTTTGAAGAAGTAATGAGTAGGTTAGACCAGGGAAACCCAGTGGATGTTATCTATCTAGACTTCCAAAAGGCCTTTGATAAGGTGCCTCATGGGAGGCTGCTGAGTAAGGTGAGGGCCCATGGTGTTTGAGGTAAGTTACTGGCATGGATTGAGGATTGGCTGTCTAACAGAAGGCAGAGAGTTGGGATAAAAGGCTCTTTTTCGGAATGGCAACCGGTGACAAGTGGTGTCCCGCAGGGTTCAGTGTTGGGGCCGTAGCTGTTCACTTTATATATTAATGATCTGGATGAAGGGACTGGGGGCATTCTGGCGAAGTTTGCCGATGATACGAAGTTAGGTGGACAGGCAAGTAGTACGGAGGAGGTGGGGAGGCTGCAGAATGATTTAGACAGTTTAGGAGAGTGGTCCAGGAAACGGCTGATGAAATTCAACGTGAGCAAATGCGAGATCTTGCACTTTGGAAAAAAGAATACAGGCATGGACTATTTTCTGAACGGTGAGAAAATTCATAAAGGCGAAGTACAAAGGGATCTGGGAGTGCTAGTACAGGATTCTCTAAAGGTTAACTTGCAGGTTGAGTCCGTGATTAAGAAAGCAAATGGAATGTTGTCGTTTATCTCAAGAGGGTTGGAATATAAAAGCAGCGATGTGCTTCTGAGACTTTATAAAGCTCTAGTTAGGCCCCATTTAGAATACTGTGTCCAATTTTGGGCCCCACACCTCAGGAAGGACATACTGGCACTGGAGCGTGTCCAGCGGAGATTCACACGAATGATCCCTGGAATGGTAGGCCTAACATACGATGAATGGCTGAGGATCCTGGGATTGTATTCACTAGAGTTTAGAAGGTTGAGGGGAGATCTAATAGAAACTTACAAGATAATGCATGGCTTAGAAAGGGTGGACGCTGGAAGTTGTTTCCATTAGGTGGGGAGACTAGGACCCGTGGGCACAGCCTTAGAATTAGAGGGGGTCAATTTAGAATGGAAATGAGGAGACATTTCTTCAGCCAGAGAGTGGTGGGCCTATGGAATTCATTGCCACGGAGCGCAGTGGAGGCCGGGATGTTGAATGTCTTCAAGGCAGAGATTGATAAATTCTTGATCTCGCAAGGAATCAAGGGCTACGGGGAGAGTGCGGGTAAGTGGAGTTGAAATGCCCATCAGCCATGATTAAATGGCAGAGTGGACTCGATGGGCCGAATGGCCTTACTTCCACTCCTATGTCTCATGGTCTTATGGTCTTATGGAGTGAGTCTGGGTGGGATAATCTTCAGAGAGTTAGTGTGGACCTGTTGGGCCAAATGGCCAGTTTCCACACTGTAAGGATTCTATAAAACCTGCAGCTCTTGCTATCTCCCATGAGCCAAATGCATCTTCTGTACTTTATGATACTAAACACAAATTTAAGATAATCAGTTGGGCTTAAATTGTGACCAAAAGAACTGCAGATGCTGTAAATCAGGAACAAAGGCAGAAGTTGCTGGAAAAGCTCAGCAGGTCTGGCAGCCTCTGTGAAGAAAAAAATCAGAGTTAATGTTTTTGTCCACTGACCCTTCCTCAGAACTGGGGGTTCCACATTTCGACAGAACTTCCACAGTTCTGAGAAAGGGTTACCAGACCCGAAACATTAACTCTGATTTTGTTTCCTCACAGATGCTGCCAGACCTGCTGAGCTTTTCTGGCAATTTCTGTCTTTTTTGGGCTTAAATTGTGGCTCATTTAAGTTACATACCTTCACAAGCAGGGCACAATCCTTTGAGGGCAGAAAGATTCTGTCTGAGCATTGCGCTTTTTCAATTACAAAATAGTGAAACTAAAACAACGCCATGGTGATGCAGCATTCCTTCTTTGTGCATAGATATCAGGCAGATATTGTTTTGCCCTCCTTTAAAAACCATAGGGCATTGCAGGATTGATATCAGCTTTCAGGCAGCCTCATTTTATTATTCAGTACTCATTGCGACATTCCTAATAAATTGGAAGTGTACTGTTTTACCTTTGTATCGTTCTTTTTTTACCTTCACGATTGAATTTTAATCAACATCCTCTTGTCCCCACATGGCCATAAAAGCATCAAAAAAGAGAGAACTTCTTCCATGGGAGCTACAATGGATCATTTTACATTAATCTTTACTGCAGTATGTGTTTCACCTCCACGCTCTTTCACCAAAGCAAATTACATATATAATGGCTTTTCTTTGGCAAAATAAAATTAACATTTTTGCATGTATGAGGGGAGTCAGTTTTATTTGCAATCTACAGTTAATAATAACACAAACTCTAGCACAAGAGGGACATTAAGAAAAACACTTGTCATACTTCATAAATATTGTACAGCTAGTCATACACAATTGGAACACTTTGTATTGTAGGAAAATATGCAGGTGAAGATTTACGATTTGCTTTCAGGCTTCCATACAGTCCAATTATGTTGGCTTGTCCCAAACTCCCAAGCCTCGTGAGGAGTTTTAAAATCTCGGTAAAAAGATTGAAGCTTCATGTCTAACCCTTGAATTTCTTTTTCTTTTTTAAACATTGTTGCAACAGTTGACAATGCTTGAGAATTGCCTGCCTCTCTTCACCATTTTCATCTGAACCCAGTGAGACCATTGAACAGTCTGAATGTTTTGGTTCAACACTCCCCGTCACAGACTTTAGCGTCTGATGTTGCTGACACTTTGGTGCAGTTCTTAGGGAGTACTGCTCTATTAGAAGTGATGTTTCTGTAGATGACACATTTCACCAAAGCCCTGACTGCCTTCTCAGCTGGATGTAAAATACTCTGCTGTAAGAAGATGGAGGAGTTCTCTCTCCAGTCACAGCAAAGTATTCAGCCCTCAAACAAAATCACACCAAAAAAAATTATCAGCTCATTATCTCCATACTGTTTGTGGGACCTTGCTGTGCACAAATAGGCTGACACATTTTCTCATTATCTAACAATCATTACGCTTCAAAAAGACTAAATTGCACTGGCTTTCCTTCCACAACACTTAGAACATAGATCAGTACAGCACAGTACAGGCCCTTCAACACAGGACGTTGTGCCGAACTTTTACCCTAAACCTATGATCTATCTAACCTCTACCCCTACCTTATACTATCATCCATATGCCTACCTAATTGCCACTTAAATGCCGCTTTTGAATTTAAGTTCTCAAAGCATTCAGACTCTTTGTGACCATGCCCTTTCCAGGTCTTCCAGTATATTTACTCCTGGCCAAGATTTCTGGATGCTCATTTGGAGAGGGTTTATGCCACACGCTGCTCCTGTCAGAATGCTAGGATATTTGCATAGAATAAACGTAAGCCAAAGTAAAATGAAGTGCTTTCACTACTCCAGTAGTATCTGCTGTTTCTTCATTCATTTTCCTAAGGGATGTCTGATTGACATTTCTAAAAAGTTTCTAGCAGTTTGTCCTTGTTTAGCTTAACTAACTTCTCTAGCACAATCTCTAATTTATTACAGTAGATCCTGTACCAGCATTAACTAATTCCAGATTCAGCTCATCACTGAAATCCTTCTCTTTTGTAAAGAACTTGTGAACTACTTGTTTAATATCAATTTCTTTCTTAGTTGATTTTCTATTGCCACTCTCTTCTCCTTCCTCACTGTTGTCCCTCGGTACATTTAATAACTCTTTTTACTGATGTATTTCTAGAATGCCTCTTAATATTGAGATTTTCGGTGGAGTTCGCTCCCAACCTCAAATTTGCTATGTAGCTGCAAATTGAAGTTTTTTTTTTCTTTTTTTAGGTATATATTTCTTCTGTCAGTAATCGAATGGGAAGTAGGAATTGGGTTAAAGGAAACATCCCCTGGTGGGCTGTGTCCAGTGCCATTCCCTAGGGATCAGTATTGTGACTTTGAGTTTTTCATCCTATATCTTAGCAACATAGATAAAAGGAAAGGGAGTTGTAGATTCAAGCTTGCACTTAATAGACCATAACATACAGGAGCAGCATTAGGCCATTTGGCTCACCAAGTCTGTTCCACCATTCAATCATTGCTGACATGTCTCTCAACCCCATTCTCCTGTCTTCCACCCTTAATCCTTGTTTCTCTTACTAATCAAGAACCTATCTATCTTAACCTATCTCTGTCTTAAATACACTCAATGACTTGGCCTGCACAGCCTTCTGCAGCAATGAGTTCCAAAGATTCACCACCCGCTGACTGTAGAAATGCTTCCTCGTTTCAGTTGCAAAGGGTTGACTGTTCATTCTGAATCATGTCCTCGGGTCCTAGTATCTCCTACATGTGGAAACATCTTCTCCATGTCCACTGTCTCCAGGGTTTTCAGTATTCTGTAAGTTTCAATCAGATTATCCCTCATCCTTCTAAACACCATAGAGTACAGACCCAGAGTCCTCAACCGTTCTTCATATGACAAGCCCTTCATCCTGGGATCATTCTTGTAAACCTCCTCTGGACCCCCTTCAAGGTCAGCTGATCCTTCCTTAGATGCAGGTCCCAAAACGGCTCACAATATTCCAAATGCGATCTGACCAGAGCCTTATATAGCCTCAGCAGTACATTGCTGCTTTTGTATTCTAGCATTCTTAAAATGAATGCTAACATTGCATTTGCCTTCCTAAATGAACCTGCATGTTGCCCCTTAACAGAATCCTGAACCAGGACTCCTAACTTCCTTTGTGCTTCAGATTTCCGATGCCGTTCTCCATTTAGAAAATAGTCTTTGCTCCGATCTTCCTACCAAAGTGCATAACCTCACACTTTTCCACATTGCATTCCATCTGTCACTTCTTTGCCCGCTGCTTACCCTGACCAAGTCCATCTGCAGCCTTCCCTCTTCCTTAACATCATCTGTTCTTCCACCGATCTTTGTGTCATCTGCAAACTTAGCAAAAATTCCCTTAATTCCTATATCCAGATCGTTAATGTACAACGTGAGTAGTTATGGTCCCAATATGGAACTCTAC
Organism: Ginglymostoma cirratum; assembly: GCA_024137785.1. NCBI lineage: Eukaryota > Metazoa > Chordata > Chondrichthyes > Orectolobiformes > Ginglymostomatidae > Ginglymostoma > Ginglymostoma cirratum. The sequence goes on along the minus strand of JAHRHZ010000248.1, from coordinate 25,954,457 downwards.
TAGTCATCAGCTGCCATCTGACAAGGACACTTTTATCCCCATTCTTTGACTTCTGCCAGTCAGCAATTCCAATATCCATGCCAATACCTTGCCCCTATCTCTTATCTTATTTAGCAGAGATTCTTGCACGGCAGTTGGTCAAAGGCCTTCTGGAAACCTAAATAGATCACATCCATTGGTGCTCCTTTGTCGAACTTGCTCGTTACCTCGTCAAAGAATTCTAACAGATTTGTCCTTCCTTTGACCTTCCCTTGACACAGCCATGCTGACTCAGCCTTAATTTACCATACACTTCCAAGTTATCCACAATGTCATCCTTAATGATGGACTCTAAAATTTTACCAATGACAGAGGTCAGGCTAATCAGCCTATAACTTCCCATTTTCTGCCTCCCTCCCTTCTTAAACAGGGGTGTTACATTAGCCATTTTCCAGTCCTCTGGGACTCTCCCTGACTCCAATGAAAGATCACCACCAATGCCTCCACAATCTCCTCGGCTGTCTCCTTCAGAAACCTGAGTGTAGTCCGTCTGGTCCAGGTGATTTATGCACTGTCACACCTTTCAGCTTCCCCAGCAACTTCTCCTTACTAAAGGTGACTACAATTCACCTCTGCCCTCAACTCTTTTGAAGTTCTTGTAAACTACTGGTGTGCTGCACTATGAAGACTGATGTAAAATAAATATTCAGTTCTTTTGCTATTTCTTTCTTCCCCATTTCCACTTCTGATAGAATCATAGAATCTCGACAGTGCAGGTATAGGCTATTCAGCCCATCAAGACTGCAACGACCCTCTGAACTTAGAGGCTAGCTTCTCTAACCTCATTCCCCAGCGATTCAATGTCTACTTTGCCTCGCTGTTACCTTTCACAAATTTAAGGAAAATTCTTGCAATCTTCTTTCATATTATTTGCTAGCTTACCCTCATATTTCATCTTCTCCCCACTTATTGCTTTTCTAATTATCCTGTGCTGGTTTTTAAAGGCTTCTAAACTCTCTGCCGTCCCACTAATCATCACCAAATTCTTTGCTTTTTCTTTTGCCTTCATGCTGTCTCTGACTTCCCTTGTCAGCCATGGTTACCTCATCCGCCCCTTTGTACTTGACACCAAGTTAGGAAGCATCATGTTGGTAGGAGCAAAACGTTACAAAGGGCTATAATCTAAGTGTGAAGTAAAACCATGACAGATGGGCACAAATGTAAGAAAGCTCTCTTTGTATCTGAGGAAGACAACTCATAAAAATGTTTACATGTTGAGACATTAGAAGCTGTGGAAGAGCAAAGGGCTTTAGGGATTTATGTACACAACACATTAAAGGTAGTCAAAAAGTAATGAAGAGGGTTGGTTGCGAATGTGGTGTTAAAATTCAACCTAGAAAAGTGATTTCTGTTGCTATGTTGTGTTCCAGTCTTTAAAAGCAATATGTGCTTGGTTAATTTATGGGGTGATTTTGAGGCTCTCTTTGTGGTTGAATGGGGAAGGTGCCATCCTGAAATGGCAGGCAATGATTTATTGCTTTACTTCTGCTGTTTCTATAGCCTTCATATTCCTCTCCAGAGTTGACTGCTGGCTGTCTGGAACCTGTACACATGTTGGGCAGTAAATCCTTTTCATATGTAAACCAGGATCGTACAATATATACAAGACAAAAGTTAGAACAGTTCCAGATACAGAATGTTTGGCACACATTTTTTTTCTAGAGCGTACTGGTTATCCGGCTAAGGCAGAACACATTATATTATAATTCTTCTGTGAGGCCTGAAGGGCCAGCAGAAATATTTTGGGTTCTACAACACTAGCCCAGTCTGCTATCACTCCAGATTTATTCCTCATCCTTCCCCTTCTATGAGAAAGATTCCTCTCCACAGGGACCCATTCTCTTCCAGCCTGGAAGCTCGGCTATCCATTTGTTCTAGAGTCCCAGAGTTGTCCTAGATGTTTGTTTCTATCTCACAGCACTCCAGTTGAATACTAATGAGGCTGAAAATGGATTGAGCCTTCCTTCACCATCAGTGCAAGGTTGAGTTCCAACAAATATCCAGCCAAATCCTTCACAGAGATTGGATTCTTTATGTTCTATGCTCCTGTGTACTCAATTTACAGCTTTAGTCGCACACTCTTCATTTGCGCTAATATGATCACTTCTCAGACTGGATTTCAGTGGTGAGCCAATAGTCCCCACAGCTAAAGACTATTCCCTGTGGAAGGCAACAAAATTTTTGGAACATGTGAACTGAAAAGGAAGCACCAGCAATTTGTCTGTCGGTGTTGTTGGCACAGTGACTCTGTGGTTAGCACTGTTGCCTCATAGTGCCAGGGACCCACGTTCAGTTCCACTCTTGGGCAACTGCCTGTGTGGAGATTGCATGTTCTTCCTGTGTCGGTGTGGGTTTCCTCCCACAATTCAAAGATGAGCAGGTTCAATGGATTGGCCATGGTAAATTGCCCATTGTATTCAGAGATGTGTGTGTTAGCCATGGGAAATGCAGGGTTATAGGGTGGGGGGGCGGTGTATGAGTCTGGTTGAGATGCTCTTTGGAGAGTCAGTGCGGACTTGTTGGGTTGAATGGCCTGTTTCCACACCATTCCACATAAATGGCAATGACCACCACCTTTCTTCTATGTCCTGTTGGTATCCATTGGTAATGGATTTTATGCAGCCACAGACCAAGATTTCTTTTAATGAATACAAAATGTTCTTTTCTTCACAACTTTGAAACTTGGCCTCCAATCCAACACCGCTGAAGACTTGTATTCTAAAATTCCTGGCCACGGAGCCTCCAGTGATTTAACTGATACTGTTATTTGAGACATGGCTTTATACATTGTTTCTAAAATCACATTGAGAATTTAATATAACAATGTTTTCTTGGAAGTAGAAGGGGATCAACATCTACATGCATTTCTTTCAGAAAGGTAAACTAAATCCCATCTAAATTTAGGAGAGGAGAACATAAACTCTGCTGCAGAAATATATATCACACTTAAATGTAAAATTTGTCATGAACTTCAGGCAATTGAGATCAATTGGTTCAATAGGTCAAAAGGTTTTAATTTCTAATAACTTGGCTATGAAAAAAGGTTTTAAATGCAAAAACCCCCTTGGACAAACAATACTACTCATAAGTGCTAAACTGAAGTGGGAACAATAAGTAATCAATTCCAGTTACAATAGTGGTCTATTTATAAGAACTTCAGGCCTTTTCTCAATACAAATTACTTGACAAGAATTAAGCTTTTCCCTATCAACTAACCCCTATCACATATATTACAAAGAGTCCTTATCAGTAGCTCATTAGCTTCATTCTGAGGTCACTGAAATTGAATTTGATGAAACTCTAAGTTCAGGTTAATCAATGGCCATGAGGTAAATGAAATAAGTTTCCATACTTACGCGAGAATTTGCCACCTCCAACGAAACATTCTGAGGGGGTGCACCAGGCACTGTAAAAACACAAGTAAACAGATAGTTAAAGGAAAGAAGAAGAAAGCATTGAGGAAATTATATCTTATGATGAGCAGGACATTGACCACGCTGGCATGTTAGGTCTGAGAGGTGTAGGAAACCTGGAAGTCAGAATCCTCCCACAGGCCCTGGAGTTGAACTCCTTGTTTGGAAGCCATATTGTCTACACATCAGGGAAAGTGGAGGTGATCTTGGGGATGGGATGTACTGACAATTGGAGGAAGGAGGTATGTCAATTGGTGGGGGGAAGGGCCAATGGGAGTTGATAGGGGGGAAAGGAAAGAGTGGTGGATTAGTTAGGGAAGGGAGGTGTCTCAATCTTGGGAGGAGGGAGTTCGGCAAAAGTGAGGAGAGTATTGAGTTTCTTTGGGGGTTCAGGGGGAATTTGGAGAGGAATCGGGATGGGCATTGAAACTTTAATGATGGGAGGGCTGGATCAAATGTTTCATGGACGAAGGGGAGGGAATGTAGAAGGTGGGATTCATGATGGGTTCGAGGAGGCACCTGGAACCAGGATAAAGTGTAAAGGCACTCATCTCCTGAAACCTCCCAAGTCATTGAGAAACTGAAAATCAATAAAGCGGCCAGCCTCATTGCCATATTTAAAATGCCACGCTGTCTTCTTGGAGCAGATGGGTCACCTTCCTTCTAGTCTCAGATCCAGCTTAAAGTGGGCAGTCTGGAGGCCAGTTTGGGCCAGGAAACAAACAGTTGACAAGGAAACGTGTGCTGAAAACTGTTCACACTTACTGGCATAGACCTTAAACCCAGTCCTTCTCAGAAGTCTATCTTGAACAGAAGATAGAAGTTATTGATCAGCCACGCGCAGAGATGAGAATGTTAGATGTTACAAATGTGAGGTTCTGTGGGATGATTATGTTTTGGACTGTCTCTTGAATTCAAGGTAAAATGGAGTAATGAAGGGCATCATACAAACAACTGTCTGACAACAAAAGTCTGTGTGAATTGTTTACCATGAGGCCATGGGGGCTGGGGGTGAGGGAGGTGCAGGGGTGGGAAGGCACACATGTTGAGAGCATGGTGCAAAATTTTCGCACCTGTGAAATAAGGCAGGCGGAAGGTCAATAAAAGTTTTGTTTCAGGGATTTTGGAATAGATAGAAAAAGAGGTCTTATAAAAGGCTGCAGTTGGTGCAACACCGTGGGGGAGGCCATTAGTTGTCTTTGAACAACCAGGCAGAATATAGGAGAGATACTGGTATTTAGTCAAAGAGACCCATCCTGTGGCTACCTAAAAACTCCGGATGATTCTTGCTGGTGAGGTCAGAGAAAGAAATCCCCAGAGTGAACCTTATAGTCAATTTGGAAATTCTTAGAAGACTGAAAGAGAGGGCATACATAATCATACAGTATAGAAGCTGCCCTTCAGCCCATCATGCCTGCACTGACAGAAAAACTACTCTAAATCTACACTACTCATACTTTCCAGCCCTTGGCTCATGGCCTTATGAATTTCCAAGTGCTCATTGAAGGGCATTTTAAAGATAGTGATGTTTCTCACTTTAATTACCCTCCGAAGCAGCGCATTCCAGATTCCCGTCATCCCCAAATCCCCAACAAAACCCCTGCCTTTTACCTTAAAATTCTGACCCTTTGTTACTGACCCTTCAACTAACAGGAGTCGCTGCTTTTTATTCATCATGTCCGTACCCCTCATAATCTGAGATATCTCTATCAGGTCTCATCTCAGCCTTCACTGCTGTAGAGGAATTAACCCAAACTTATCCAGCCCCTCTTCATAGCTAAAGTGCTCCAAGCCAGGCAACATCTTATGGATCAACTCCTCCAGAGCATCAGATCCTTCCTATAGTGAGGCAACCAGAATTGCACACAGTACTCCAGCTGTGATCTGACTAAAGTCTTTTACAGCTTTAACATAGTCTTCCTACTGTAATAATCTATGCCACGACTGGTAAAGTGTCCTGTGTGCCTTCTTAACTACACTATTAACTAGTCTTGCCACCTTCAGGGATCTGTGGACAAACATCCCAGATTCTGATCTGTTCCTCGGAGTTTCCTGGTGTCCTGCCATTACAGAGTTCTTCCTTGCCTTGTTACTTCTTCTGAAGCCCATCACTTCACATTTGTCATTGTTAAATTCGATCTACCCATTTGACCAATCTGCCTCTATCTTCCTGTACCTTAATGTCTTCTTCCTCACCATTAACCATCTGGCCAGTCTTTATGTGATCTGCAAACCAACCATGATTAACCAAGGAAGGTAAGCAGAGTATTAAGTTGAAAGGAAAAGCACATAAGAAGGTCAAAGTTAGTGATAGCCACGAGACTGGGATAAGTTCAGGATTCAGCAAAGGAGGGCTCAAAAGATAATAAAGACAGAAAATAAACTTTGAGGGTAAACCTTCAGGGAACATAAAAACTGACAATAAGAGCTCTTTTAGAATAGAGTAGAATAGTAATTTATTGTCTCTTGTATTTTTACAAAAATTAAAGTGTTTAATATATATTAATTGTATATATTAAAAAAACTTCAAAGTCCATATGCAAGGAATGACAGGACCCACATTCTCCAACACTGCAGAAAGCTGACATCAAAGCCATATCCAGTTTTGCAGACAACACAAAAATAAGTGGAAAGGCATGTTATGAGAAGGATACAAACAGTTTACAGAGAGATATTGATATGTTACATAAGTCAGCAGAAAGTTGACAAATGGACTATAATCTGGGAAAATGTCAAGTTTTCTTATTTTGGGAGGAAGAAGAAAAGAACAGTATATTATTTAAATGGAAAGAAACTGTAGAAAGCGGCAACACAATGGCACTCGGGGATACTTGTCCACAAAACACAGAAAGTTAGCACACAGGCAGAACAGGTAATTAGGAAGGCTAATGGAATATTGGCCCTAATTTCAAGGGGGTTGGAATGTAAGAGTAGGGAAAGTCTTACTGCGATTGTACAAGGTATTGGTGAGACAACATCTGGAGTACTGTGAGCAGTTTTGGTCCCCTTATTTAAGGAAAGATATCATTTCATTGGAAGCAGTTCAGAGAAGGTTCACTCGGGTGATTCACGGTGTGGAGGGATTGTATGAGCAAAGGCTAAACAGGATTGGACTCAACTCATTGGAGTGTAGAAGAATGAGAGGTTATCCCATTGAAACATGCAGGATTCTTAAGGTGCTTGACAGGGTAAATGCTGAGACGGTCCTTCCCCTCATGGGAAAGTCTAGGGCAAAAAGGGATGGTTTCAGAATAAAGGGATGTCAATTTAAGACTGAAATGAGGAGCAATCTCTTCTCTCAGAGGGTTGAGAGACTTTGAAACTCTTTGTCACAGAGAGCTGTGGGAGTACAGTTCTTTAAGAACTGTATATTTAATTTAACCATATATTTAAGACTGTGATAGATAGATTCTTGATCAGTCAGGGGATCAAGGGTTACGGGGAAAGAGCAGGAATGTGGACATAATGTGGATCAGCAATGATCCTCTTGAATGGTGGAGCAGGATTGAGGGGCTGAGTGGCCTAATCCTGTTCCTATTTCTTATGTTCTGCTTATGGTCTATGGAAACCTTACCATCTGAAAAACCCTACCCTTGAAATCATTTCATGCCCTTCCTTTAAGTATGTCACAAGAAATTTAAATGTCTTTTTAAAAAGTTATCAGTCTCTACAAGGATAGCAGAACAAAACAGATGTGTTAGTTATCGAAAACATCGAAGTTCTACACTATTTTATCAAAGTTTAGTGCAAATTATCCATACTATCTCATTTAAAATTTTAAAACTGAGAATTCCAGTTCGAGCATGTATTTTCTTTTATCTCATCAACGTGTCTCTTTTGGTACCCAGTGGAACAGTTTGTAAGTAATGCAAATATCTAGGTAGAATAAGTACTGACCTGTCCTCATGAAATTCAGGAAACAGAAGCAGAAATCCCTTCACAAAATAAATGATTAAAGGTAGAGAACTGGTCAATAACTAATTCACAGAACGAATCAACACAGCAAGGAAAAATGAGAAAAGAAGCCATAGAACTAATTGGCTAAATACTATGGAACAGCAAGAACTGATCCACAATATAAAGACAGCAAGACGATAGAACTAATCTACAAAAGGAGCTCATGGAAAAGAATAGAACTGTATAACAGGATCCTGTAAATTAAATCAGTAACAAAAGAAATGGATAAAGCAATGACAGAACAAGAAAAAAAGATGAGAGGACACAATGGCAAAGCTAGATGGCAGAACTGCTTGATAGAACTCTGTACTATCAACATACTATGAAGCTAGACAGATGGCAAATTATGACGGCAGCATAACTTGACAGAATGTGTAACAATTACATGAGAACTAGTTGACAATGTTGTTAACATGAATGTCAACACAACAACACAACTGAACAAGGTACCAACATTACGCAGCAACCAGTCAACAGAGTTAACTGACAGGACTTAATGAGCAACTGGTTAACATAGAATTGTAGAACAGTCACAGCACAGAAGGCCATTCAGCCTGTAGTGTTTGTGAGGTTTCCTGAGGGACCAATCACGTGGTTCTGCTTCCCTGCATTTGCCCGATAGCTTTTAAAGATTTTCCATACAGGTAATGAGCTAATTTCCTTTAGAAAGCCTCAACTAATGCTGCTTTGGCTGAACTGCTCACTTTGGAAAAAGGTTTTTTGGCTTGGCACCAATGCTTCTTTTGCCAATTACCTTGAATTGGTGTCTTCTGACTCTTGATCCTCCACACCATGGGAACAGTTTCATAGAACATAGAACATAGAACATTACAGCGCAGTACAGGCCCTTCAGCCCTCGATGTTGCGCCGACCTGTGAAACCAATCTGAAGCCCATCTAACCTCCACTATTCCCTTATCATCCATATGTTTATCCAACGACCATTTAAATGCCCTTAAAGTTGGTGAGTCTACTACTGCTGCAGGCAAGGCATTCCACACCCTTACTACTTGCTGAGTAAAGAATCTACCTCTGACATTGGTCCTATATCTATCATCCCTCAATTTAAAGCTATGTCCCCTCGTGCTAGCCATCACCATCCGAGGAAAAAGGCTCTCACTGTCCACCCTATCTAATCCTCTGATCATCTAGACTTCCAAAAGGCCTTTGATAAGGTGCCTCACGGGAGGCTGCTGAGTAAGTTGAGGGCCCATGGTGTTCGAGGTGAGTTACTGGCATGGATTGAGGATTGGCTGTCTGACAGAAGGCAGAGAGTTGGGATAAAAGGCTCTTTTTCGGAATGGCAACCGGTGAGAAGTGGTGTCCCGCAGGGTTCAGTGTTGGGGCTGCAGCTGTTCACTTTATATATTAATGATCTGGAAGAAGGGACTGGGGGCATTCTGGCGAAGTTTGCTGATGATATGAAGTTAGGTGGACAGGCAGGTAGTACGGAGGAGGTGGGGAGGCTGCAGAATGATTTCGACAGTTTAGGAGAGTGGTCCAGGAAATGGCTGATGAAATTCAATGTGAGCAAATGCGAGGTCTTGCACTTTGGAAAAAAGAATACAGGCATGGACTATTTTCTGAATGGTGAGAAAATTCATAAAGGCGAAGTACAAAGGGATCTGGGAGTGCTAGTACAGGATTCTCTAAAGGTTAACTTGCAGGTTGAGTCTGTGATTAAGAAAGCAAATGGAATGTTGTCGTTTATCTCAATAGAGTTGGAATATAAAAGCAGCGATGTGCTTCTGAGACTTTATAAAGCTCTCGTTAGGCCCCATTTAGAATACTGTGTCCAATTTTGGGCCCCACACCTCAGGAAGGACATACTGGCACTGGAGCGTGTCCAGCGGAGATTCACACGGATGATCCCTGGAATGGTAGGCCTAACATACAATGAACGGCTGAGGATCCTGGGATTGTATTCATTAGAGTTTAGAAGGTTGAGGGGAGATCTAATAGAAACTTACAAGATAATGCATGGCTCAGAAAGGGTGGACGCTGGGAAGTTGTTTCCGTTAGGTGGGGAGACTAGGACCCCTGGGCACAGCCTTAGAATTAGAGGGGGTCAATTTAGAACGGAGATGAGGAGACATTTCTTCAGCCAGAGAGTGGTGGGCCTATGGAATTCATTGCCACGGAGCGCAGTGGAGGCCGGGATGTTGAATGTCTTCAAGGCAGAGATTGATAAATTCTTGATCTCGCAAGGAATCAAGGGCTACGGGGAGAGTGCGGGTAAGTGGAGTTGAAATGCCCATCAGCCATGATTAAATGGCGGAGTGGAATCGATGGGCCGAATGGCCTTACTTCCACTCCTATGTCTTATGGTCTTATGGTCTTATCTTGCATGTCTCTATTAAGTCACCTCTTAACCTTCTTCTCTTTAATAAAAACAGCCTCAAGTCCCTCAGCCTTTCCTCATAATACCTTCCTTCCAGACCAGGCAACATCCTGGTAAATCTCCTCTGCACCCTTTCCAATGCTGCCACATCCTTCCTATAATGCGGCGACCAGAACTGTACGCAATACTCCAAGTGCAGCCGCACCAGAGTTTTGTACAGCTGCAACATGACCTCATGGCTCCGAAACTCAATCCCTCTACCAATAAAACCTAGCACACCGTATGCCTTCTTAGCAACCCTATCAACCTGGGTGGCAACTTTCAGGCACCCTATCAAGCTGGGTGGCAACTTTCAGGCACCCTATCAACCTGGGTGGCAACTTTCACCTTATCTGTTTTGGACAGACCCCTTATGAGTTTAAATATATCTTTAAAAAAACCTCTCATTATCCTTTCCTCCTCCAGGATAATAGTTCACAATTCTCCAATCTTTCTTCGTAACTGAACTTCCTCATCTCTGGAATTTTATCTTACATTTTTTTACCTTGCATTTTTTAGCTCAGTGTCAGTCTGGTGAAGTTTTTTAGAGGGATTTTTGTCTGAGCCTAGTGATATTTCTCATTGCATCATACCAAAGTTGCCTTATTAACTATGCCCCTTGTCCTTATGGCATCACAATCATCCATTTCTCGCACCATCTTACCACTGGCCATCCTTGGAAGAATTCATCCCTGCCTGGATACCCACCAAAATAGCAGCATTCCTCTCACCCACACCGTATTTAAAAGCCTATTGTGCGCTCAGATGAGCACTGACTTCCAGAAGCTGCCTTGCTTGGTCATGGACATTCATTCAGAACAGTTTGGAGAGGGGGAAAATGTTTCCATAATTATCTGACAGAGCCTGGTGCGTGGGGTAGAGCAGAGGAGGGGCTTCCTCTTCCTGGAGGACCAGCAGAGGAAGCCATACTATCAGACCCTGGCAGGTTGGTCGGAGGTTGCCACCTGGTTCAATGTGGTCTCCACGTTCTGGAGGACCGGCCAGCAGCTGCAAGAAGGTCAGTGACATTCTTCGCTTCACAGGGTAAGTACCATTCTCCTCCCTACTCCCTCACACTGACTTACTCTACGCTGCTGCACCCTCTGCCTCAAAGTTCATGCTCTATCACACTCACTATTGCCTTCAGCATCTTCCCTCACTCACCCTCATTTCACCCCAATCTCCAACACCATTCATTCTGCATGGCCTCTGCGCTACCTACTCATTTGCCCAGCAGGCCTCACTAACCTTTGAGCACTTGTGCCAGCACTAACAGCCATGTCACTCAATTTCATCTCACACAGTCCCTCACTCTCTCTTATTCCAGGACAAGGCAATCTCCAGTAAGGCAGAAGGTGCCCAGATGGTGAAGAGGTGCCTGACATCACCTCCTCACTCACTATGAAGAGAGAATGCAGTCCCTCGCAGAAGAAGGTTAGGACTGCTCCTGCAGAGATGCTGAGAAATTCATGTCCCACCAACAGAGGGATTTCATTCCACTGCAACTCTCACAGTAACTCCACTGCCAGTATTATTTATTGCACATATTTTCTCTCCTTGCATCCTGCAGGTACAAGCAGGAGTGCTACAACCTCCAGCAAAGAAATGGCTTCCTCCGCCAGAGGCCCCCTTCTTGTCCTTTCTGCATATCCCTGAAACCCTGATCCAAGAACCCTTAACCTCTCCTTCAAGCCCACTCCAAGCTCCTAACCTCCAATCCCACTTACCTTTGTCCTAAAGCCTCTGCAAACCTGGGATTTCACTGATGCTCCTCAAGCAGCACCCCCTGCTTGGCACTATGCACTGCAATAGCTGGCAGCTGGCACTCCTCGTTGGGTATGATATTTACACCCAGGATCTTGATTTCAGACATGGACCTGGTAGTGGCCTTGTTGATGGCTGATTGTCTTGAGATTCAGTGAGTATTCCCTGGAAGGGGCAACACTGGTTCCTTGCTGTCTCTCTGGCCAGCTGATCAAATCTCAGACACCCCAACAATAATCTACCAAGTCCAGAAATTCTAGCTCCTGTGACTTAATCAATACGTTTTTTGCCACTATTTTCGCAGCTTCAACGACATGACGTATAGCAGACTAAATACAATCAAAACATCCCCTCTCGGGTTAATAGGAACCATTTCACTGAACAAACAGACAGACCATGATCAATTTATTTGACTTAGTGGCAAACAACTCCAGAGATCTTTTCACTGATGAAATATTGCAACCAATCTAACACAAAAGCAGGCATGAAAAGACTTGGGAGTGATAATGTTTTCATAAAGCACTGTTGTCTGTTGAAACTGTTTTGACCTCACAGTGCTCCAGCACGAATGCTATCTGGTAAATTAGGTGTCACTTGAGTATTCTTTTGGATGTGGGCAGGCTGTGTATTCGGTTCTCTCAAAAAGGCCCTTGATACATCTTTCTGATCCAGATCTACAGGGATCTTTCCTAAACAAGTTACAAATTGCACTTGGGCATAGATTGTTGTTTGATTCCACTGAAGATGCAAAATTTACTTCAAACTGGAAACATGACAAAATTGTAGAAATCAAGCCTTTACAGAAACACTTCTGGAGTTGAACCATCTGGCGCCTCACGTGGCATGATGCTGAACAGTTTGTCACCTGCCATGCCTCCGTATGATCTCTATCTCAAGTTCAAGTTGGCTGTTTTGTGCCTCAGATGCCAATTCCATTTCCACTCTCCCTCAAACCGCACCCCACCCCACCCCCCACCAGCTCAAGCTAAATCTAAAGATGTAAACTTGACCTGACAAAAGTAATCTGATAGATGTCTTTTCAAATATGAAAAGGGCAGGAAAGGTAGACGCAGAGAAAATGTTTCCACTTCCAAAACAGCTGCTAATAAATCTAAACTGAAAGAACTGCAGATGTTGGATATTAGAAACAAAAACAGAAATTGCTGGAAAGGCTCAGCAGGTCTGGCAGCTTCTGTGCAGAGAAATAAGAATTAACGTTTCAGGTTCAGTGACCCTTCCTCAGAATGTATAGTAATGAATTCAACATGGATATTAGGAGAAATCTCTTAATTCAGAAGACTGAATAAATGTGGAACGCCCTACAGCATGAAATGGCTGAGGCCAATAGCTCAGCTTGCAAAATGAAACGAGGTAAACACATGCGAAAGAACAGAATGAGAAGGCATGTTGCAAGCTGAGTTGAGCTAGATAAAAGGGGAAGAGAACAGCACTAATTGGGCCAATGATCTGTTTCTGTCCTGTATATTCTCTCTAATTTGACATAACACAAAATGCTTCTTAATGTCCTATGCAATTCAGAAATGAACCTCAAAAGCACACCAACTACATTGGTCAAAGCACCTCTAGAACATTTTATCTCATTGTAATTGTATTCAGTTCTAAAACAGACCATTGTAGAAATAGCTTACATTAAACTCTCTACTCAAAGCAGGTAAGCAAACAAACCAAGATGTTGTTAAGTGTGTAGCAAGTTGGGATGCAGAAGAAGACAACTTTCTTGAATAATAACAGAAAACAGGGCTCATCATGTTTTCACATGATTGTCCAGAAATTTAAAAAAAAACTTGAATGCAGTTTTCAAAATAGAGTACACATTTATTTTTATTACGTATAGTAATTATTAAGGATATGCAGGTCTTCAATTTTGCACTAGTAAAGAAGACCAGAGAACTAGTTCTCATGATCTGAAACAAAAACTGAAATTGCCAGAGAAAGTCAGCAGGCCTGGCAGAGGTGAGTGTGGTGGCCATCACTAAGAAGATGGTACCGGGGAAACTGAAAGGTCTGAAGTCGGATAAATCACCGGAACCAGATCGACTACATCCCAGAGTTCTAAAGGATATAGCTGAGGAGATTGTGGAGGCATTGGTGATGATCTTTCAGGAATCACTGGAGTCAGGAAGGGTCCCAGAGGACTGGAAAATAGCTAATGTAGGAAAGAAGGCAGAAGACAGGAAATTATAGGTCGGTTAGCCTGACCTTGGTTGTTGGTAAGATTTTAGAGTCCATTGTTAAAGATGAGATGGTGGACTATTTGAAAGTGCACGGTAAAATAGGACAGGTCAGCATGGCTTCGTCATAACGTTGGTCATACCTGACAAATCTATTTGAATTCTTTGAGGAGGTAATGAGCAAGTTAGACAAAGGAGAGCCAGTGTATGTGGTCTGTTTGGATTTCCAGAAGGCCTTTGACAAGATGCTGCACAGGAGGCTGCTAAATAAGACAAGAGTCCACAATGTTAGGGGCAAGATACTGACATTGATTGAGGATTGGCTGACTGGCAAAAGGCAGACAGTGGAGATAAAGGGATTGTTTTCAGGATGGCAGCCATTGACTAGTGGAGTTCTGCAGGAGTCAGTGTTCGGACCACAACTATTCACATTACACATTAACAATCTGGGCAAAGGAACTGAGGGCATTGTTGTTAATTTGCAGATGGCACAAAGACACAAAGAGGGGCAGGTAGTGTTGAGGAAAAGGAGAGCCCACTGAAGGACTTTGATATGCTAGGTGAGTGGGCAAAGTGGCAGATGGGATTGAATGTGGCAAAATGTGAGTTTAAACCTTATGGTAGGAAGAAAAGAGGCATAGGCTAATTTATATAAGGGGAAAGGCTTTGGAAACCTAAAGCTCTGACAGACTTGGAAGTCCTAGTTCAGAAATTTCTTATGGCTAACATGCATTGTTCCCAGTTGGCAGTTAGGAAGGCAAATAGAATGTTGACCCTTCTGAAGAAGGGTCTTGATCTGAAATGCCAACTTTCCTGTTCCTCTGATGCTGCCTGGCCTGCTGTGTTCATCCAGCTCCACACTGTGTTGTCTCTGACTCCAGAATCTGCAGTTCTTACTATTTCTTTCAGAGTGTGTCATGTTTACAAGGCTGGGGTTGCAGTAAAGAGCCTGCTTCACTTACATGTTAGTCACTTGTGAAGAGGACAAGAGATAACAGCAATGAGAGATGTTTTCTAAGCATTGTGTTCAATTCAGGCTGTATGATATAGAACAAAATGGCTACTAGGTCCCAATCCAGTCTTAAATTAAAATCAAGTCAGTCCCTTGATTCATTATGTTCAGTCTCTTGAGATGGCAGCATGTTATAAAAGCTAGGGTATTCTCAAAGAGAGTTTCAGTTAAATCAATAAAGCACTCAGCTTCATTTACTGCCCAAGTGCTTCTTTTGAAGTGAAGCAATCACACACCCACAAATGTACATACATGATGCCTGTTTTATGATTAGTCAACAGAGATAACTTCATCAACTTGAGCAAATATTTTTCAACAAAAGGATCCATCTGGTAGCTGGAAAAAAATTAGTTACTTTTAATCTTGCATTTTTACAACTATCCAATGCTGATCTGTTGCTCACGCAGACTTTTTCATTCTTATGTGTTGTGGGATGTGGGCCTGATTGGCTGGTGAGTGTGTATTGCCCTTCTCGCATATTGTCATTGGTGCTTTCAAAATGATGGAAACTCATCTTTTAGGTCAAGAATCTTGCAGTGAGTAAGTCACCTCCTAACTCCCCGAAGTTAGTCCACCGTCTGCAAGGCACACGTCAGGAGTTTGGTGGAACACTCCCCACGTGCCGTCTAGAAGGACAAGGATCGCACATCAATGGGAACAATATCATCTGCAAGTTCCCTTCCAGGCCGCTCCCCCATCCTGACTTGGAAATATATACTTGGAAACAACGGTTCATTGAATGATGCTGGGTCAAAATCATGGCACTCCCTTCCCAACAGCATTGTGGGTCTACCTACAGTACATAGACTGTAGCAATTCAAAAAGGCAACGCGCAACTACCTTCTCAAGGGAAACCAAGGATGAGCAACACAGCAATACCCACATTCCATGCGTAAATTCAAGGAAAGGAATATGCAGAGGTTTAGAAAATGAATGCAGAAATGTTAGAACATAGAAAATAGACCTGTAGAGCAGAGGAATGGGCCCTTTGGCCCACAATGTTGTGCCAAACATGATGCCAAACTAAACTAATCCCTTCTGCCTGCCCTTGGTATCCCTCCATTCTTTGCATATTCATGTGCTTATCTAAAAGTCCCTTAAATGCCCCTATCGTATCTGCCTCCACACACCACTATTGTTTCTGCCTCCACCGCCATCCCTGGCAGCGCATTCCTACCACTCTCTGTGTAAAAAAACTTGCCCCTCGCAACTCCTTTGAACTTTCCCCCTCTCACCTTAAATGAATGTCCCCTAATTTTAGACATTTCAACTCTAGAGAAAAGGGTTCTGACCATCAACCCTATCTATATATCTCTTAATTTTAAAGACTTCTACTAAGTCTCCCCTCAGCCTCCACCGCTCCAGAGAAAATAACACTAGTTTTTCTAGCCTCTCCTTATATGAAAAGTACCAAAGGCATATTTTTACGTAACACTATGGCATCATAAAATGTCATGTAGAGTGAACATTGAGAATGAATTATGAGCAGAAGTAAGGGAGGTGACCAGCAGCTTTTTTAGGGAGATAAAATTTTCAATAAGCTAAAGGGTAGAGGTGTAGAAGGGAAATTCCTGAGTCTGGGAGTTTCATGGCTGAAGATGGTGTCTCCCATTATGAAGTGGAAAAGGAGATAGAAAAGTAAAGACTACATGTGAAAATGGAAGAGTGGAGATATAGGGGGATGGGGATGGGTCTGGATGGGATGCTCTGAGGGTTAGTGTGGATTTGTTGGGCCGAAGGGCCTGTTTCCACACTGTAGGAATTCTAAGTCTAAAACATTTCAGAGGCAGGAAGAATCCACAGTTGTGACAGTTTGTACTGATGACAAGAGATTGAGATATTGGGTAACAAGGAGCCAACAAAGGTCAACAAGAACAGAAGTGAAGGGTGTGCAGAACTTTCTGCTGTGCAGACATAGTAGGAACTGCAGATGCTGGAGAATCTGAGATAACAAGGTGTAGAACTGGATGAACACAGCAGGCCAAGCAGCGTCAGAGATGCAGGAAGGCTGACGTTTTGGGCCTAGATCCTATTTCAGAGAAAGGGTCTTCTTTTTCCGAAGAAGGGTCTAGGCCCGAAACGTCGGCCTTCCTGCTCCTCTGACGCTGCTTGGCCTGCTGTGTTCATCCAGCTCTACACCTTTTTATCTCTGCTGTCCAGGCTGGCTTTGGTCTTAGGTGACGTTGTTGATGGAAATTCTAGCTAATACTGTATTTGACATTAGACAGGCAGGCAGCACAGTGGCAGAATTGAGCTCTAAGACTGGGCAACTCTTAAACTGTGGTTAGTTAACCATTGTCAGGAAAGACGCAGCAGCCAACTACCTCAACATACCTTGGTGAAGGACAAGAAAAATTTACCTGCATTTTCATTTCTGGTGTCTAATTAATGCTTGCTGCTTCAACGTATGCATGAACTTTGGGTGAAGAAAAGAAAGGGCTTGATCTCCACTATAAAGCAGTTCATCCCCCTCTCTCCCTATTTATTTCAGAACCCTCTTCCCCTCCCCCATTTCTGAGGAAGGGTCTAGGCCCGAAACGTCAAGCTTTCCTGCTCCTGTGATGCTGCTTGGCCTGCTGTGTTCATCCAGCTCTACACCTTGTTATCATTGACACTCACTCCCTGTCTCACATAGCTCCTTTGATCCAAGAACTAGAATTAGCATACTGGAATATTGATGCTTATGGAATCATTTCTCACTTTACATCACTTCCAAAGCTAATGGAAAATGGAGTGAATGCAGAAAACTCATTCTCATCACCATATATTATGTAAGAAACACACTATTTTCCTTCTGATTAAACCACAGCTCAGAGCTTGACCTGTGAGTATCATGTAATACGTTTAAAAATTCACTCTGTCTTACTTAGCTAACAAGTTCAGATTGGTGACCGGTATTTTGCAAGCTGAGTGGACATTTCCAACACAGTTAGTTTTACTTTGCTTGCAGGAAAGACTTCATATTTTAAAATAAACTGAGGTCCAGACCTTTAAAAGATGTGTTTCGCAAACCCAGTGGATCCATTAACAAGATACCTGGTGTTTAAATGCTGTGAAATTGTAGACTGTGTTTAAAATTCATTGTCGCCATTCATTTTCGCACTTGTCCTTTGCTTTGCAAGCAGTCTCTACAGTAAGGACAGTCAGTCCGTGCCAATTTCAGGGCTTCAAAAGGTTTCATTTTAATATCACCCACCTGCTCCCACTCATTTCCAGCACTGTATATGGTACTATATCAGACTGCAAGGTGAATAGGGTTACAACTCACATTACATATGACACCCATGCACCTAACCACCTCCCCAAAACCCTCCCTCCACCCAATCACTTCCCATTCCATCTCATAGACTTTTCTCCTATTGTGATGAAGATTCTTCTTCAGGGCTCTTCTTTGGATTCTAAGAGAGGTAAATGAGTTTTGGGGTTTAGTTTTGTGAAGATGGATATTTAAAAAGGAAAAGGTTGGATGGATATGGGCCAGGAGCAGGCAGACGGGACTATTTAAGATAACAAGCATGGGGCTGGACGAACACAGCAGGTCAAGCAGCATCATAGGAGCAGGAAAACTTGACGTTTCGGGCCTAAACCCTTCATCAGAAATGGGGGAGGGGAAGAGGGTTCTGAAATAAATAGGGAGAGAGGGGGAGGCGGATAGAGGATGGATAGAGGAGAGGATAGGTGGAGAGGAGGCAGACAAGTCGAAGAGGCGGGGATGGAGCCAGTAAAGGTGAGTGTAGGTAGGGGGGTAGGGAGGAGATAGGTCAGTCCAGGGAGGACGGACAGGTCAAGGGGGCGGGATGATGTTAGTAGATAGGAGATGGGGGTGTGGCTTGAGGTGAGAGGAAAAACAGGTTAGGGAGGTGGAGATGAGCTGGGCTGGTTTTGGGATGCGGTTGGGGGAGGGGAGATTTTGAAACTTGTGAAATCCACATTGATGCCATTGGGCTGCAGGGTTCCCAGGCTGAATATGATTTGCTGTTCCTGCAGCCTTCGGGTGGCATCACTGTGGCATTGTAGGAGGCCAAGGATGGACATGTCATCTGAGGAATGGGAGGGGGAGTTGAAATGGTTCGCGACTGGGAGGTGCAGTTGTTTGTTGCGAACTGAGCGCAGGTGTTCTGCAAAGCGGTCCCCAAGCCTCCGCTTGGTTTCCCCGATGTAGAGGAAGCCACAACGGGTACAGCGGATGCAGTATACCACATTGGCAGATGTGCAGGTGAAC
>JAHRHZ010000248.1:25921782-25935079 GCA_024137785.1 Ginglymostoma cirratum | reverse complement strand
ACCTACACTCACCTTTACTGGCTCCATCCCCGCCTCTTCGACTTGTCTGCCTCCTCTCCACCTATCCTCTCCTCTATCCATCCTCTATCCGCCTCCCCCTCTCTCCCTATTTATTTCAGAACCCTCTTCCCCTCCCCCATTTCTGATGAAGGGTTTAGGCCCGAAACGTCAAGTTTTCCTGCTCCTATGATGCTGCTTGACCTGCTGTGTTCGTCCAGCCCCATGCTTGTTATCTCGGATTCTCCAGCATCTGCAGTACCTTTTATCTCTGAGACGGGACTATTTAGTTTGGGATTATGTTCGGCATGGACTGGTTGGACTGAAGGGACTGTTTCTGTGCTGTATGACTCTATGATTCTATAAGATGGCTTGTTTCTCAAAAGCTACATTGAAAAAGTCATTTTGAGCAGTGAATTCACATCAGCATTGCAATGAAAGCATATGACTTAAGTTAAATTCCTAGAAAAGCTACCTTGTGACATAATCGCTGAACGGTTTACAAAATTGAGCTTTTACAAGCTGCAGAAAGAGGGGCCAGGATGTGGTTTAGAAGAGAAAAAGAACCATACCAGCAGACGGGTGGTTTTAGCTTTGATGCTCTCCAGATCATTAGTGCTAGAAATACATCTTATATGTTTTAGCAGTCCAATTCAACAGGGCTGGAGGGGACAAAAATGCTGAGATTTTCAGAGAGTTCAATAAGAAGTGTTGATAATTAGCCTGCATCAGTCTGTTCCCGGGAGAGACAGAGGTAAGTATATCTGGTGAATGTGTAGAAAGTTTCTGAAAGAAAATAACTGTATTCTGACCTATTGAAGAATGGATGTGATATGTCAAATGTTGAGTATCTGTAAAGAATATCACTGGAATAAAAGAGTTGGGTCTTTAGTTTTGCTCTAAGGAAGGGTCAGTGAAGCCGAAACGTTAACTCTGATTTCTTTCCACGATGCTGCCAGACCTGTTGAGCCTTTCCAGCAATTTCTGTTTTTGCTTCTTTATTTTTGTTGTTTATGATATAATTCAAAATTCTTTTATGTATATAGAGATTTGTTTTCCTCTCTATCCCCTTCTTTTAAGAGGACAACATGTGCATTAGGGAAAAGTACATTGACAACCTCTTGGGAATATGGTTCAGTGACTGGCCACCATAGTCATCAAATTATAAAATTACAACTTATTGTCTATCAAACCAAGTTTCACACCCGGAATTTGACTTGTCCAATGTTCACCAGGAACTTAATGTTGCCTTCAACACTTTTGTTCCAAATAAATGAAAATGTTCTAAGAAAAATGAAAACAAAAGACACCTAATACTTTACAGCTCAGTGCCAGTCACGTTTTTGTTCCCAACCTACATGAGAGTGCTTTACAATCAAAGTGGTCAAATAGATGGTGATTGTTGAAACTCTCGCTGAGAGTTTAGGCCTGTTTCTCTTTCCAACTTTAAAGAGTGCATTTTGTTTCAAAAACTAAATGAGCACACTTTAATAGGCATTATCTCCCATTCAAAAGCATATCGACTCCTTCAATTTGTGATCACTACAATCTGGGCTTAGGTGATTTGAAAGAAAATAATGGGATCTGTTTAACGTGGGGGAATGTGGAAGGAGAGAACCTGACCTATCCAGCCAGATGAGCCATGCTTGATATGTGCAGTCAGACTCTCTTCCCTTTTAAGCTTAAGGAAGTGATGGTGATATGCAGGTGAAATTCTGCAATACCCAGCCATTTGACAGATGAGTAGAAGAAAGTACGGAAACCTCTGAAACTAACCTTAAATAAATAAAGAAGCAAACTCGCCCATAACTTAATCTTGAATGTCAACTGAATTAACACATGACGAAACAAAACAAATAATCTGAGAAGGTAAACCAACCAAACTGAGACAGTAGGAACTGCATCAGAGATAGTAGGAACTGCAGATGCTGGAGAATCCGAGATAACAAGGTGTAGAGCTGGATGAACACAGCAGGCCAAGCAAAATTTTCTGAAGAAGGGTCTTGACCCGAAACGTCAGCTTTCCTGCTCCTCTGATGCTGCTTGGCCTGCTGTGTTCATCCAGCTCTACACCGTATTATCTCAACCAAACTGAATCAGGTTAATGAGAAAAAGTGAAGAGAGCATCGGCATTGGAGGCTCAATGGAAACAAGTATAATTTGTTGAGAATTTGGAAAGCTGTGAAAATTAAAGTTGGGAAGCAGTTAACTAAGCTCAGAGGCACAGCAGAGAGAAAAATAATTACAGCAAATTAAAATTGAGAGCTGTGCACATTTTGTGGAAATCAGAGCTTGACAATGATGTGTATTTGTAATTTTCGCCTCAAGGTAGAAAGTGTTCACAGATCATTAGGTAATTTAGTAAAATTCTGGGAGTTGCTAATACTCACGAAGGAAATCAATAAACAAAAAGTTGGAGCAATAAAAAGACAAGTTTGTTTATTGAAGTCATTAATGAGGAAGTCATGATTTGCTATAAAGTAGAAAATATTACCATGCATTAGACATAGCATGATTTAACTTAAAACTGTTCAAAAGCTTACATTAGCAGAGCCAGTGATGAGAATATATCACAGCACACAGTGGATACACTTATACTCTTGGGTGTTTTGGGATAATTTGGGGCATCTAATTTGGTACATACAGTGTGGCACAGTGGCTGAGTGGTTAGCACTGCTGACTCACAGCGCCAAGGACCTGCATTCAATTCCACCCCTGGGTGATTGTCTGTGGAGTTTGCACATTCTCCCCGTGTCTGTGTGGGTTTCCTCTGGATTCTCCGGTTTCCTCCCACAGTCCAAAGATGTGCAGGTTAGATGGAAACTGAAAGAACTGCAGATGCTGTAAATCAGGAACAAAAACAAAGTTGCTGGAAAAGCTCAGCAGGTCTGGCAGCATCTGTGAAGGAAAAAACATTTTGGATCCTGTGACCCTTCCTCAGAACAGGGTAGATGGATTGGCCATGGGAAATTGAACTTTGCAGGGATAGGGTGGGGGCATGTGTCTGGATGAGATACTGTTCAGAGGGTTGGTGTGGACTTGATGGATCGAATGGCCTGCTTACAGAATGTAGGGATTCTGTGATTCTAAAACTTCCAACATAGGTAAACTCATATCAGGCTGATTTTGGATATCAGGTGCCATCTCTGGCGATGAGCCACTCCCTTGTTAGCAAACCCCTGTAGACATGATGGGGCTGAATGGCCTTCTTCTGCACTGTATCAATTCTGTGATTCATCAACACTACCCTTAGACTAGCTCACCAAGGTCTGCCTGACTGGCGTGACCTGGGATCCAGAGTTTGCTCTGACATTGTTGGTCTAGCCCGGGTGCAGTCCAATCACCAGTGAAACCACTGGGACAGAAGAACCTTCAGCTATCGATGGTGGACTCATCTACAAAGAGCCAATAAAATCCTGGTCTGGTTTCTGTATTGAACCCACTTACCACAACCAGTGGCTTGTTTCTTCCCAAAATTAAGTTCAATAGATGGTGTCTTGTTGAAATATTACTGCCTCTTGTGCTCATATAAATCGTAGAATCCCTACAGTACGGAAGCAGGCCATTCGGCCAATCGAGTCCACACTGACCCTCTGAAGGGCACCCCACCCAGATCCACTGCTCTACCCTATCCCTGTAACCCCTCTACTTCCAATGGCTAACTCCCTTAACCTGCACTTCTTTGGACTATATGAGGAAACCAGAGCACACGGAGGAAACCCAAGCAGATACAGGGAGAATGTGCAAAATCCACACAGACAGTTGCCTGACGCTGGAATCAGGGTAGGTGATGGCCTAGTGGTATTATTGCTAGACTATTAATCCAGAAACCCAGCTGATGTTCTGGGGACCTGGGTTCGAATCCCACCATGGCAGATGGTGGAATTGGAATTCAAAAAAAAAAGTCTGGAATTAAGAATCCACCAATCATTATGAAATCATTGCTGATTGTCTGAAAAATCCATCTGGTTCACTAATGTTCTTCGGGGGGGGAAATGTACCACCGTCACATGTGACTCCAGGCCCACAGCAATGTGGTTGATTCTCAACTGCCCTCTGGAATGGCCTAGTTAGCCACTCAGCTGTACCAATCGCTTCAAAAAAAATGAAACTGGATGGATCACCTGGCATCGACCTAGGCACCAGAAAAGACAATGGCAGAAGCAACCCTGTCCTCCTCACTAACATGTTGGGGTTAGTGCCAAAATTGGGAGAGCTGTCTGACAGACTAGTCAAGCAACAGCCATACACACAGAATCATACCTTACAGACAATGTCCCAGACACCACCATCACCATCCCTGGATATGTCCTGTCTCAACGGTAGGACAGGCCCAGCAGAGGGGGTGACAGAGTGGGATACAGTCGGGAGGGTGTTGCTCTAGAAGTCCTCAACATTGACTCCGGATCCCATGAAGTCTCATGGCGTCAGGTTAAACATGTGCAAAGAAGCCTCCTGCTGATTACCACATACCGTCCTCTCTCGGCTGATGAATCAGTACTCCTCAATGTTGAACAACACTTAGGAGGAATCACTGAGGATGGCAAGGGCGCAAAACGTAGTCTGGGTGGGGGATTTCATTGTCCGCCACCAAGAGTGGCTAGCAGCAGCACTACTGATCGAGCTGGTCGGGTCCTACAGGACATAACTACTAGACTGGGTCTGCGGCAGGTGGTGACGGAACCAACAAGAGGGAAACGCAGACTTGATCTCATCCTTACTGATCTGCCAGCTGCAGTTGCATCTGTCCATGACAGTATCAGTAAGAGTGACCGTCATGCAGTCCTTGTGGAGACGAAGTTCAGCCTTCACATTGAGAACAAACTTCATCGTGTTGTGTGGCACTATCACCGTACAAAAGGGGACAGACTTCGCGCAGATCTAGCAACTCAAGACTGGGCATCCATGAGGCGCTGTGGGCCATCAACAGCAGCAGAATTGTACTCCAGCACAATCTGTAACCTCATGGCCCACATATCCCACACTCAACCATTACTATCAAGCCAGGGGATCAACCCTGGTCCAATGAAGAGTGCAGGAGGGCATGTCAGGAGCAACACCAGGCATACCTGAAAATGAGGTATCAACCTGGTGAAGCCACCAAACAGGACTTCTTGCACACCAAACAGCAAAACAGTGAAAGCAGCAAGTGATATTCACAGCTAAGTGATCCCACAACTAATAGATCAGATCTAAGCTCTGCAGTCCTGCCACATCCAGTTGTGAATGGTGGTGGACAATTAAACAACTCACTGGAGGAGGAGGCTCTACAAATATCCCCATTCTCAATGATGGAAGATCCCAGCTCATCAGTGCAAAAGATAAGGCTGAAGCATTTGCAGCAATCTACAGCCAGAAGTGCTGAGTGGATGATCCATCTCGGCCTCCTCCAGTGGTCCCCAGCATTATAGATATCAGTCTTCAGCCAATTCGATTCACTCCATGTGATATCAAGAAACGGTTGGAGACATTGGATACTGCAAAGGCTACAGGCCCTGACAACATTCTGGCAATAGTACTGAAGACTTGTGCTCCAGAACCTGCCGCTTCTCTAGCCAAGCTGTTCCAGTGCAGTTACAACACTGGTATCTGACTGACAATGTGGAAAATTGCCAAAGTATGTCCTGTACACAAAAAGCAGGACAAATCCAACCCGGCCAATTACCACCCCATCAGTCTGCTCTTAATCATCAGTAAAGTGGTGGAAGGTGTCATCAACAGTGCTATCAAGCAGCACCTGCTCAGCAATAACCTGCTCAGCGATGCCCAGTTTGTGTTCCACCAGGGCCACTCAGCTCCTGATCTCATTACAGCCTTGGTTCAAACATGGTCAAAAGAGCTGAATTCCAGAGGTGTGGTGAGAGTGACAGCCCTTGATATCAAGGCTGCATTCGACCAAGTGTGGCATCAAGAAGCCCTGGCAAAACTGAAATCAATGGGTATCGGGGGGCAAACACTCCGTAGTTGAAGTCATACCTGACACATAGGAAGATGGTGGTTGTGGGAAGTCAATTATCTCAGCTCCAGGACTTCTCTGCAGGAGTTCCTCAGGGTAGTGTCCTCAGCCCAACCATCTTCAGCTGCTTCATCAATAACCTTCCCTCCATCATAAGGTCAGAAGTGGGGATGTTCGCCGATGATTGCACAATGTTCAGCACCATTTATGACTCCATAGATACTGAAGCAGTCCATGTTCACATGCAACAAGATCTGGACAATATCCAGGCTTAGGCTGACAAGTGGCAAGTGACATTCGCACCACACAAATGCCAGGCTATGACCATCACCAATAAGAGACAATCTAAACACTGCCCCTTAAAATTAAATGGTGTTACCATCACTGAATCCCCCACTATCAACATCCTGGAGGTTACCATTGTTGAGAAACTCAACTGGACTTACCACATTAACACAGTGGCTACCAGAGCAGATCAGAGGCTGGGAATACTGTGGCGAGTAACTCACCTCCTGACTCCTCAAAGCCTGTCCGCCATCTACAAGGCACAAGTCAGGAGTGTGATGGAATACTCCCCCAATTTCCTGGATGAGTGCAGCCCCAACAAACACAAGAAGCTTGACACCATCCAGGACAATGCAGCCCACTTGATTGGCACTACATCCACAAGCATTCACTCCCTCCACCACCGACGCTCAGTAGCAGCAGTGTGTACCATCTACAAGATGCACTGCAGAAATTCACCAAAGATCCTCACACAACACCTTCCAAACCCACGACCACTTCCATCTAGAAGGATAAGGGCAGCAGATGTATGGGACCACCACCACCTCCAAATTCCTCTTTAAGTCACTCACCATCCTGACTTGGAAATATATCACCGTTCTTTTACTGTTGCTGGGTCAAAATCCTGGAATTCCCTCCCTAGTAGCATTGTGGATCAACCCACAGCAGAAGGAATGCAGCCTTTCAAGCAGGCAGCTCACCACCACCTTCTCAAGGGCAACTAGGGATGGGCAAGAAATGCTGGCCAGCCAGCAACGCCCACATTCCACAAAATGAATAGAAAGGAAAACCCAGTGCTGGAGGCTGCAGTGCTAACTACTGTGTCATTGTGCCCCCCCCTCATATGACCTCATATAAACCATATGCCTCAGGTCCTGCACCAAATCTCAGCAGTTTTGTAAACAAAGGACATCTGATGTTTTTATTTGGAGTTCCCTTTTAAATATTTAGAACACTTTTAGTCCTGGTTACAAACTCTGTCGATCATCCCCGAGGGATCAATAATTTTTGTTGATCCATCAATCGAAAATGTGTAACAGGTAAACTGTAGGATCGATCTGGCAAAACCAATAATGCAGAAGCAATGAGGATTGTGTGGGCCATGTTCAGCATCCTGTTCAGGCCAGAGTTAAAATAGTGTTTGGAGCTCATTGGTAAATTTGGAGCATAATCCGCATACTTGGAAAAAAAAGGATTCAGGTGGGTGCCCTCGCTGTTGGCTCAGAAATGTGATTTAAAATCAGGCAGGTCATTTGCAGGTTAACTCACTACATCACAAGCTTGTGACGCCTTTTTGATTCATTTATTGGGAATGCAGACTAGAAAAGCACATACAACTGCCATGTCAAAAAGAAGAAACCAAGCAGAAAGATACAGAGAAGGAAACAAAAAATTGGACAGTGGGAGAAAAGTTGAGAAGCACCTACAAAGACACCTAGTGTTTTAGTCACTGTATAAAAGTTAATCATGTATAGTTCAGTACCTTCACTGTGTCATATGTTATCTTGGTACTGCTTCTGTACTGATTCAAGCCCACCTATCTTTGTTCAGACATTGTCAATGGGGGATTTGTGCAGGAATGATAGGGGGAAAATAGCAGGTAGATTGCATATTATCCAATACTGCTGAAGACAGAATAACATAATTTGATCAAAGTACAGTGGGATATTAATTAAATTTGAAAAGAATAAGAGTCATCTAAGTCATTTAGCAAGTGCAACATCTGGGATAATGGAAGGAGACAATATATAAAATCAGAGATAAAAGGTACTGCAGATGCTGGAGAATCCGAGATAACAAGCATGGGGCTGGATGAACACAGCAGGTCAAGCAGCATCATAGGAGCAGGAAAACTTGATGTTTCGGGCCTAAACTCTTCATCAGAAATGGGGGAGGGGAAGAGGGTTCTGAAATAAATAGGGAGAGAGGGGGAGGCGGATAGAGGATGGATAGAGGAGAGGATTGTTGGAGAGGAGGCAGACAAGTCGAAGAGGCGGGGATGGAGCCAGTAAAGGTGAGTGTAGGTAGGGGGGTAGGGAGGAGATAGGTCAGTCCAGGGAGGATGGACAGGTCAAGGGGGCGGGATGATGTTAGTAGATAGGAGATGGGGGTGTGGCTTGAGGTGAGAGGAAAAACAGGTTAGGGAGGTGGAGACGAGCTGGGCTGGTTTTGGGATGCGGTTGGGGGAGGGGAGACTTTGAAGCTTGTGAAATCCACATTGATGCCATTGGGCTGCAGGGTTCCCAGGCTGAATACGATTTGCTGTTCCTGCAGCCTTCGGGTGGCATCACTGTGGCATTGTAGGAGGCCCAGGATGGACATGTCATCTGAGGAATGGGAGGGGGAGTTGAAATGGTTCGCGACTGGGAGGTGCAGTTGTTTGTTGCGAACTGAGCGCAGGTGTTCTGCAAAGCAGTCCCCCAGCCTCTGCTTGGTTTCCCCGATGTAGAGGAAGCCACAACGGGTACAGCGGATGCAGTATACCACATTGGCAGATGTGGAGGTGAACATCTGCCTGACGTGGAAAGTCTTCTTGGGGCCTGGGATTGGGGTGAGGGAGGAGGTGTGGGGGCAGGTGTAGCACTTCCTGCGGTTACAAGGAAAAGTGCCGGGTGTGGTGGGGCTGGAGGGGAGTGTGGAGCGGACAAGGGAGTCGCGGAGGGAGTGGTCCCTCCGGAAGGCAGATAAGGGTGTGGAGGGAAAAATGTCTTTGGTGGTGGGGTCAAGTAGCTTTGCAATTAGATTACAAAGGAGGGTGGAAGTGCCTGACCTGTGACAGATGAAACTGAATTAAGCGCATTAAAGGAAGCATTCATCATAGGCTAAGAAAGCAGTGCCGTCTTTGTTTAAAGCTCTATGAGTCATTCTTTCTGTCTTTAAATTGTTCCGTACTGGTCTTCAGCCATTTGCATTGTTAATCCAATTTCTGTAGAAAGGCTAAGCCTGCCAGAACAACTCTGTGTGTCCCTGCCCAGTAGGCATTCAATGCATGCATGATGATTGGAAACAGGGGAAATAATTATAGACAAAAGTAAAGAAAAACACGAACAGGTGCTGAACTCAGGATTGAGTAGGACTGTCACTTTAAATCAGGGCCAAACTGAGAATTTGACAGGAGTCTGGCTGTACATTTCACCTTTTTAATGCATACTTCTAAGTAGTCTCTGTAAATAACTCAAAACACCTGAAAATGACTGAATTGAATAATGAAGTAATGGCAAGATCGCATCAGGATCACAAATGCAGAAAGCCCTTCCGAAATGCAGAACAACTAACGAAGCTTCAGCAGGTGCAAGATTAACATATGCACTGAATGCAAACGGTTAACTTTATTGCAAGAACTGCTGTTCCCTGCATGTCTAGCAAGAGGCTTAGTGGTTTGTTAATCAATATTCAAAAGCATTGAAAAGTCCAGAGATTGCTTCTTAAGACTTAAAGCTTGTCCAGCTCAATGACTTCACAAAATCCCCACTGCAAAGTGAACTAATCATGAGCTCAGAGATAACAAGGTGTAGAGCTGGATGAACACAGCAGGCCAAGCAGCATCAGAGGAGCAGGAAGGGTGACGTTTCAGGCCTGACACTGACAGTGTCAGAAGTCCTGAAGACTTCAGATTTCTGTCAGAAATTCTGAAGAAGGGTCTAGGCCCGAAACTTCAGCCTTCCTGCTCCTCTGATGCTGCTTGGCCTGCTGTGTTCATCCAGCTCTACACCTTGTTATCTCAGATTCTCCAGCATCTGCAGTTCCTACTATCTCTAATCATGAGGTCACATCCCTGCCTACCTCACATCAGTGAAAATGCACTAAATGTCAATTTTTAATAACGGGTACGAAATCTGTATTTTAGGTTATAAATAATAGATCTCTCTAATTTTGAATTATATATGTGTTTATGGGTATACAGGGTATATATACCATGAAGATTACTGAGCACACAACTGCATGGTTGATTGTATGTGATATTTATCTAATTTGTATACTCAATAATTTGGGGAAATGCATTTGCACATAATACACTGGCTGCTTTTCAGTGTCAGTTGACCTCGGCCTCTACATGCACGAGTTTTCACTTTAGTTTGTGGCAATCATTAAACATATTACCTGAAATCTGGTATCAGAAATATGAGGCTGAGATTGAGTGAATTTTCAAAGCTGTAAGAGAGTCGGCTACTGCAAAGAAACGCAGCAAGGTAAAACTAAAACTGTAGGCTGCAAAAGTGCAGGGTGAGTCAGAATGGTTGAGAAGCTTGCATTCACTGCAGCTTTGGAAATGAAAGGAGACATATTGGAATTGGAATACAAAAATGAGTAAAAAGGCTGAGTAAATAACAGTAGCAACTCTGATGCTGGAGAAAGAGCACTATATGATGTATTATTACTTAAAGCTTGCTGGGGAGCAATGAAGTCAGATTGCAGAGATTTTGAAGTCTTTAATCCATTGAAGGATTGTTTTATGAGGTGAGGGTGAGAAGGTTAGGTCTGTACTCATTAGAGCTTAGAAGAATGAGAAGTGGCCTTATTGAACTAGGCAAGTTCTTAGGGAATGTGACAGGGTAGATGCAGAAAGGTTGTTGCCCCTTGTGGGAGAGTCTAGGACAGGAGGGCATAATCTCAGAATAAGGAGTTACACATTAAAGACTGAGGTGAGGAGGAATTTTTTCTCTCACTGTGTAGTCAATCTGTAGTATTCTTTACCATGGAGGTCTGTCGATGCTGGGTTAAGTATATTCAAGTCTGAGATCGACAGATTTCTAGCCATTAAGCAAATCAAGGATTACAAGGAAAAGGCAGGAAACTGGATGTGAGGATTATCAGATCAGCCATGATCTCATTGAATGGTGGAGCAGAGTCAATGGGCTGAATGGCCTACTTGTGCTCCTACGTCATATGGTCTCATAATTGATGCTACTTATGAATGGCATGCATTCAATATCACAGCTCAGCAAGAAAGGGAGGCTATTGAACAGTGTAGTGATGACACTGACACGTAACTAAATGTTTGGGCAACTGAAGGGTGATCACATCAGAGATAAGATTGCTTTGGTGATAAGGGATCCCACTGCGAGCACTTGTCTTCTGAGTGAAGAGAAACTTTTCCCATGGCCCTTCAAATGTTCTCTATTAGATATTTATCAAATTTTTGTTCGAAAGCCAAACCTGAATCTAATTCTACCACACAGTCAGGCTTTGTATTCCAGATATTAGCCATTTGCAGTGTAAAAAGATGTTCCTCATGACCCTTAGATGCAATGTCCTAGTTGTATTCATTTATCAATTTTAAGTGCAGCTGGCTTTTGAAAATGCCTTCTTATCAATTTTAGGCCCACCCTGTTGTTTTCTCTCAGATTTTGGAAGTATCTTGTTCCTTGGCAAAGACAGATGCAAAGCATTCATTCAGTACCTCAGTCATGCCTCTGCCTCCATGAGTGAAATTCCCTTTGTGGACTCTAATTGGCCTTACTCCTCATTTTACCATCATTTTCTATTTAAAAGCCTATACAAGACTTTTGGATTAGGAGAAACAATAAATAACCAACCTGTCAGTTGCCTTTTACGAAAGGGACCTCAGAGCTGGATTTTTGTCTACAAATCTGGAATGTAGTGTTTGCCTCCTTTTCAGAACCCACCTGATTTTTAATTTGTTACAGAGCAGGGTCCTGAACAGACAATCAATCAACTTTGCTCAATCCCAACCTCAGACAGTAAAGTCAAACATCTACTCTTTCATCTCTATCTTCTTCCATCAATGTGATGCCTTGATGTGTTCTCCATTATTCTTATAAAAGATATTGCTATATCCTGGCTATACACTGTTCCAGTGAAGACTCTGAGTCAGGTAGACAAACAGGAGGCTGGAAGAACACAGCAGGCCAAGCAGCATCTGGAGGAAAGGAGAAGTCAATGTTTCGGGCATTATCCTTCCCCAGGACTGGATGTGGGGGGTAGGGGGAGCTACAGATAAAGTAGGGCGGAGAGGTGGAGGTGGGATGGTGGTGATAGGTGGATACTGGTGGTAGGTACGACCTGGTTGGTTGATGGGATAGATGAATCCGGTTGGCAGCTGGAAGGGAGGGTCAGAAGGTGGAATGGAAGGGAGGTGGTAGGGCTGGAAGGGGAGCCAGGAGGTGGGTGGGAAATGGAGAACTCAGTGTTGAGTCCTCCAGGCTGTAGGGTGCCCAGGCGGAAGATGTTGTTCTTCAAATTTGCATTCCGAGTTGCTGTGACACTGGAGGAGGCCAAGGGCGGACATGTCAAAGAGGGAGTGGGGCATGGAGTTGAAATAGGCAGTGACCGGGAGGTTAGTTTGGCCGTTATGGGCCTGGTGGAGATGTTCGGTGAAATAGTCACCTAGTCTATGTTTGGCTTCACTGACGTAGAGAAGACCACATCGGGAGCACTGGAAGTGATAGATGAGGGTGGAGGAGATGCAAGTGAAGCTCTGTCTCACTTGGAAGGGCTGTTTAGGGCCCTGGATGGAGGCGAGGGAGGTGATATGTGGCAGGTGTTGCATCTTTTATGGTTACGGGGGAATGTACCAGGCGGGTTGGAGTGGTTGGTGGGGAGTGCGGCGTGAACTAAGGAGTGGTGAAGGGAATGGTCCTTATGGAAGGCAGAGAGGGGTGCGGAGTGGAAGTTCCGGGTGGTGGGGTCTAATTAGAGTTGGTGGAAGGGTTTGAGAATGATACATTGCATACGGAGGATGGTGGGGTGGAAAGTGAGGACAAAAGGGACTCTATCTTTATTATGTTTGGAGGGGAGGGGTAGTTAAGAGCTGTGGAGTGGGGAATGGAGGAGGCATGGTGGAGGGCTGTCTGGATGACAGAGGGGGGAGAAGAGCGTTGTTTGAAAAAGGCCTATAGCATGTTGTGTTTATTCTACATTTCTAACATTCACTTCATTTCATTTTATCTCTGAAACATAAATATTGACATTAAACATTTTTTTTTGAACAGGCTGAAAAATAACTGTGATAACAAGGTGTGGGGCTGGATGAACGCAGCAGGCCAAGCAGCATCGTAGGAGCAGGAAAGCTTGACGTTTCGGGCCTAGACCCTTCAT
>JAHRHZ010000248.1:25885382-25921382 GCA_024137785.1 Ginglymostoma cirratum | reverse complement strand
CCTTCATCAGAAATCATTTCTGATGAAGGGTCTAGGCCCGAAACGTCAAGCTTTCCTGCTCCTACGATGCTGCTTGGCCTGCTGCGTTCATCCAGCCCCACACCTTGTTATCTCGGATTCTCCAGCATCTGCAGTACCTTTTATCTCTGAAAAATAACTGTGCTTGATTTAATCACAATTTAAGGTGATCTAGTGTATCCTTGCAGAATACATTTAGGTGAAGAGGTGAGAAAGAAAGTATTTTAATTAGTTTGTTAGTTCATTGGTCTCAGTTTGATTCCTGCTTGATCATTTGTTTGGTGCATGAGTGAAGAGATTATAATTGTTGGGACCTAAATAGTGAGCATGCTTTGCAATGCCCATCCTAAATTCAGTAACCAAAGTGATTCACAGTTCAACACATCACTAATATTAAAATGAGTAAATGGGAAAGTAATGCAAATCAAGAAGTAGACAAATGGTGCAGAAATTGTTCCTTAAATAAACATGGCCCAGAATTTAATTAATCATTTATTGCACTTACCATCTGATTGTGTCGTGACCAGCACGTCCCGGGTAGAGACACCTGCTCCATGTCTGTTGAAAGCCAAAACTCGCAAGCTGTACTTGGTGAACTTCTTCAGTCCTTCAAGTTTGTAAGTAATAGTATCCACATCAATGCTCTGAAACAGGGTACAACAACACAGTGCATTATGAAATGGACAGGTGGTGGCATTGTCACTAGACTAGTAAATCCCAGGCTAATATTCTGGGGACATGAGTTCATACCCCACCTTGGCAAATGATAACATTTGAATTCAGAATTGAGTTTGCCGAATGATGACCATGACCCCATCTGGTAATCCGTTGTTTTTGCCTCGTCTGGCCTACATGTGACTCCTGACTCACATAAATTTGGTTGACTTTTAATTGCTGTCTGAAATAACCCTGGCAAGCTAGCCAGTCAAGTGGCAATAGGAATGGGTAATACACATTGGCTCAGCCTGTGATGCCCAAACCCAGTGAACAAAAAAAAACTACTTAGATAACACATATTTCATCCAAGTGTGAGGTTCAAAATTCCAACGGCATTTGGTTATACAAGTAGACTTTATTAATGGTATTTTCTTTAAAAGTAAGTGCTGATCAATAATAATTCTCAGCCTGTGTTTACTTTGGTTTATCGGGAGACAAAGGTGAAGAGAGGTGCAGCACAGCAACAAAGGTGATAAGCATAAAATAGAGAAATCAATATGAACCATATGTCTGGAAAACTCTACAGAATTTCCATCCTGGAAATTCTACACATACTCCTATACCACTGAGAGGGTATGATGGCCATTGAGTTATCATCAATCAGTCACTGTGCTTATGATCAATAAGTACCAATAAAGATCACAAACAACGAGAGCCTGTCTTCTGTTTCTTTTATCGTGAATTGTCCATTAAAGTGAATGACCTTGCGCCATCTCATCAGCAGTGGCAGGGAACTGATCTCCCAGTTCCTTGAAAATGCAGAAGCTATGAACTCTCTGACATTTGAACAGAATTGATTTCTTTCTGCCTCTTATTGCTTTCCTTTGGTATGAAATGCTGCTTCAAATTGTAAACATTTAAAACTATGCACCCCCTCTCCTGCAATGAAGTGACCAGAAATTATCGAATTAATTATTTGTCTTCGTAACGCAAATGTAAAGCAGTCATGAAGCAAAGAATCACAGCATGGTTACAGCACAAAAGGAGGCCATTCAGCCCATGGTATTTACACTGGTTCTCCAAATGAATATCTCACTCAGTGCCATTCTCCTGCTTTCTTTCTATAAACCTGGACATTCATCCTTTTCAAGTAACTATTTAATTCCCTTTTCAATGCCTTGATTGAACCTATCTCTGCCACACTCTCAGGCAGTGCTTTACAGACCCTTATGACTATTAGTGACAATAAATTCTACAGGGAATTTGGTGGATACCTTAGACAGCGTTTAGAATGTGGAACTCACTATCACAAGGAGTGATTGAATAGAATAGCATTTCTAATCGGAAGCTAGGCAATTGGAAGGAGAGAAAAAAGCTAGAAGGTTATGCTGATATATGTGGAAAAGTTGAGCCAAGAGGCGGTTCTGATGAAACGTAAGCACTAATGTGGTGTAAATGATTTGCTGTTCTGTTCTTTATTCTGTGTAATTCTGTGTGAAAGAGTGGATTTACACGACAAATGTAGCATTGATTTAACTTGGTGTCTTGCTTACAGACTTGCTGTTAGAGGGGTAGGGGTTGGAATTTAAAAATTCTTCACTATATTACTTGAAAAGTAGCACAGCATCTAGCATAATACACAACAGGATCACAAAGAAAACATAACAAATAACTGGAGGACTACACGATTGTGGCTGACCTTGAGCCTCTTCTGCCTTTTCCCAGCATCCCAGGATTCCTTTAGAGTCCAAGTATTCTGTCAACATTAAATATATTCAACAATGGAGCATCTATAAACCTTTGGACTGTTGAATCTAGAAGATTCACAACTCCTTGTTCTGGACACGGGAAAGATGTTCAGATGGCTTTCTCTTTTTCACCTCTCGGCTAATGGGAGAAACATGTGTTTTAATCCTTTGACAGCTGTGACTCTCAAGAACAGAGGGATAGAAGCAAATGGAGAATATAGTGTTACAGCTACAGAGAAGCTGCAGAGGACAATCACGTTTAATATATGAGAAATCCGTTCAAAAGTCTGATAATAGCCGGGAAGACAGTGGTTTTTCGGGAAACTTGGAAGTGTTGTACTTGCATTCAACTGTTGACCTTGTTCTTAGATGTAGTACAAGGTCCTGGATTTGGAAGGTTCTGTTGAAGGTGCCCTGGTGAGTTAATTTAGAGCATCTTGTAGATGTTACACTCTACAGCCATTGTGCATTAATGGTAAAGACAGTGAATGCTGAAAGTGGTGGTTGCTTTTGGGGAGACAGGAGGCGACTTGTTCACTATAGAATTTCTTGCCTGCTCGTGTAGCCATGGATTTTATGTGGCTAGTCCAGTTCAGTTTCTGGTTCATGGTAACCCATAAATGTTGATAGTGGAGGATTTAGTGATGGCAATGCCATTCAACATTAGGGCACCATGTTAAATTCTCTCCTGTTGGAAATGGTCATTGCTTGGCACTTATGTGGTGCAAATTTTTTTTGCCACATATCATCCCAAGCCTTTATGTTGTCTAAGTTTAGCTGCATTTGAACAGATAGCTTCAGTAACTGAGAAGTTGTGAATCATGCTGAACATTGCATAATTATCAGCGAACATTCTCACTTTTGTCAAAAGTTAACAAACATTCCTATCACAACATGGTTTTGAAAGGTGGCCATAATATCTGCTTTTCCACTGTCTCTACA
Source organism: Ginglymostoma cirratum (assembly GCA_024137785.1). Lineage (NCBI taxonomy): Eukaryota > Metazoa > Chordata > Chondrichthyes > Orectolobiformes > Ginglymostomatidae > Ginglymostoma > Ginglymostoma cirratum. Next base: position 25,918,017 of record JAHRHZ010000248.1, on the reverse strand, counting down.
AATGGTCTCTGGATGCTTAAATATTAACACACAATAATGTTTGAGTTTCACTCATTTGCATCTCCTTGTGGTAGAATGGGTTATCTCAGAGTCTTAGAGACATGGAATTGTACAGCATGGAAACACACTTCAGTCCAACTCGTCCATGCTGACCAGATATCCCAAATTAATTTAGTCCCATTTTCCAGCATTTTGCCCATATCCCTCTACGCCCTTCCTGTTCATGTACCCATCAGATGCCTTTTAAATGTGATAATTGTACCAGCCTCCACCACTTCCTCTGGCAGCTGATTCCATACACGCACCACCCACTGTTTGAAAATGTTGCCCCTTAGATCCCTTTTCTGTCTTTCCCATCTCACCTTCAACCTATGCCCTTGAATTTTGGACTCCCCTACCCTAGGGAAAAGACCTTGGCTATTTCACCCTATCCATGCCCCTCATGATTTCAATCCAGGGAAAACAGCCCCAGCCAATTCAACCTCTTCCTCTAACCTTGGCAACACACTAGTAAATCATTTCTGCAACCCTTTCATGTTTAATGACACCTCATACACATTCTGTGGCATTCCATTCAATAACCAAAAGGTCTGCAAGCCCATTGTAAACAAGCTTTTGCAGTTATTTGGACAATGGCAGTAGTTAAATCGACAGAAAAGACTGATTACATTTTAATGCCTTCTCAATGAAATGTCTCAAAAGGTTGTTTGCACTTTAATTTCCTGTCCAGACGATCAGACTGACTTCCAGCCTTGTGCACTTTCATGTATACTGAAGGACAAGAACGGAACTCATTTGACCTTGCAGATTCAAAGCAGATTCTTTATTTTGCCCCAGCAAGGAAGTGTCCCTTTTCAATATGCTCATGAGTATAATTGTGAGAGCATAACATGTTTAAATGAAGACATTTCTCCTCATTTCAGTCCTCAATGATTGGCACCTTATCCCGAGACAGTGTTCTAGATTCTCAATAGCCAAGGCAACGTATGTCTCAGTATCTTACCTGTCAACCCCCTGAAGGGTCTTGAATGGTTCTATGAGATCACGTCTCATTTTTCTAAACACCAATAATCCTGTTACTCCAGAAAGATCTGTGATAATTTCATCGATCTCAACGGGAGTGGTTTGGTTAAAGGACAAGCAGAGACAACTTAGAAAAATAAAACAGATTTGTTTGAAGAAAATTTAAATGACCAAGTGTTTCTCAACTGCCGTGAAAAATAAATACTTGCACACATGGTCACCTAGACATTTTTTTATAATAATAATTATTCTGTTAATGGGCTTCAGTAACCCAGAGTGACATTCAATCTTTCCATTGTCTCTTTACAATGACTAACTAGTAATTAATATGCCAGTAACATTTCTGGCATTGTTTATTATTAGCTGGAGGTTCTTATTAATATGTTGCCTGGATTATGAATCTTATTGCACTGGGTTCTAAATTGCACCTAAGTCTTAATTCATGAGCAATGGAATTTCTATTGTACACACACACCTCCCTCCGGTAACAAGACTGCAAGCATGATATGGAATGCCGGTGGTAGATGATTATATTTGTATGGAGAAATATTCCTTTCGTAATAAATAGGAACTTAAGCACCCTAGGTGCTCAATGACTTCCTAACTTGATTGACACTTTTCTCCATCTGTACTTGATATTTTCTTAAAATCTGTAGCTGGGCTTAGTGAGACAAGATGGAGAAGACACGTGTGTGATTTTACCAGAAGCATCAAAGCTACATGTTGTGCTTCCAGCTGCTGCTATGACTGTAGTGAGCACATCTCACAGCGCGTACTTGAACCTTATCATCTGGATAATTTTGTTACACTTATCCATTCATAAAGTCACAAGCAACTACAGAATGGGCAAGTGTTTCTCCAAGCATTTATCATTGAGATGGGGAGGTTGGGGGAGACAGTTATGCGCCACAATCAAAAGCTCACTCTCATCATTATGCTAACCACTTTTTATATGATTGTGGATCAGAGTCTGCGGCTCCAGGATTGGACAACTCAGCTGCTGCAGAACCCATAACACCAGAATGGAAGCAAATCCCTCAGACTCAAGGGTGACTGCCAAGGAAGAGGGTTGTGCATCTGTCCTACAAAACAATGGAGAAACTTTAGCATCTGCTCTTAAATGTAGTAAACATTACACCCTCCCCTCACCCTATCTTCTGCATAAGAACCTTTTACCTAGCTACCATCAGTTCTGAAGAAGGATCACTGAACCCGAAACATTAATTCTGATTTCCCTTTACAGATGCTGCTGGACTTGCTGAGTTTTTCCAGCAATTTCTGTTTTTGTTTCTGATTTCCAGTTTCTGCAATTCTTTTGGTTTCTTAATTAATGCAAGTTGGTTAGTTGTTGGTCCAAAGTTGTGATATGTTTTGAACTTCTAAATACTTAATTACCGGTGCTATTTTAAAGGGTGTACTTACTCGTCCAGATCTTCTGTGGAGTGGCGATTATCTTCTGATTGCCATTCTGCTCGAACAATGCAATAGCACAATGCTGTTCTACATTTCTTACTGGGATTTCCATGTCCAGCTCCTTCAGAAATACCAAGAGACTCAAAGTGCTCCATCACAGCACTCAAAATACTGCAGATTCTGGAAATGTGAAATCATAGCAGAAAATGCCAGAAAAGCTCAGCAGGTGTGGAGAGAGAAACAGAGTTAATGTTTCAAGTCTGATCTGACTCTTCATCAGAAGTTCAGAGTTCTGAAGAAGAATCAGATTAGTCTTGAAATATTGCTCTCTCCACAGATGCTGTCAGACCTGCTGCATTTCTCCAACATTGTCTGTTTTCATTCTACCATGGTGCCGTAGTGTTGTGGAGAGAAGTTAAGGAATACTGTTTTGCAGCTAGTCCCATAAAAAGGAGGAACATTTAATGGACCAGTCTGAATGTTAGTGAGTGGGCGCATGAATGGGTCGGGTGGGTAAAGTTGGTGTAGTATGTAGGTAAGACTGTGGACGAAATAGTAGGCGGGTGAGGTGACAGAAGGGTCAAGTAGTCAGAATGGGTAGAGTGGCATGGAGTTGAGGTTGTAGGTGGATGAGGTGGGTTAGTGTGTTGGGAACTCATCATTTTGGTTTAAAGAGCTCTTCAAAATGTTGGGGTTTCTTTCCAGGGATCAGAGAAGGCAGTCAGGAGTATGGGGGTCAATACAATGTAGTGAGAGGGTCAGGCTGAGATCAGGTCAGCAGATTGGGGCTAGTTGGAGTTCAGGCCATGGAGTAGTCAGGATTATTATGGTATTGAGTCACATTGAGTTGGGGGTAGTCAAGGGCTACCCTTTGTCAGTGGTTCTTAATTGTGGTCCTGTTTTCAAGTTGAAAATTGAGTCCAATGATGTCAGCATTATCCAATCTACAATTTCAAGCTGGAGTCTGAGTTGAGAGGACAAGGATGAGGAAGGTGGAGGAAGGTTGAATCAGCTGAAAATGTTGCAAATGAGGCAAGAGTGTGGGTAGATGGGTCAGAGATGTTGGTAAATCTGCTCAAGCCAAAAGGGATCTTGATCAAATGGTTCAATGGGTTGAAAAATGCCAGATGGAGTTCAATCTGGATAAATATGATGTATTGTATTTTGGTACAACAATCAGGAGCAGCACTTATACAATTAATGATAGGCCCCTTGGTAGTGCTGTAGAACAGAGGGACCTCGGAGTTCAGGTACATAATTCTTTGAAGTTTGCATCACACATTGACAAGGTGGTTAAGAAGGCATTTAGCATGCTTGGTGTCATTGCTCAGTCCTTTGATTAGAAGAGTTGGGAAGTCATGTTGAGGTTGTATAGGGCATTGGTGTGGCCTCTTCTGAAGTCCTCTGTACAGTTCTGGTCACCCAGTTATAGAAAGGATCTTATTAAGCCAGGGAGCATCCAAAAGACATTTACGAGGATGTTGCTTATATGGAATGTTTGAATTATAAAGAAAGGTTGGATAGGCTTGGAATTTTGTCACTGAAGCATAGGAGGTCTTCCAAGGAGTGGGAGGGGAGTTGAAACGATTCACGGTTGGGAAGTGCAGTTGTTTGTCACAAACTGAGATAGGAGGTTGAGAGATGACCTTGTAGAGGTTTATAAATTTGTGAGGGGTATAGATGGGTTCAATGGTAGGTGTCTTTTTTTTTGTTTAGAATCCCTACAGTGTGGAAACAGGCCCTTCGGCCCAACAAGTCCACACCGAACCTCAGAGCATCCCACCCAGACACATCCCCCTACAACCCACCTAATCTACACCTCCCTGAACATTACAGGCAATTTAGCATGGCCAATCAACCTAACCTGCACATCTTTGAACTGTGGGGGAAACCGGAGCACCCGGAGGAAACCCACGCAGACACAGGGAGAATGTGCAAACTCCACACAGACAGTCGCCCTAGGCTGAGATTGAACCCGGGTCTCTAGTGCTGTGAGGCAGCAGCGCTGACCACTGCACCACTGTGCCGCCCTAGTGATCCCTGGAAAGAAACCCCAGCATTTTGAAGAGCTCTTTAAACCAAAATGATGAGTTCCCAACACACTAACCCACCTCATCCACCTACAACCTCAAACTCCATGCCACTCTACCCATTCTGACTACTTGACCCTTCTGTCACCTCACCCGCCTACTATTTTGTCCACAGTCTTACCTACATACCACACCAACTTTACCCACCCGACCCATTCATGTGCCCACTTACTAACATTCAGACTGGTCCATTAAATGTTCCTCCTTTTTATGGGACCAGCTGCAAAACAGTATTCCTTAACTTCTCTCCACAACACTACGGCACCATGGTAGAATGAAAACAGACAATGTTGGAGAAATGCAGCAGGTCTGACAGCATCTGTGGAGAGAGCAATATTTTGAGACTAATCTGATTCTTCTTCAGAAGAATCATGTTCATCCTGGGCCTCCTGAAATGCCACAACAATGCCACCCGAAGATTGCAGGATCAGTGTCTCATATTTCGCTTGGGAACCCTGCAGCCCAATGGTATCAATGTGGACTTCACAAGCTTCAAAATCCCCCCTCCCCCTACTGCATCCCAAAACCAGCCCAGCTCATCCCTGCCTCCCTAACCTGTCCTTCCTCCCACCTATCCACTCCTCCCACCTCAAGCCCCACCCCAATCTCCTACCAACTAGCCTCATTCCACCTCCTTGACCTGTCTGTCCTCCCTGGACTGACCTATCTCCTCCCTAACCCCCTATCTACACCCACCTTTACTGGCTCCAACCCCGCCTCCTTGACCTGTCTGTCTCCTCTCCACCTCTCTTCTCCTTTATCCAATCTATCCGCCTCCCCCTTTCTCCCTATTAATTTCAGAATCCCCCTCCCCTCCCCCATTTCTGAAGAAGAGTCCAGACCCAAAACATCAGCTTTCCTGCTCCTCTGATGTTGCTTGGCCTGCTGTGTTCATCCAGCTCTACACCTTGTTATCTCAGATTCTCCAGCATCGGCAGTTCCTACTATCTCTGTAGCTTGAGATTCCGTTTGGCATGGACATGCTGTATAACTCTATGACTCAATGACTCTATGAGAGACATTCTTCAGGATTCTGGATAGGCCAGGAGGGTAAGGGACTATCCCCTCCACTTCTTTTCACATGCTGATCCTTGGGATCCTCAGCCTCGCAGGATTTCCCTTTGCTACCATCCTCCACACAGATTTTACACACTCCTGTTGCTATTGGACCCCATAATTCTATTTCAGTCCATAGCTGCAAGAGAAGGAAAATCAGAGCTATTGAAATTCCAAACTAGATCGAGGCAATAGCAGATAAACACCAAAAGAACTGCAGATGCTGGAAACAAGAAACAAAAACAGAAGTTGCTGGAAAAGCTCAGCAAGTCTGACAGCATCTGTGATGAGAAATCAGAGTTGATGTTTCAGGTCTGGCGACCCATCCTCAGAAAAAGGGTCACCAGACCTGAAACGTTGACTCCGATTTCTCTTCACTGCTGTTGCTAGATCTGCTGAGCTTTTCCAGCAACTTCTGTTTTTGCAAGAGAATAACGGATTTTCTGACTTACCAGTGGCTGACCACAGCCTTTTAAGAGACATACTTCAGTGACTTTTGCTCAAACAGGAAACCGACCGGCACTAACTGGCAATCTCACTTTGGCAGATCATAGGACTGGTTGACCCGAAAGACGTTTTGTAGCACAAATTCCTGAGAGATGAACTTTAACATTGGAAACCATTTCTTTATACAACCATAAAACCCACCCTTGATAAGTAACTTCTCTAAGTGATTCAAAAGACTCTTTCATGAGAATTACTGGATACAAGTTCTTGTATTTACATTGGCAGCAGGACAAAAATTTGGTATGATCCTCTGTCATTACAACACATTCAAATAGTTTAGGTTGACAATTCTGGACGAAATGAATGGCAGCCTGACCTCAGTTATTGGTACCAGAGTCTCCACAAGGTGTAGAAAGCTGAAAATGATAGTGCTTACTGGAATAGATAAGTGTATAACTCTAAACTCAGTAAGAATAAAATGGAGATTCTGCAGTCACTCAAACTCACTTGTTCTTTTTTGACAGTGACCTCTGTCCAAAACAGCCTGTAGCCTTGGATTGGATTGTTCGCATAAGCAGGGGGATCCCAGGAGGCCAGAATGGAGGTTGGTGAAGTGGAAACCACTTTAAAATTTTCTGCTGGTCCTGGAACTTGCACTGTTCAAGCACAGGGGAAAACAAAAATAGCATGAAAAGCACCGCAGGGTTTTTTAAAAAAAATTACAAGAACCCATAAGTTAATTTGTAATTTGTACCTGTGAAAGAAAAGAAGGAAAGGCATTCTGGACTTCTGATCACAGTTTTCATCTTAATTATCAGACATCATCTTTCTATTTTCATGTCTTTTTGATTCCAGATAAAATGTTAAATTGTTCAAGTATTTCCTAATTTCATTTCAGTTTTTAAGCCTTGATCATTTTTCAAGTGCTCAATTTTTCTTTTCCCTGTCAATTGCATGGTATCTAGAAAGTAGTCTTACTCAGTAAATGATGTATACTGCACATTAGGAGAAACAGAGAGTACACCGATAATTTCCCTTCTCTGAAGCAAAATAATTCCCTTCTTCTACCCCAATGGCTGAATCCCAACCTCCTACTCTGCCAATAAGGCCTATGTCTATCTCTCGTAGTAGCCTGAGGCCAGCCTGCTAATTTCAGATCAATTATTGTAAATAAGCCTTTTCCCTGACCACTGGGAATTAATTTGAAACCCATCAAAATGATTTCTAATCATAACTGAAAAATAATAAACTTGAAGAATTTTACCCTGTTCGTCTGCAATATTTTTCTTTTCTACACTTGAAATGGGCAAACCTTCATCCTTGGTCAATTGAACTATACAGTCATGGAGTCTTACAGCATGGAAACAGACCCTTTGGTCCAATTAGTCCATGCCAATCATGTTCCCAAACTAAACTAACCCACTTGCCAGCTTTTGGCCCATGCATGTCCCTCCAAACCTTTCCTATTCATGTAATTATCTAAATGTCTTTAAAACATTGTAACTGTACCTGCATCCATCACTTCTTCTGGCAGTTCAATCCACACACAAAGCACTCTGTGTAAAACAGGTGTCTCTTACGTCCTTTTTAAATCTTTCCCCTCTCACCTTAAAAATATGCCCCTTAGTTTTGAACTCCCCTATTCTAGGGAAAAGACCTTTGCTATTCACCTTATCTATGCCCCTCATGATTTCATAAAAGTCTATAAGGTCACCCCTCAACCTCCTGCACTCCAGTGAAAAAAGTCCCAGCCTATTTTTATAACTCAAACGTTCCATTCCCGGCAACATCAGGGTAAATCTTTTTGAACCCTCTCCAATTTAATAATATCATTCCTACAGCAGAGTGTGTAGAACAGTACATAGTACTCCAGAAGAGGCCTCAACAACATCCTGTACAATCTCAACATGATGTTGAAGAATGAATGAATGAGACATTTTTTTCCACTGATGGTTATACTGTCACACAAACAAATAGCTTTCTACAGTAAGTACTTTAATCAGCAAGAGGTACTGAAAATCCAGATGGATTGAGGAAATTTTGAACACAAAAGTAGGTAATGTTTTGCAGCAAACAATAAACTTTGATTTAATGTGTTATGTCGATTCTATAAAAGCAGTAGCAGAAAAAAAAAACAAATCCAAACAAATTCTAAAGGATTAAGCATGCAAGCAATCAACTCTAATCAGCATAATGAGGGAAATAGATTTGTGACTGAAACACGTATGAATTTTCAATGAGACATTCACTCGAATCATGTTGTACTTTGCCTATGCTACATTGTTAAAGCATTACCGGAAAGGCTAATTTCCAGTAGCTTGCTCTTCATACAATGTGGTGCACTTTGGATGTTAATAAGATTACCAGCTGGAATAGTAATAAGCTATTTAAATGTTGGACTCTGCAGTACTGGCGAGCAGAATTAAGTGTGAATTAATGGAGGCTTCACTGCCCAGCCGCCACTACAGGCTCTTTTCAAAAGTGTGAAGATGAAAATTATAAACAGGATTTACAGTCCCCAATCTCATTACATACAAATTCAACCAATGAGACCATCAACCCTCTATAACTCCCAGTCTTTTAGTGAGATTTTACATTTTAAGCAGATGTGGAAAATCTGTGCTAAACTGAAGTTAATCCGTTTAGCCCCTTTTCTGATTCACTAAACACAATTTTTATAAAGTAATTTTAATAAGTATTAGACATTTCTTTATAATATGAACATCTTAATCCTGACTAAATCAACATTTTTAGACACATTAGCACAAATTAAATTAATTCCAATCACTCCCTCGCATAATTTTGAATTTTCAATTTGGAACACAGTTCACTTCTTGGAGTGTCCGAACGCAGTTTCCGGTATTTAACTCTTTAAGTGCAAAATTTGGTTTTACTCCCCCAAGGGTCGGTCCTTTATAACGGTTTCCAATTGTTCTCATCTATTTTTGTGGGAATCTGGTAAAGGATTTTCCCACAGCTTTGTTAAATCAGTAGAATTCTATAAGTGGTCTAGGACTAGTCCTAGTTAATTTCCATATTGGCAACATCCTTGCCAACATCAAAGCAAAGGGCATTCTGTAAATTACATAGTTAAAAATGTTTCCAAGGAGAAAAAGAGATTGGGAGCCAATGTTATTTTCAGAAGTTCTGCTTTACATGTTAGGAATCTTGCAGGCTTCTAAAAGAGCTAAGGGAGCATTGTTGTAGAACTAAACTCAAATAATCTTCAGCAACAACTGCATCAAGCTGTATTATTGCTTTGGGATGTACTGTAATACTTCCTTTTGGGTTGATATAAACTATTCCAGCCAAGCTGGTTTATTCCTTTCTTCTCTTCAGTTTTACTAGATCACAGTGGGATTTATATTCTGTGTTGTGGTTGGTTCACCTTAATGGGTCAAACATGCAGGGACAAGCTGAGAGGAGAAAAAAGTAACTGGTAGGACAATTGATACTTTCATTTTTATAAAGGATTTATAGTCTGATTGATTTGGGCGATTCTCATGGAGACTGTCATGCAGTGGTGGCATCCCTATTTCAGGGTCAGAAGCTCGGGCATCAAGTCACCACCAGGACTTGTTGGCCACAGTAAATGTGTTTATTGTTTGCCCCAATGGGGTAATAATCAAACCACAAACCCTTATTCCTAAATCCACTATTTCCCAAAGCAGGTAAAAGGGTATGTGTGAAGATGGGCTTTTAAAAAAGTTTCCTGCACAGCTAGATATATTCAGACAACATTATGTTTGTAACTCATTACTAATGGCTAAAAAGGGGAGGCTGGTTTCAGATTTTCACTAAATAAAAACCGAAAGATCTGCGGATACTATATATCAGGAACTCAGATGCTGCCAGACCTGCTGAGCTTTTCCAGCAACTTTGTTTTTGTTCCTTGCTTAGACTTTCACTGTTTTGTTTTAAGAAGATTATGGATCGGGTTACTTCTCTTGTTGCTTTCCTGGTGTGCGATACCACTCCTTTTATCATCCCTCTAACGTCAACTATTTTATCTCGAATGGATCTCTTGTGCCACGAGGAATTCAATTTAGAAATAAAAATAGAAATCATTGAAAACAGACAGCAGGTCTGACATCATCTGTGAAGCAAGAAGCAAGATTTTATGTTTCAGGGCTGTGAACTTTTATCAGAACTCAGGGTATTTTGTAATGAGCATCAAGGTAAATTTCCAGCACAGTAAATTTACAGTGTGTTTTGATTCATGGCAAAGGGGTAGATAGGTTCCTGTCTATGATTATATATCAATTACAAGAGATATTTAAGCACATGAATACCAGGAAGATCATGAAGCTGTAATTGCTAATTCCAATAGTATAATTCTTTTACAAACGTGAAGAGAAATGAAGGGTGTGGTAGGAAAACAAATTATATAAGAATATTAATCCTGTAGCTCATAGCAGGTTGAGGAAATTTTTGTCTGTCTCTCCCTGTCTCCAGGAGGCCTCTTTCTGCCAAAGACACCCTTTCCTCCAGAGAGGGTCTGCTCAACACTTCATGATCCCCTGGGTGCTCTGCCATCAGTTACAAAAGGCCTTATGACATGTCTCTGGATGGAAAAAGGTAAATGGATCAATGAGATTTTGTGTCACCTAGTCAGCATGATGAAATGGAACCTTCAGGATGATCATAGACGATTTTCTCAAAATTATTTTCTTAAACTAGCCACTTCTTTAAAAAAAAAATTGCTTTTATTTTTCAACTCTGCCAGTATATTGAGCACTGAAAGAACTTTAAAACAAAAGCCAGCGTACTGTTCCTAATTACTACCCAGTGACTCTCAGTGGAGAATGCACACTTGTGAACATTAGGTGAGACAAGGGCTAGGTTTAGCAGAGCAATTAGCACTCTATCAACATCAAACAATAGACTATATAAATTTGAGTAGCCAATTTAGAAAGTTGAGGAAACTCCTACTGGGAATCCATGTCAGCTCGCATGTCCAGTAAGAAACTCTGTGTTCATTTTACCACGTAAACTTCTGTACTCAAATTATTTTTATACACCCTCAGTAGTCTTTTTCAGAGCATAATTTCAATTTCAATTACTTCAGGAAGACCATGCCCTTTTCAGCAAAGGATGGTTTCTCCTTCTATATTCTGATAGCATCTTTTAGACTGGACAGCATTTCATAAAGTTACCTCATGTGGAATAGAGATTAGTCTGAGGTAATTAGATAAGGTGTTCAATCTTCTCTGAAGTATTGGGAAAATGAAAATGATAGCCCATATACAAACCAAAGAATGCATGGCAGAACAATCTAATCTTGAGATACAAAGCATTCATTCAAAGCCAGATTCCTATTCTTCAGGTGATTATTTCAAAAAGGGGGATCTCGCTATGAGCTCTTAAACTGATTTAAAAGGTAGACACTGGGTTCACATTTCCATGTGGATCATTGGTATCAGATCCAACCTGTATGTGCAGGCAATCTTTTTAATAGAAATGATATAGCATTAAAATGGATTACCGTCACATACAGAGATTAGGTGCTTAGCATTTATACTCTGAGAAATTGCAGCAATAACATAATCGATGGGTGCACTATTGGGATTAAAGCACATTGAGCCTTTTAGATTGGATACCTCAGTACGCAAAAAGCAACAATAAAAGAAACTCATTCCATTCTACCCATGCTGAACCAGGAGATCAGGATATTCAGCACACTACCTTTGGTTGGGATTATCTTGTCAACCCTATTCAACACAAACCAGATTTTGATAATCAAGCTTTCACCTGGTTTTAAATAACATTTAATCATGTTTGCAGTTTAACTGTAATGGGTCAAACACGCATGGACAAGCTGAAGGGAGAGAATGTAACTTGTAGGAATATTGATGCTTTCGTTTTTATACAGGATTTATATCGTCGTTCTTTAGAGTCCTTGCATGTTTTGAAACTTTATAAGCATTGGTGGTGAGAACAAATGTATTTCATGTTGTCAGCAGTGCAACAATTCATAATTTTTCTGATGACTGAATGAATAAATACACAAAATACACAATTTAGGAAACTCTCAAATTTAAGGATCTATGTCATTAGTTAATAGATCTCAAACAATTACGGCAGTATTTCATGCATATGTAATAACCTGTAATGAAAGGTAACTGATGAATGAGTTGTGACTGTTAAGAATTAAAAGGTCTTATCTGTACAGGTTTATGAAGAACACTGAGATGGGCACCATGCATATGAACAAAGACTTACATTATTGTGAATCAGTCATGTTTGCATCAGGCTATTATGATTTATCAAGCTCTTAATGGATTTTGAGAGAATTTAGATGGACATGCTACTCTGTGATCTATTATTGAAGTACTGAGCTTGTTAATTACATGGCAACTGTTAATATTTCATATAAGCCTGATTGGAGAATAGTATGAATGGAAGTAGTTGTTAATTATCAGCTGTTCCAGTAAAGGCCAAATAGTTTTGACATTTCACAGCACTTTATTTAATTCATGGTTAGCGCAAGACGGTTTAGATGGAGAGGGTTCAGGAACTGGCTTACCTTGACTAAAATATGGCTATGTCAGAAACGGTGTTGTATAGGCTGTGCTTGATGTATATTCCTAGATTTGATACATACAATGTTCAATACTCCGTGACGTGCTTCACTTCTAACCAATAGAATACTTGAGACCTTCAAGAGGGACTGATCATGAAGATAATTTAGGAGAGGCACATGACACATCCAGTGTCCTATTCCATTGATATAGATATGACATTATTCTAGGGGATGCAGTGGTGTAGTGATAATGTTCCTGGGAAAAATATAGTCTGCCAGCTGGCAACATGGGTTCAAATCCTACCATGGCAGATGATGAAATGTGAAATCAGTAAAAATCTAGGATTAAAACACTAGCCTAATTATGACCATGTATTCGTAAATAAACCAATTGAGTTTTTACAGTATGTCCTTGAGGGAAAAAAACCTGCCATCCTTACCAGGTCTGGCCTACACGTGACTCCACACCAATGGCAATGTGGTTGACTCTTTACTACCCTCTGAGTAATTAGGGATGCAATAAATACTCGCATCCCATGCAGAATAACATTAAAGAATAAATGTAGATGGCTTAAGCAGCCAAGTGTTTTTAGACATCATAGGATAATTTAAATGCCAACATTTCACCTTCAAAAGGTTTAATTTGTAAAAATCCAATTTTGGTCACTTCAATGTGCCAGTAAAATAGATGCCAAATATCCACTCTATCCATGTGTCTCATAATATTATATACTTCTATCAGGTCACCTCTCAAATACTTGAAGAATGTATTTGTGTTTATAAGGGATAAAGTACTTGAGGTAATTAAATGTATTGAATGGATATTTATCCATGTGACTTTTTAAAACATAATGACGTCTGCAATAGATGCTCAGACCTTCATTTTCTTTCATCTCAGCATGACGCTTGATCTTTGTGATAATGGAAATTTGTTGTGTTGCATTGAGGATTTAAGGGAAAAGGGTGGTCATGGGCTTATATGAGTTGATATTAAGTTGGCATTGAGGGTATGAGAGGCGAAGGTGGGTAAAAAGACGAGGTTATCATAGAAGGTATGAAGGGCCATGTGGAGTACATGGAGGAACATAGGTTGGTATTAAAACCATGAGGAGTGGAAAGGGAAAAAGGGAGGGGCATGAATTAGCTTGGGTGAAGGTTGTGGAGTGTGTGGGAGTGAGGTCTAGAGTGTTGCTTTTTGTTTTATTGTTTTTATCATAATTGGAATGAGGGCCACAGCACTAAAGCCGACGCTTTAACAGCCTGCCTCGACACTCAGCGACCCTGTAGATGCTTTTGTACTGTCTCTTTGAATGGCATGTCTGACTCTCGTTTGCACCCGCTCATCCTGATTAAAAAATACAGCATTTTAGGGCAATTCCACCCCCACAGTCAAGTTTGGGAAATCGGGAATTTTCCTCAGCCAGTGAGAATTCAGCCCTGGATATCAATGGCTAATCCTGATCCCTTTAACATTTGCACACGCACGTGCACACACACACGTACACACACAAAAATATTTGTATCGTCTTGTCACAGGGTATTGCCAATGGTAAAGTCATAATGTATTTTTGTAATAATTCAGATCTTTGCCTACAGTCATGAGAATATTTTACATCATAATTATCAGTTACTTCAACTACTTACGCTCGGGCTGAGTAGATACTTTAATTGGTTGTGAACTTTGCCCTGGTCCAAAATCATTGTAGGCTACGATTCTGAACAAATAGTTTTCTTCTGGTTTCAAATTTCCAATGGTAAGCTGCAGGTCTCCATACTGGGAGGTATTCAATGCACGCTCCCTGATTTTAAAGCAAGAGAAAATGTGAGCAGCTTAATACTGTAATGCACACCAAGGAAATAAGTCACACACAATGTGAGGTTATGCAGCAGGAAAAATAGATCAGTTGAATATTATTTAAATGGATAAAGACTGCATGAATCTCAAAAAGCTAGTATCCAAGTTCAGTGGGCAATAGGCAAGGCAAATAGAATGTTGGCCTTTATTTCAAAGGGAATGAAGCATAGAAATGAAAAGGTTTTAAGAACATAAGAACATAAGAACTAGGAGCAGGAGTAGGCCTTCCAGCCCTTCAAGCCTGCTCCGCCATTCAATAAGATCATGGCTGATCTTTTTGTGGACTCAGATCCACTTACCCACACTCTCACCGTATCCCTTAATTCCTTCATTGTTCAAAAAAATAGCTACCTTAGCTTCAAAAACATTTACTGAAGTAGCGTCAACTACTTCACTGGGCAAGGAATTCCATAGATTAACAACCCTCTGAGTGAAGAAATTCCTTCTCAATTCAGTCCTAAATCTGCTCCCTCTAATCTTGAGGCTGTGCCCGCTTGTCCTAGCTTCACCTGCCAGTGGAAACATCCTCTCTACTTCTTTCTTATCTATTCCCTTCATAATTTTATATGTTTCTATAAGGTCCCCCCTCAATCTTCTGAATTCCAATGAATATAATCCTAATCTACTCAGTCTCTTCTCATAAACCAACCCCCTCAACTCCGGAATCAACCTAGTGAGCCTCCTCTGCACCCCATCCAGTGCCAGTATGTCCTTTTTCAAGTAAAAACTATGCAACTATGCTGAAACTATGCAAGGCAATAGTCAGACCACAGCTGATATACTATGAAAAGTTTTGGGACACTTATCTAAAGAAAGATAGAATGACGCTAGGATCAGTCCAGAGAAGATTCACTCGGCTGATCCCAGGTATGGAGGGACTGTTTTATCAGGAGAGGTTGATTGCTTGGCTTGCACTCATTGGAAGATACAAAAATGAGGGGCGACTTTATTGAAACAAATAAGATCCTTAGAGGACTCGATAGGGGAAATGTGTGATAGTTTCTTTTTCTCTATGTGGGAGAGTCTTGCACTGGAGGGTGTAATTTCAGAGTAAGGGGTCAGATATTTAATACAGATAGGAAGGGAAATTTCTTCTCTCAGAGGGCAATATATCTGTGAAATACTTCTCCTTGGAGGGTGAAAGAGGCTGGGTCATTAAATGTACTCAAGTTTGAGATAGATGTATTTTTAATCGGTAAGAGAATCGATGGTTGTGGGGCAAAGGCCGGAAAGTGGAGTTGACGAAAAACAGATCAGCCATGATTTCTTTGAATGGCAAAGCAGACTCGATGTAGGAGCAAACTCTGCTCCTACATCATATGGTCTTACTAATAAAGGAAACTGAGTTTAGAAAAGAAGTGGCATTAAGAAATAACAAAATGGGAAACTGCAAACACTTGAATTCTAAAAGAAAAAATATGATATATCAGAAATATACAGGTCAGTCAATACCTCGAAGACAAAAGCTTTGATAAAACTTCTGATCTGACGCAGCAAATAAATTATCTCTGTCATTCAAATACTGCCTGTACACTATAAGCAATTTTGGTGACTTACAAAGGTGGGGATGTAGTGTACACTTCCAAGTGATTATGTTTATCTGTTACACCTACACTCACTGCACATTGTCGGAGTTAAAGTATGATTAGTGATAAGGTTCAGTAAATAATTACATTTATTACCTTGAGAAGTTTCCAAGCAATAAAAGGTCATTCCAAGATATGTTACAATGTGTAATTGGCTGTCTTTAAGGCAGAAGTGATTTACCTGAGATTTCTATTGTGAAGAAGAGATGTAATAACAACTGAAGAAACCGCCCGTTGTAATGTTTGTCTCTCACGAACAAACATTATTTACTCTGTTTACTTGGAACATTATCCCTAAATAGCAATTAATCATTACAAAGAATAATATAATGGCTGCCTGAAGCCTTTTACCCAGAAATGACAGCATAATACAGGCAGAATAATTAATGCACTTTTTGTTACTATTTGCAACAATTTCCTGGACTATCAGGAAATTTATTATTGGTATAACTGACTGAGAATTTCAGAAATAAATTACATAACCTTTTCAGTAGAGTCAAATGCAAATGAAATGGCAGAGTGACTGAAGCCTGGAGATAAGGCAGATAGAATGTTATTGACTGACAAAAAAAAGAATCTACACATTTGAAACAGGTAAGAAATCAGAGGTTGGGGGCAGGGTGGGATGTTTGGGGGGGATTCTTGCAAGATTCCAAGGAAGAACAGTTTGCAAAAGACAACAATAAAAGAGACTTAAACAGACTAAGAGAAAGGATGACAGGCTGAAAGAGGCAAAGATAGATGAATATAGACTTAAGTACATAATGGCAGACAGTAAATTAATACTGACTTACTCAAAACGAGGAACTTCTGTTCAAATTGCATCTTTAAAGGCACTTTGCATTATAAAACAAAATTTGACATCTCGCCTCTAAAGAAGTCATTAGTGTAGATGACAAATACTTTGTCAAATGAGTAGATTTTAAGATGCATCTCAAACAAAGAAAGAAAAGCAGAGAGGTACAGGGAGTAATTTGAATTAGGGATTGTCAAGGCACTAAAATAGGAAGATGTAGACATGTCAAAGGATTTGAGGAAGCTTGGGATGGGAATGGGGTGAGGTCATTGAAGCATTTATTGTAGAATCATAGAATCCCTACAGTGTGGATACAGGCTATTCGGTCCAACAAGTCCACACCTACTCGCTGAAGAGCATCCCAACCAGACTCACCTCTCTACCTTATCCCTGCATACCCCATGGTTAATCCACCTAACCTACACATCCCTGGACACTACGGGCAATTTAGCATGGCCAATCCACCTAACCTACACATCCTTGGACTGTGAGAGGAAACTGGAGCACACAGAGGAAACCCTCGCAGACACAGTTGCCCGAGGCCGTCTGTGTGGAGTTTGTACTTTCTCCCCACGTTAGGATAAAAATTTTTAATTCTTACTGGTTGGTGAGTGCCAGAGAGAGAGTGGAATAGGATTTGATGGAGGTTCGAAGATAGATTGGAAGAGTCTTGAATGACTTCAGGCTTATGGACAGTACGATTCACAAGATTAACAGGAGTACATTGACATAGTCAACACAAGGAGATGGATGAAGATTATGATAGCAGATGAGCTGAGATGGGTTGGAGTCAGGCAACTATAAAGGTAAGGAAGTCTGGTCAGGGCTTGAGTAGAATATAAAAGGCCAGCAAACAGATAGATAGAGCAGATGCACTAAAATATTGGAGTACAAACTTTAGAAAAAAAGATGCTGTTAGGTATTCACTGAGAAAGAGAGCAAAAGCTACAAATTATTGGAGCAGGAAATGCCATGGATAGGATAACAGAAAATATTTCATAGAATAGAATCCCTACAGTATAGAAACAGGCCCTTTGGCCCAACAAGTCCACACTGACTTTCAGAGCATCCTGCCCAGACCCATCCCCCTATCAACTTCTAATCTACTCATCCCTCAACAGTATGGGCAATTTTGCATGGCCAATCCACCTGACCTGCACATCTTTGGACAGTGGGAGGAAGCCAGAACACCTAGAGGAAACCCATGCAGACATGGGGAGAATGTGCAAACTCCACACAGACAGTTGCCCAAGGGTGGAATTGAACCCAGGTCCCTGGTGCTGTGAGGCAGCAGTGCTAACCACTGAGCCACCATGCCACAATTTCAAGATATGCAGTAATGAATGTCAGGTTTGATAAAAAGATTTAAGACACGCCCACGTGTATTTCCCTTCCGCACCTACCTGTTAACACTTTCCCTGGTGAAGTAGACTGTGTACGTCTGAATACTTCCATGTGTTTCCGCGGGTGGACGCCAGCTGAGTCGGACAAAACGGCTGGAGACGAGAACAGGGACCACATCCCGAGGGGCAGAGGGAAGGACACCAGAGTTTGGTAAGGCTGAGGATTGAGGAGGAGAGGAACTGGTCAGTGAGGGAGGTAGGCACAGGATTCTCAATGTGGGAACTGATAGGATGGCCAGGATTTGTGAATGAATCACGTCATTATGAGGTTATAAGGAGCACATTAATGAACAAAGGGGGAAATGTTCAGAGGACAAGGAATAAAAACTGATAATTCCAAAAATTATAAAAATGAATTTAACATTGAAAAATTAAAATATAGTGGTTAATCAGCACGTATAAGGCAACTCCTCAGAGTATAACATAAACCTGTTGTTATTGAAGTATATGAATATGGCAAATGTTTTCTCTCTGATTATAAGTATTTCACATAGTTAGATTTATGCATTCCTTGACTTATTCTACTTTATTTACGTGGTTGCATTATTGGTGAAAAAAGAGAGGCTGTGAAAGACATTCATCTGTTATCATCAGGACAGAGCAAGAATACCAAATTCCAAAGGGAGCAACAATTTATACTGCAAAATAAAAGGGTGCTGACTGGATTCAAGTTGACCCTGTTGCACAAGATGATGCCATGTAAAATGTACCAGGGAACTGTTATTCTGCATGCTTTCGTGCAGTTCGATAAAGGTCCAATGTCTGGAGATGTTCCTTTTTCTTTCAGACAACAGGCCTCTGTGTGTGTGATTATATCTAGCTTCTGGTAGGTGTACATGAGATACCTTTGTTAGCCTGACTGAAAATCTTGAATTGATTGTTAGAGTAATGCTTAGCGTACTCAAGATTTTTTAAAGAAAATGTTATCCGATCTCAGAATCATATTACATGTTAGGATTTACTTTGAGGTTTGCAAGCACGGGCTGGTTGTGTACTGTTTTTCTATACACTTTCACTTTCCCAAACCCAGATTAAATTTTTGTCTCTGAAGTAACTCGGTCCAGATTAGCGAACCTCGCTGAGTAAGAATTTTAAACTTGCCCTTGCGCGCTGCTACCTCAACAAATACCACGTTCAACACGATATGAGTGTTCTGCTGCCTTTGGCATGAGATTTTCTTTCTCCTCAGCAAGCTGATCCCTTTGCCATCTCCATGCCTTCAGTATCCTCCTAGCTATCCCCTCCCCCTCATCCGCCACTGAGCAACTCTTCCATCCTCTGGCCCCTTGTCATTTCTCGATCCTTCTATTAGAATATTAGCCCCTTTTCAGCTTTCTCACACTGATCTGTCTCCCCCTGAATTTGCAGCAACCTCAATCTTCAGTTAGAAGTCCAGTATTGTCATCAGTAATTTCAGTTGCTCAGTATGGACTGGGGAAGAAATACAAAAGCTTCTGCAGCTCACTTATTTAGCAGCAGCTGGAGAAACCCAACATGAACTGCCAGAAATGCAGCTGAGCTAATATCTCCACCCCCACTCCCAGTACAAGCTCTGCGAGAGAATTCTCACACCATGCTAATGGCTCAGGGAGAAAATTCAGATTATTTTTGCATTTTACAAATGCAGCACACATAGAAATCTATAGAGGTTAGAACATTGAAACAAGCATGTGGTCCAGGCAATCTGTGCCAGTGTTTCAACCCATGTAAACATTAACAGTTTTGATCACATTTACCCACCCACTTGGCATAAACTGCAATCCCTTCATTATACCTCAGAGATAACGTATGTCATCACCGGTAATCAATGTAAGGAAGAGAGTGGGAGAAAAGAATCCTTGACACATATATCTAACTGTTACGTGATATTGTACATAGCAGCAGATTCTCTCCTTTCAGCTTGCCATTGATTCTATTATTACTCCCAACAATGAATGCCATCATGTTCAGGAAAATACTTTCAAAAATGGTTAAATTTGCTGCTTTTCCATCCAAAGCAATAGCTGCACTCATAAACTAAACATTGCTTTTAGACATTCCAAGTATAAGGAAGCAAAGCAAAGGTTTGATGAGAAGAATATGACAATGTTTTAGTGCTAAGCATAATATCAATTAAAGTGATACACTGATAGCAGAAGTTAATGACAGGGAAATAAATAAGGACTATGGAGTGAAATTTTAATTTATCAGCACAAAGATAATTATGCAGCATATTTAAAGGAAATTCAAAACTATTGGAAATTTAACAGAAGACTGAAGACAATATAGAACAGAATGCACAGGATGGTTTCATTGAGTAATGATCTGTGGAAAGGTTGTTAGATAAGTATGGGACCACCAAGGGTGCAAATGTATGCTATTCTATCCAGATAAATTTAATTTTCACACAAATGCATCCATTCAAATATTTGCTGACAACTTGAAGATACTTATACTTTAATTTTTGGCTTCCATATTATGGTATTATGTACACGTGATGTTAATTTGCTGCGTGCTTGCGAAAGTCAAAACATGGCAATTTAATAAATCGGAGGTAACTTTACTACATAAGGGGAGGCGATGGCCTAGTGGTATTATCGCTGGACTGTTAATCCAGAGACCCAGGTAACATCCTGGGGACCCGGGTTTGAATCCCATCCCATCACATCAGATGTTGAAATTTGAATTCAATACAAATCTAGAATTAAGATTCTAATTATAACCATCACTCCATTGCTAATTGTCCAAAAAAAACCCCCATCTGGTTGACTAATGTCCTGTAGGAAAAGAAACTACCATCCTTACCTGGTCTGGCCTATATGTGATTACAAACCCACAGAAATGTGGTTGATACTTAAGTGCCCTCTGAACAATTAAGGATGGCAATAAATGCTGCGTGGCCAATGACAAATACCATCCCATGAATGAACTTCAAAAAATGATAATTTTTCAAAGGCTATTGCATCAAGCTTTAGAATTTTTGATTTTGTTGTAATATTCAACACTGAATATATGAAACAAAACTTTAAAAAAAGCACCTACACCTGAATAATCCAATTCCTTTTTTATTCACTCATGGGGTGTGGGTGTCGCTGGCTGGCCAGCATTTATTGCCCATCCCTAGCTTCCCTTGAGAAGGTGGTAGTGAGCTGCCTTCCTGAACTGCTGCAGTCCACATGTTATAGGTTGGCCCACAATGCCCGTGGGAAGGGAATTCCAGGATTTTGACACTCAGTGGACTGCCATTTCCAAGTACATATTTCCAAACCAGGATGGTGAGCGGCTTGGAGGGGAACTTTAAATTTGTGGTGTTCCCATGTATCTATTGCTCCTGTACTTCTAGATGGAAGTGGTCATGGGTTTAGAAGTTGCTGTCTAAGGATCTTTGGTGAATTTCTGCAGTGCATCTAGTAGATAGTACACACTGCTGTTACTGAGCGTCAGTGGTGGAGGGAGTGGATGCTTGTGGGTGTCGTGCCAATCAAGCAGCTGCTTTGTCCTGGATGGTATCAAACTTCTTGAGTGTTTTGAAACTGCACTCATCCAGGCAAGTGGGGAGTATTCCATCACACTCCAGACTTCTGCCTTGTAGATGGTGAACGGGCTTTGGGGAACCAGGAGGTGAGTTACTTGCCGCAGTATTCCTAACTTCTGACCTGTTCTTGTAGCCACTTTGCTTATGTGGCTAGTCCAGTTAGTTTGTGGCCAATGGTAACTCCCAGGATGCTGATTATAGGGGGATTCAGTGATGACAACACCAGTGAAAGTCAAGGGGCAGTGGTTAAATTGGTTCTAATTGAAGATGGTCATTGCCTGGCATTTGTGTGGTGTGAATGTTATCTTGTCATCCCTTGTCATCCACTTGTCATCCCTCTAAATGAATCTGCCTTATCTACTGAGCATATTTGCGCTCTAGATGTCCAATTTACTTCATAATAACAGTAAGCGTCATTCACACTGCAAATCTGGACCAATGTTCTCTTTGAAGTTACTGATTTGCAAGTACATTCTCTTGTATTTGTACAGACTGAAATCGATTGCTTTTTTTGTTTTTCACTTGGCATTTCAAAGAAAAGTACAAGTTGAAAAGGAGAAACATTTTTTTGAATAGTGTCTTTGATGGCAGGATAACAAAATTAAAAACTCCACTTTTTTTACTGAACGTTGATCTGCAAATAATTAAACAAAATGGGCTAGAAATTGATTTACATTGATTTTCTGAGTATGCAAGTTGCGATTTGTAATCAGCCCACATCTGATTCCATGAGGAGGTTGACAGCATACAAACCTTGTGGTGCTTCATGCTTTCCTGATTGTAGCATTTCTCTCAGCAACGTCCAAGTTGCTGACTGTCTGACGTCCAGATGGGAATGCAGGTGCGTGAGGGCACCCTGTGCTCAGGCAAAGGATGGGCCCACTGGTCCGAGGTGGGGCTACAATGCTCTGACCAGCTGTGGGGCCATTGTGCCCAATCAGGACTAGGGTCACAGCACACCCCACTTGATTCACTCCAGCCTCCAGAACATTATCGATGGATCTGAATCTTGTGGCCACTACCTTTCTGTTTATCCTGTTGAGTTACCATAGCTGACACTTGACTTTTACCTATTGCTCTCCTCTTCCATCTCAGTTTTGCTGAAGTCTATAAAAGTACTCTCATATTATTCATTTCAAATTGCTACATCAAGTCTACATTTAAAACATTACTCCACTGTTGTGGTAAAAGGTTTTCAGAACCAAGATTGTGCAGAATACACCAAGACAATCTAATCAAGATTACAGAGGCAAAAATTACTGGGATTATGGGAGCTGAGCAATGGGCAAGAATCTTATGATTACCATTTTAGGTGCTTTTGGAGTTAATGTATATGAATTTGCAGTCACCCAAGACACTTTTCACTTTACCTGGAGATACAAAATGAGGTTTACAGAAGCTCTGCAGAATATCTTAACCTTGCACCTGAAACAGGCACAAGATTACTAGACTGGGCTAAAACCTACTGTCCTTTCTTGTTGGCAAGAAATCTGAACAACGCAAATGGAATAGTCAGTATCAATAGCCTCAGACAAAGGAGAGAATGAACAGAGATAGTAGGAACTGCAGATGCTGGAGAATCTGAGATAACAAGGTGTAGAGCTGGATGAACACAGCAGGCCAAGCTGCATCAGAGGAGCAGGAAGGCTGACGTTTTGGACCGAGACCCTTCTTCGGAAATGGGGAAGGGGAAGAAGTTCTGAAATAAATAGGGAGAGAGGGGGAGGTGAATAGAGGATAGATAGAGGAGAAGATAGGTGGAGAGGAGACAGACTGGTCAAAGAGGCGGGGATGGACCCAGTAAAGTTGAGTGTAGGTGGGGAGGTAGGGAGGAGATAGGTCAGTCCAGGGAGGACGGTCAGGTCAAGGGGGCGGGATGAGGTGAGAAGGTAGGAGGTGGGGGTGGGGCTTGTGGTGGGAGGAGGGGTTAGGTAGGAGGAAGGACAGGTTAGGGAGGCGGGGATGACCTGGGCTGGTTTTGGAATGCAGTCGGGGGAGGGGAGATTTTGAAGCTTGTGAAGGCCACATTGATACCATTGGGCTGCAGGGTTCCCAAGTGGAATATAAGTTGCTGTTCCTGCAACCTTCGGGTAGCATCGTTGTGGCACTGCAGGAGGCCCAGGATGGACATGTCGTCTGAGGAATGGGAGGGGGAGTTGAAATGGTTCGTGACTGGGAGGTGCAGTTGTTTAGTGTGAACCGAGCGTAAGTGTTCTGCAAAGCGGTCTCCAAGCCTCCGTTTGGTTTCCCTGATGTAGTGGAGGCCACAATGGGAACAGCAGATGCAGTATACCACATTGGCAGATGTGTAGGTGAACATCTGCTTGATGTGGAAAGTCTTCTTGGGGACTGTGATGGGGGTGAGGAGGGAGGTGTAGGGTCAGGTGTAGCACTTCCTGCGGTTGCAGGGGAAAGTGCTGGGTGTGGTGGGGCTGGAGGGGAGTGTGGAGCGGACAAGGGAGTCACAGACAGAGTGGTCCCTCCGGAAGGCAGATAAGGGTGTGGAGGGAAAATTGTCTTTGGTGGTGGGGTCAGATTGCAGATGGTAGAAGTGTCGGAGGATGATGCGTTGGATCTGGAGGCTGGTAGGGTGGTGCGTGAGGATGAGGGGGCTTCTGTTTAGGTTATTACTGCTGGGAGGGGTGTGACGGATGAGTTGCGGGAAATACGGGAGACACGGTTGAGGGCATTCTCAACCACTGCGGGGGGACATTGCGGTCCTTGATAAACGAGGACATCTGAGATGTACGCGAGTGGAATGCCTCATCCTGGGAGCAGATGCGGCGGAGGTGAAGGAATTGGGAATAGGGGATGGCATTTTTGCAGGAAGGTGGGTGGGAGGAGGTGTATTCTAGATAGCTGTGGGAGTCGGTGGGCTTTAAATGGATATCGATTTCTAGGTTCCTAGATGAGGCATTCCACTCCCATACATCTCAGATGTCCTCGTTTTTCAAGGACCGCAACTTCCCCCCGCAGTGGTTGAGAATGCCCTCAACCGTGTCTCCCGTATTTCCCACAACTCATCCGTCACACCCCTCCCAGCAGTAACAACCTAAACAGAAGCCCCCTCGTCTTCACATACCACCCCACCAGCCTCCAGATCCAACGCATCATCCTCCGACACTTCCACCATCTGCAATCTGACCCCACCACCAAAGACAATTTTCCCTCCACACCCTTATCTGCCTTCCGGAGGGACCACGCTGTCCATGACTCCCTTGTCCGCTCCACACTCCCCTCCAGCCCCGCCACACCTGGCACTTTCCCCTGCAACCGCAGGAAGTGCTACACCTGCCCCTACACACCCCCCCTCACCTTCATCCCAGTCCCCAAGAAGACTTTCCACATCAAGCAGATGTTCACCTGCACATCTGCTGATGTGGTATACTGCATCTGCTGTTCCCATTGTGGCCTCCACTACATCAGGGAAACCAAACGGAGGCTTGGAGACCGCTTTGCAGAACACTTACGCTCGGTTCGCACTAAACAACTGCACCTCCCAGTCACGAACCATTTCAACTCCCCCTCCCATTCCTCAGACGACATGTCCATCCTGGGCCTCCTGCAGTGCCACAACGATGCTACCCGAAGGTTGCTGGAACAGCAGCTCATATTCCGCTTGGGAACCTTGCAGCCCAATGGTAACAGTGTGGACTTCACAAGCTTCAAAATCTCCCCTCCCCCTACCGCATCCCAAAACCACCCCAGCTCGTCCCCGCCTCCCTAACCTGTCCTTCCTCCCACCTATCCCCACCTCCCACCTCAAGCCCCACCCCCATCTCCTACCTACTAACCTCATCTCGCCCCCTTGACCTGTCCGTCCTTCCTGGACTGACCTATCTCCTCCCTACCTCCCCACTTACACTCACCTTTACTGGCTCCATCCCCACCTCTTTGACCTGTCTGTCTCCTCTCCACCTATCTCCTCCTCTATCCATCTTCTATCCGACTCTCCCTCTCTTCCTATTTATTTCAGAACCCCCTTCCCCTTCCCCATTTCTGAAGAAGGGTCTAGGCCTGAAACATCAACCTTCCCGCTCCTTTGATGCTGCTTGGCCTGCTCTGTTCATCCAGAGAATGAACAGAATCAGTTATCCTTTCCACTACTGGTTTCTAAACAGGCACCACATTAGAAATGCAAGTGTTTCACTGGTCAGGTAAGGACACTGCTGGGTTTATCTCCAATACCTTAAACATTGGATTCTATCATTAACTTCTTGTATTAAGAATGAATATTTCATTTTGAGATAATTCAGAGTTAATGGTATTTGTGAACCTTGCCAAGACTGAATGCACCCAACACGTGGGAAAATATGTCAAGTGCCACTCGGACTGGTGAAGTAGTTGGAGGGAAATGTGAAGTCAAATGTTTATAGGTTTTAGTTTCAAAGCTAAAATGTAGAAGATCCTGAATTATTATAACTCCCATGACCAGTGCTACCACTAGCCAAAGACAAACAATAAATTAGAATTCTATTTTAAAATGCACCAATGGGATAAGCACATACACTATTAATTAGTAACCTTATTTGTCTGTACCAGTAATTCATTTGAATTAATCTATCCTGTGCCCTTTATTGAAAATCAAACCACATTACCACCTTCTACAGTCAGAAGCAATTAATGGTAAGCGCACACTACCAGAGAAAGAATCGGTTGCATTAAGTTTTATCTGTTTCATATACAGATCTCATACTCTGCTACATACACAAGCTTATTGGTTGTACATTGGGAGGGCACGGGCTGTACATACCAAGAACAAACTCAGTACTCGTCAAGAAACGCTATTCAGGTTAAGCACTGGTGAATGGATTATGCGACATATAAGTATGACCAAACTTCAGAATCACATAAAATAATGCAACAAAAGCCTATCCTGTTGACTACAAAAATATTTAATAAATGAGAACATTAGAATTCTTAGGTATTGGTAATGTCCATACAGTCCAGCAAATCTGACCTTTCTTCATAAACCATGAGCAGAGTGTGCATTTATGTATTTTCTTTCTCAAGCTCAGTACGCACGAAAATATTTCACAATTAATGAAGTACTTTTGAAAGGTAGCCACCTTCTAAAGTGTAGCAGTCAACTTATGTACTGTGTGGTCCCACATACAGTAAAGGGATAAATTTGAGAAAAGAAAAAGATGGTCAGCCCTATCCTGATTCTGGTGGAACGTCATGGTTAAAAAACAAACAGTCCAGAGAGTGAGTAAATATGCAACTGGTTTGAAACATACATAAAATCCATAGAGACTTCAATCAAGAAACAGGCAATTAGGCCCAACTGTTAGTATTGATCTTCCACATAAGCAAACTTACTCATCATATTTTAGTATTGATAAACTCAGAATTGTGCTCTGTCTGAGATGATAGACACCTACAAATGAGTCACTGCCAAATCTCGCAGCAGGCTCCAACCTGACCCACCAGCTGTGCTACTCAAAGACCTTCACTGTTACCAAGTAACAGCTAATATCGAACAGTCGTTGTGGCTTGTTTTGTGTGTGGAGAGCAGTATTTTCCCAAATCAACTCACACATAAACACCCACTCTACAAAAGAAAATGATTACATTACATCTATAGATTCATTTGGAATGTTCTAGCCTTGCTTTCCGGCCACAAAATGACAAGACTAATTGCCAGGAGATCCTGCCCTTTTCTGTAATTATGGTCTTCTGTGTATCACCATTATCAGCCAAAATTGTCATAATAGATCCCTCTATTCATAAAGAACACAATATTTCCCGTGATTAACCTACTCCACAATCATCTGCAGCCTCTGATCTAATGCAGCTAATCATTCTTCAAGTGATGGGTAAGTGGGATTCCAACCTGATGTAATAATACCAGCTCGAGTGCCAAACTCAGTATACTTAATGCAATCTGGAACCACCAGAATAGTCACGCAGACTGATTATAATTGTTGATTCTCCCACTTTATATTTCTTCCTCCGAGTAATATGTTGACTCAGTTTGATAAATGATTCCATTAGCATCAGCTGTCCTCCGGTGCTTCAGCCAAGCAGGCATTATTCATATACGATGTGGATCAGCACCGGTACCCACACCCCATGGCCCTTTATAACCCCTATGTCAACTTAATGCCAATTCATGCCAACCATATTCCCATGCCCTCACACTGTACCACTGTTTTTAAAAAATAGCACTCACTGTCAAAACAATATTTACACCTTCATCTACATAACACATTATGGGAACACATATTTTAGCCAATTGTACAATCTCTTATAACAACAAGCAACAGTATTTAGCTTTGCACCCACTTCAAACCATCCATAATCACTTGGGCCTGTCAGTCAAACTGTGAAATGGCAGACACCTTCCTGTAATAATGGATGGCTATGAAGTTAGTCATGAAGGGTAATCTAGTAATGAAAACCCTCAGCAGACATAAATAAATAGCAAACAATGTATTTTTTTTTAGCATTCCAGGTGGTTTGTTTCAAAAATTTAAGGAGCAGAACATTTAAATGTTTTGTTAAATTGGCAGCTCTCTTTGCCAGCTGCTTTTGGCAGATCTTCTTAACATTCCCGACAAGATCCACTTGACAGTTATGATAGGTCTTCTTGTCAAGTCCCCTTGATAGTTGCTTTTGAAAATCGTAACAATTTTAAGCTGATTTTGATGGTTCTATTGATGGCTCCAGTGAGGTTGACAGAGATAATTATAAGCACTTTTTACCCACATTCATATCAATTTGAACTATTCACA
The DNA here is from genome assembly GCA_024137785.1 of Ginglymostoma cirratum. Classification (NCBI taxonomy): domain Eukaryota; kingdom Metazoa; phylum Chordata; class Chondrichthyes; order Orectolobiformes; family Ginglymostomatidae; genus Ginglymostoma; species Ginglymostoma cirratum. Next base: position 25,889,574 of record JAHRHZ010000248.1, on the reverse strand, counting down.
AAGACTAGCTAAAATTTTCAAAGAATTCCCTGCCTATCCAAAGAAATCCACAAAGTTTAGACCTGCTCTTACAAACTCTACTCCATATTCTTCAGATTTCTCATTTCTAGGCTACCATAATAGGACGGTGGTTAATGGTTTAGGATATCAAAGGAGAGGAATATGGTTAAGATAGTGTACAAAAAGGCTAAAATATAGCAGATCAAGCTCAAGGCAGTCGGTTTGAGGGGATGCATTGTGAAAATACCATGATCCCCAGACACTGAATAGAAACAAACTAAATGCAATACAGAAGCAAGGAAAGTTAGGGAATAATATTCTAATTGAGGGTATGACACATGCAAGAAATATACATTAAAGGTAGAAACTCAGGTTGAAAAGTTATAAATTCCAGGCATGAACAGAAGTTGTTTTTAATCATTCATGGGATAGGGTGTCACTGGCTAGGCCAGCATTTATTGCCTACTCTAATGGTGGCAAGGTGGCTCAATGGTTAGCACTGCTACCTCACAGTGCTAGGGACCTGAGTTCAATTCCACCCTCAGGTAACTGTCTGTGTGGAGTTTGCATGTTGTCTTCGTGTCTGTGTGGGTTTCCACCGGGTGCTCCAGTTTCCTTCCACGTCCGAAGATGTTCAGGCGAAGTGGATTGGCCATGCTAAATTGCCCATACTGTTCAGGAATGTGTAGATTAGGTTGTTAGCCATGGGAAATGCAGGGTTGCAGGGGAATGGATCTGGGTTGGATGCTCTTCAGAGAGTCGGTGTAGACTTGTTGGGCCAGAGGGCCTGATTTTCCACACTGTACAGATTCTAATTGGTCAGAGCGCAGTTAAAAACTAATAGTGCTGCTGAGTCTGGAGTCACATATACAGCAAACCAGTAAAGATGTTGCAGTGCAGGAAGCCATTCAGCCCATTGTGCCTGCACTGGCTCTATCACCTCATGCCCATATCCCAGCACTCTATTTCTATCCAAATAATCATCCAATAGCGTCTTGAATGCCTCAATTGAACCTGCCTCCACCACATTTCTAGGCAGTACATTCCATACCCTAGTTACTTGATGTATGAAAAAGTTTTTCACATCATCCTTGCTTTGTTTGTGTATCACTTTAAATCTATGCCCTGTCATTCTTTATCTTTTACAAATAGGAACAACCTTTCCCCATCTATTCGGCACAGTGGCTCAGGGGTTAGCACTGCTGCCTCACAGCACTGGCAACCCGGGTTCGATTCCACCCTTAGGTGACTGTCTGTGTGGAGTTTGCATATTCTACCCATGTCAGCGTATGTTTCCTCCAGGTGCTCTGGTTTCCTCCCACAGTCCAAAGATGTGCAGGCTAGGTGGATTGGCCATGCTAAATTGCCCGTAGTGTTCAGGGAGGTATAGATTAGGTGGGTTACGGGGGATGGGTCTGGGTCGGATGCTCTGAGTGTCAGTGTGGACTTGTTGGGCTGAAGGGTCTGTTTCCATACTGTAGGAGTTCGATGATGATTCTGTGTAGTGCGCTCTTAAGTTTGAAAGATGGGTAGATTCTTGAATAGTAGGGAATCAAAAGTTATGGAGAGCAGGCAGGAGAATAGGGTTGAGAAACATATCAGCCATGATTGATTGGTAGAGTGGACTCAATGAACCAAATAGCCTAATTCTGCTCCTATTTCTTACGGTTTTATGTTCTAAAGCCTCAATCAAATCTTCTCTCGGCCTTCTCTCTCCAAGGAAAACTATCCCAATGACTACAAACTATCCTCACAACTGAAATTTCTCATTCCTGGTGCCATTGTTGCTAATTGCTCCTGCACTCTCTCCAATTCTTTCACACTTTGGTGGCCATAACTGTACACAATACTCCAATTGTGTTCTATCAAGTGTCTTGTACAAGTTCAACATCACCTTCTAGCCCTTGTGCTCTGTGCCAGTTAATAAATAGAGTATGCTTTATTAACTGCTCTCCTTCTGTCCTGCGACCTTCAATAATCTGTGCTCATGCACAACTTGGTGCACCTGCTCCCACACGCCCTTTAGAATTGTACTACCTACACAGCCCCCAGCTAGTCCCTTGTAGTTAAGAAGATGTGGAATAACCTGTAGCTAAGATATGTCACATCATTCATTGTTCACAGGCACCTCAGCTTATGACCAACGAAAACAAATAAATGTCAGCTGACTGACTAGCTTTAGTCACTGCTGTAACACATGGAAAAGTCATTAGATTAGATGTCAGAATGCATCAGTCACATCATTTCACCAAATAGGACTAGAAAGACACACAGATCTCCCTGATTAGATTGAACTTCAACTATATGATGTCCAGGAATTGTTTCCATTATGGTATTAGTCTTATATCATCAGGTGACAAAAACGATACATTTATCAGTTTTCTTGGGTCAATATATAGAAGAACACATTTGGTGGACATGTAGTCAAGATGTAGGGAGGGCATTTAAAACTGAAAAAGCTGATTGACTCCTCAACTCCCCTGAAATTCAGCCCATTGTTGATGCGTAAGTACCTTCCATAGGTGGTCCATGTCGATACCTTGTTGTCTTACAACATAATAGGTTAAGTTGTGCCACAGCTTGATCATATCTCTTACCTGTGATTTGCCTCAGTATCAAAATCCAGGTATTGTCTGCACATATGGGCACAAACAAGTGACACATTGACAGGGCGGTAGCTCGATGTTGTTCTACACAAATGAGTGAATGAATTAAACAGCATTGTGTGCAGGAGTATTTGGGTAGAAAGCATCTAAAGTAAACATTGGTCCCTTCGAGAGACTGGGGAATTAATAGTGGGAAACAAGGAAATTACAGAAGCTTTGACAAGTATTCTGTATTTGTCGTCATGGCGGAAGACAGAAGCGTGCTAAGGATAAAGATGCAGTAAAAAGGAAAAAACAAAAACAATCATTAGAGAAAAAAAATGAAAAAAAAACATGACTGACAAGTCCCTTAGTCTCATCCTCTAAGGGAGTCACTCTCACTGTTGCCACTCTTCTTCAATCTTATATACATGTAGAAGCTTTCATACTCTATATATCCTGCTAGTGTTCTTGCGTACTACAATTTCTGCCACTTTATTTTGTTACAGTCATCATTTTCTACTTTCTAAAATATTTCCAATCATTCTGACCTGCCACTTATCTTTGCAACTTTGTACATCTTTTTCCTTCACTTTTAACGATCACTGAAGTTGTAGTGAGGGAACAGGAGAAACCCAGCAAAATCTCTGGGCAATTTAATGTTGGGATCATGTAAGGGACACATAGGGCACCCTTCAGATGGAGCAGCTGTCAGTGTGACAAAAATCTCAACATATAGGATAATGAGCTACCTAACCAGAGTCAACATCTTAACGTGCAGTTTTCCTGGAAAAGATTTTGGCTGGTTAAAACCAAACATCTGCCGTAAATTAATTTGCAAATCTTCTATGTAGATTCTTTGAAAGAAGGAAACAACTTAATCCAGAAAGTCGATCTGCAGAGCTTCGTCAACCAGTGCAACAGCTGGTACTCAGTTATCATCCCTCCGACAGCACAAAGACTTCTGACCATAGATCTCCACTGGGGTTGCAAGCTCCCTGATTCTATCTGTGAGAGTGCATTACATCTCTTGTAAAGATTATATTTTTGTGAAGCCAGATCACTGGTGGACATGTTTTGCAAATTAATAAAAGGAAATGCATGTGCTCAGAACTCACAACAGCATACGGTGTTTAAAACTAAGAGGATTTCCTCACTATGAGGATTTCAGATTAATTTTTTTTTTCATCCTTCAAAGCGTGTGTTAATTTTTTGCTTGGGGCTGGTTCTTCAGGTGTTCTTTACCTTCCAAATTTACAAACATTCAGATATTATCCTTGTCATTGATGAGCACCAAACTATGCAACAATGGGAGGAGCTATAGCAAACCCAATCTTACTCTTGCCCAAAATTAATTCATTGTCTCTTCTCGGAGGCATTGCTTCGATAATGTTACCCCTCCTAATCAACATCACTGGCCCATCTGTACTATTACCACAGTAGTTAAGTCAATGCTCTGAATCTCAGTTCAGCTAATTGGGAATTGACAAATACAGAACTCAGATTCTCCCTTGATGGAGTTCTGTTTTCTGGATCCATTTTTTGATAACATATCTCTCAATCCATCATAGGAGCAGGAAGGCTGACGTTTCGGGCCTAGACCCTTC
>JAHRHZ010000248.1:25864344-25883646 GCA_024137785.1 Ginglymostoma cirratum | reverse complement strand
ATCATTTGGACCATGCAGGTAACAGCTTCTTCTTTCATATGAGCACTGATGATCAAACGTACTTACCAATTAAAGAGGCAGACAGAACATTTCTAACAAAACATTAACATTCTATAGGTCAATTTCTATTTATATTTGTATTCAAAATGATATGTGTTAATGCCCTCAGGAGTTACTGAGGAATTATTCACTGTCTGCGGTGTTATATCTTCAAAGAAACATTAAACCAAGGTTCCTTTTATTCTCTCAGATAGATTCTTTAGAAATAATGTGCCGAAAAGTAGGAAGTCACCCGTAGCTTTATGGTCATTATTTATCCTGCTGTTAACATTACTCAGTACAGATTATCTCACCATTACCAAGTTTCTGTTTGCAAAACGTTTGCTATGTACAATGTAGTGTCCTCTACACTGGGGGGATGAAACATAGACAGGCAACCACTCTGCAGAAACACTTAGGATCTGTCTGCATAAATGACCCTGAGTTTCCAGTTACTTGCCACTTCAACACACCACTGTGCTCCCTGGCCAACATCTCTGTCTCGGGCTTGCTGCAGTGCTCCTGTGCTTCAGCACAAACTGGAAGAACAGCATCTCATTTTCTGAGATAAAAGGTACTGCAGATGCTGGAGAATCCGAGATAACAAGCATGGGGCTGGATGAACACAGCAGGTCAAGCAGCATCATAGGAGCAGGAAAACTTGAACACAGCAGGTCAAGCAGCATCATAGTTTCTACTTGGGGACCTTGCAGCCTTCAGGGCTCAATATCAAGTTCAATAATTTTAAAACATGAACTCCTCCTTCCATGCCCTTTATCAGCATCCACACCGCATACCCTGTCATCACATGGGCTGCTTTCAGCACAATTAAACTATTTTCACTTATTTACAGTCCCCATTAGCAGCTCTTCCTTCTTCCTGGCTTACCATCATCCACTCTTCAGTCTACCTAATTGTCTTCCTCTCCCTCTGGGCTCTGTCTCCATCTATAGCTACTCTTTAACCCCCCATCCCACCCCTTGTCTTCAGCATATATACTACCTTTTCCCAGCTACCATCAGTTCTGAAGGAAGGTCACTGAACCTGAAACGTCAACTCTGCTCTCTCTACACAGATGCTGCCAGACCTGTTGAATTTTGTCAGCAATTTCAGGAGTTTGTATACAAATGGCCAGGGATGGGAACCTGAGGGATAACCCAAATTAGAAGGAAGTAGTGTTGAGAACAGGAAGTAGAAAAGATGCTTGGAAGATTAGAAGACAAGAGAAACAAAGCCAAGCAAAGAGTATGATTTGAAGGTGAAATTACGTCAAAAAGACAAAGTCAAGGGAACTGAATGCATGCAGAGTTTGCAACAAGGTCATTTGTCTAAAGGTGCAAATAGGTAATTGGATATGATCTAACTGACATTACAGAAACATGGCCACATGCTGATCAGCGCTAGGAATTGAATATTGGCAGATATTTGATGTTTAGGAAGGACAGACAAGAGGAACAAGAGGTAGAATTGCCTTGATAATATGAGATAGGGTCAGTAAATTAGTAAGGGAGAATGTCAGATCAGAAGAACAATGAGCAAAATATGCTTGAGTGGAACTAAGAAACAGTGAGTGCAGTAGACGTTAGTTAGAGTTATAAATCAGCCACTGAATGGTAATGGCAGTGTGGGCATGGCATTAATCAGGAGGTGAGAGAGGCATGTAATATGGGCGACATCATTTTCATGGTGACTTCAATCTGCACACAATGTGTAAACCAACTGAGCACTAAAAATGCGGAGGAGAGTTTCTGAAGTAAGCTGGGGATGGTTTTCTAGAGCAGTATGTTGAGGAGCTGACAAGAGTTATTTTAGATATCGTAAAATGTAAAGATAAATGTCTAAATAATAACCTTACTGTAAAAGAATATTTAGGCATGAATGCCCACAAGATGAATTTTGCATTATGTTTGAAAGTGAGGTAGTTCATTCTGTAGTAAGGGTGTTCAATTTAATTAAGGGAAATTATGATGGCAGAAGGCACAAGTTGCTTGCAGTGGATTGGGAAAATACATTAATAGACATGGCTGCACATTGGCAATGGAGAGTCTTTAAAGAGCAATTACAGTGCTTACAGCAACAATGCAAAGGTGCAAAAACTTTTAAAAAAAGGGCAGTCAATCACGGCTAACAAAGAAAGTTAGGGTTGTAGAAGATTAAAAGAAAAGGCCGACAAAGATGCCCAAAACTGTCATAAATCAGAGGATTGGCAGGTTCTTAGATTAGTCCAAAGAAGGAAAAAGAAACAGATGACGAAAGGCAGAATAGAATATCAATGCAAAAAGAACATAAAAACAGATGAGAAAAGCTTTGAGAGTTACATGAAAAGGAAACATTTGGCTAAAATGAATATGAGTCCATTATAGGCAGAGTGAGGAGAATTTATAATGGGGAATACTGAAATGGCAGAAAAGCTAATTAGTTTACTTTGTGTCTGTTTTCACTGAGGAAGATACAAAAAATCTCTTGAATTAGAGATTCAAGTCATCAGGGACAGTAAGGAGTTGAAGGAAATTAATATTAGTATGAAGGTTGTACTGGGGAAATCAATAGGGCTGAAAGTTGATAAATCCCCTGGACCTGATTATTAACACCCCAGGGTTTTGAAGGAAGCAGCTATTGAGCCATTCAACACATTTGTGAGCATTTTCCAAACTTGTGAAGATCCTGGAATGTTTCCTGCAGATTGGAAGACAGAAAATAACACCCCATGATTTTAGAAGGGAGCAAGAGAGAAAACAGGGAACTGCAGACTTATTAGCCTTACATTTGTAATGGGAAAAATGCCAGAATCTATTACAAAGGTGTGATAAATGGGATAATAATGATCTGATTGGGTATAATATTGTGATTGGGAAACCTGTGTTTGATGGATGTGTTGGAGTTTTTTTTTTGGATGTTACTCACAAAATTAACAAAGGGAAATCAATAACATGCACTACTTAGATTTTGAGAAGGTCCTCAACGGGAGGTTGATTAGCAAGGCTAAAGTGCATAGGATAATTTACTCGTGGGATGTGGGCTCGTTCGGTGGCCAGCCTTTTATTACTCATCCCTAGTTGCACTTGAGAAGGTGATGGTGAGCTGCCTTCTTGAACTGCTGCAGTCCAGATGCTGTACTCACAATGCGTTGAGGGAGGGAATTCCATAAAGAATCGTAGAGCAGTACAGCATGTAAAAAGACCCTTCAGTCCTACTCACCCATGCCGACCAGATATCCTAAATTAATCTAGTCCCGTTTGCCATCATGTGGCCAACATCCCTCTACATCCATCCTATTTATATACAGGAGGTTCTGCTACAATGTTATAGTTGTATTCCTGTGCAACATTGCATTATAGAAAATCATGCAATAGAAATAACAGGGCCTGTGGGAAAAGCGGGGTTAGGGGCCGACCACCAAAAAATATCATTCAAGATTGCTCAAAAAATCACTCAAAAGCCTAACATGAAGGATAGTGTAGTTTGAATACATGTTTAATTCGTATCTAATAATGAAATAAAAGTAAACTAGCACCTCATCTTGAAAAAATGTCAAGACAACTTGTTACGGAAGGAAGTTTTGAAGTTGCTCTGTTGTTAATGCAGGGGCTGGGGGTTGTTGTCATCGTCATCATCATCATCAATGTCATCACCACCTTCAGGTGCAGTTGTGGTTGCAGGGTTAGGGCGAAAAATAGTTAATCCAGAAGTGGATGGCTGTGGTTCATTGTCTTCTGACTATTTTTGGGGGTTGGTTTTAAAAAAGACATCCAGTATTTGTTACCATGTCCTTTTTCCTCTTTCGTGAAGAAGCTGTTCATAGGGTGCCAAATAAGAACTTATTCCACGAACTGCTACCCTGCTGCATCCTGCATTGTAATCATTGCACCCTAAGAGCTGCAACTGCTTCTCAATTTCCCTCAGGATAAGAGACAACACAGAAGTTGAGTCTGTGATTAAGAAAGCGAATGGAATGTTGTCATTTATCTCAAGAGAGTTGGAATATAAAAGCAACTACGTGCTTCTGAGATTTTATAAAGGTCTAGTTAGGCCCCATTTAGAATACTGTGTCCAATTTTGGGCCCCACACCTCAGGAAGGACATACTGGCACTGGAGCATGTCCAGCGGAGATTCACACGGATAATCCCTGGAATGGTAGGCCTAACATACGATGAACGGCTGAGGATCCTGGGATTGTATTCATTAGAGTTTAGAAGGTTGAGGGGAGATCTAATAGAAACTTACAAGATAATGCATAGCTCAGAAAGGGTGGACGCTAGGAAGTTGTTTCCGTTAGGTGGGGATACTAGGACCCGTGGGCACAGCCTTAGAATTAGAGGGGATCGATTTAGAATGGAGATGAGGAGACATTTCTTCAGCCAGAGAGTGGTGGGCCTGTGGAATTCATTGCCACGGAGCGCAATGGAGGCCGGGATGTTGAATGTCTTCAAGGCAGATATTGATAAATTCTTGATCTCGCAAGGAATCAAGGGCTACGGGGAGAGTGCGGGTAAGTGGAGTTGAAATACCCATCAGCCATGATTAAATGGAGGAGTGGACTCGATGGGCTGAATGGCCTTACTTCCACTCCTATGTCTTATGGTCTTATAGAAGTGGAAAGCCCTTGTGGTGCTGCAACCTGGACTTCATTTTCTTCATCTCCAGCTTCCACTTCCCCCTCAGTGACAAGTAGACGTAGATCAGCTGCAGAGAGGTCTCCACAGTGGCAATGGAGCAGCCCTTCCACATCCTCACTCTCCACTTCTTCAAATCCAACTTGTTTTGCAAGATTAACACAATGTTCTTTGATTCTTGGGAGCTCCTCTGATGCATCAAAAGTTTTAAAATCTTGAAAAAAATAGCTGGGAGAAGCTTCTGCCAAGCGGCATGCAAGCAGTCCTTATTGACACCATCCCAGGCCACCCCGATAATGTCAATTACATTCTTGATGTTAAAGGTCTTCCAGAATTAAGAACACTTTCTTTATGCCCCTCCGCGGCTACAATAAGCTTCTTAAATATGCACCTTAAATAATAAGCTTTAAAAGCTGCTACTGCACCCTGGTCCATGGGTTGAAGGAGACAGGTTGTGATTGGGGGTAGAAATAACACTTTGATGGTTTCACCAATGGTCGAAGATGGCTTGGCACATTATCCAGGATGAAGAGAATCTTGAAATCCAAATTATTTTTCCTGCAATACTTTCTAAAATCATCTTCCCAAACATCAACAATAAGGTCAGAATAAAATTGCCTTGTCATCCAATCTCTTTTGCTTGACTGAAAGTAGATGCCTACAGAGTAGATGTGATGCCAGCACAGAGACTCTTTCGGCACTAACATTGTGTATATTCAGGACAAAGCCTGCAAAACGATCATGTGATGTCAAAATGTACTCTTCCGCACACCAATGGAATTGCATTATAGCCAACACAAGTTCGCGTTTTACAAATAGCGTTCCCCGATTTGTCAATTGCGTTATAGCCAAATTGCGTTGCCGGAACACGCGTTATAGTAGAACCCCCTGTACACATCCAGATGCCTTTTAAACATCGTAATTGCACCAGGCTCCACCACTTCCTCTGGCAGCTCATTCCGTACACGCATCATGCTCTGTGTGAAAAAGTTGCCCCTTAGGTCCCTTTTAAATCTTTCTCCTCCCACCTTAAACCTTTGCCATCTAGTTTTGGACTCCCCTACCTTCGGTGAAATGACCTTGGCTATTCACCCCATCACGCCCCTCATGATTTTATAAACTTCTGTAAGGTCACCCCTCAGCCTCTGACACTCCAGGGAAAGTAATTCCAGCCTATTCAGCCTCTCCCTATAGCTCAAACACTCCAACCCTGGCAACATCTTCATAAACCTTTTCTGAACCCTTTCAAGTTCACAACATCCTTCCTAAAGCAGGGAGATGAGAATTCTTGTCTTATTCCAACAGTGGCCTAACCAATATCCTGTACAGCCGCAACATGACCTCCCAAATCCTATACTCAATGCACTGACCAATGAAGGCAAGCATACCAAATGCCTTCTCCACTATCCTGTCTACCTGCGACTTCACTTTCAAGGAATCATGAACCTCCTCTCCAAGGTCTCTTGGTTCAGCAACACACTCCAAGACCTTGTCATTAAGTGTATAAGTCCTGCCCTGATTTGCCTTTCCAAAATTCAGCACCTCACATTTGCCTAAATTAAACTCCATCTGCCACTGCTTGGCCCATTGATCCATCTGATCAAGATCCCATTGTACTCTGAGGTAACCTTCTTCGCTATCCATTACACATGCAATTTTGGTGTCATCTGCAGACTTCCTAACCATTCCTCCTATGTTCACATCCAAATCATTTATATAAATGACAAAATGTACTGGACCCAGCACCAACCCTTTTGACACACTGCTGGTCACAGGCCTCCAGTCTGAAAGGTAACCCTTCACCACCAGCCTCTATCTCCTACCTTCAAGCCAGTTCTGTATCCAAATGGTTAGTTCTCCCTGTACTCCATGTGATCTAACCTTGATAACCAGTCTACCATGTGGAACCTTGTCAAATGCCTTATTGAAATCCATATAGATTGTGTTCACCACTCTGGTCTCATCAGTCTTCTTTGTTACTTTTTCAAAAAACTCAATCAAGTTAGTGAGACATGATTTCCCACACACAAAGCCATGTTGACCATCTCTAATCAGTCCTTGCCTTTCCATATACATGTAAATCTTGTCCCTCAGAATTCCCGCCAACAACTGGCCCACCACTGATGTCAGGTTCACCACTCTATAGTTCCCTGGCTTTTCCTTACCACCTTTCTTAAATAGTGGCACCACATTAGCCAATCTCCAGTCTTCTGGCACCTCACCTATGGCTATTGATGATACAAATATCTCAGAGAGAATGACCTGGCATGGATGAAGGTTTGGCTAATGGGCAGAAACAGATAGTAGTCATAAATCACCCAGCAGCTAAGACCATGAAATTTGAATTCAATAAAATCTGGGATTTAGTCTACTGATGATTGTCATAAAAACCCATTTGGTTCACTGATTTCCTTTAGGAAAGGAATTTTTCTAACTTTACCTGGTCTGGTCTACATGTGACTCCAGACCCACGGTAATGTTGGACGCAGGTAAGATATTTCCCCTGGTTGGACAGTCAAGCACAGCGGGATGCAATTTAAAAAAGAAATGCCATTTAAAACCGAGATGAGGAGATTTTATTTTCTAGTTAGAAGCTTTGAATCTTTGAAATTCTCTACAACAAAAGGCTGCAGAAGCTCGGTCTTTGAGCATGTTTTAAGTAAAGATTGCTAGGCTTCTAATTACCAATAGCAGACAGAGGATAGTGTGGGTAAAAAGGTATTGAAGTGTTCAATCAGCCATGATTGCATTGATTGGCAGAGCTAGCTCAACAGGCTGAAAGGCCTACTCCTGTTCTATGCTCTTAATTGCTGTAGACAGCTAAGAACTTTAAAAAAATACTTCTTTCAATATGAGTAATATGCAAAGTCTCGAATTGCAGTTACTCATGAATAAATCAGCCCACTCTTTCCTGTGATGTCACTGTTTGATTTCTTTTCCCAAATTGGGTGATCACCAGAAACTGCAGTTATTAAAGCTGACCTCCTTTCTCATTGCTGGGTCCCGTGCCTGGGTGTCAATTCACACGCTATCCCCTCTCTCATTGCTGATCCCCGAGTCTGGGCTTCAGTTCATTCTCTGCTTCCTACCTCACTGCTGGAACCTGAACTGGACTTCAATTCACTCTCAGTCTCCTCTCTTGAAACGGTATTGATCTCCTTACTTAAGGAAGAATGTATTTGCCATAGATGAAGTGCAGCGGAGGCTGGCGATTCTATGGAAAGGAATTGAGTAAAATTGACCCTGCACTTTGTCAGGATTAGAAGCACATAAAATCTTTAAACGCTTACACAGGGTAGCTGCAGAAAGGATGTTTTTCCCTGGCTGGGGAAGTCTTGGCTCAAGGAACACAGATTCAGAATAAAGGGCAGACAATTTAGGACTCAGATGAGGAATTTCTTCAGTTGGAGTGTAGTGAATCTTTAGGATTCTCTATCTTACAAGGCTGAGAAACCTCAGGTATTGAGTGTGATCAAGTCAGACATCAAGGATTTCTAGATCCTCATAATATCAACAGTTATGGAGATAGTGTAGGAAAACGGGGCTGGTGTAGCTGATTAGCCATGATCTGGGATGGCATTCCAGGCTTGATGGATTTAATATCTACTGGATATCTTAATATCTTGTTCCAAAGTTCTGTGCAGATGGATTGCACACATGAACTGCAGTAACATTGATAGCTGCAGCATGGAACCATATTACCAGCCTTAGGAGTTTCCAGCACATAAGTCGTTCATTCATAGACTTCAGTTTTCTGGTGCTGAGCTGGCAGATTGACCCAAACCCTGTTTTATTCAATTGACAGCTGAAAGCAGTCAGTTCCTGGTGCTGAGTAAAAGACCAGCGCTTTTTAAACAACAATGGATTTCTAACACAAAAGAATCACTACAACCTCTGCTAACCTTCACTTCACAAGTTGGTTCTTTGAGAAAATATATTGTATATTGTCACAATCATGTACAATAGGGACGAATGATCTTTGAATTGCAGTAGCCAATCTAATTTCTGGCATGTTCATGAACTAAAATTGCTTTGAAATGGAACAAAGCATTGACTTGAAATGACCACAGGGATCTGCTCGCCCACACAGATTGGCCAAAAATCATGAAAATGAATGAATTAGATCAAAGCTTAAATTAACGTTTTGTGAAGGGCACTAAAGTCAGTCAATCAGCCCAGCTCCCTGCGTTTACCATGGGAAGCATAAAAAGGTTATCTCCTACTTGATTTAAAGAGTTAGGAGAATATTCAGAGATAACACGGTATGGAGCTGGAGGAACTCAGCAGGCCAGGCAGCATCAGAGGAGCAGGAAAGCTGACGTTTCAGGTCGGGACCCATATTCTGAAGAAGGGTCCTGACCTGAAACGTCAACTTTCCTGCTCATCTAATGCTGCCTGGCCTGTTGTGTTCCTCCAGCTCCACACTGCGTTATCTCTGACTCCAGCATCTGCAGTTCTTACTGCCTCTAGGAGAATATTCACATGTTGGAGATGGAACCGCATCATAACTAGCAAGCCCGAAAATACAAATACTACATATACATTTGATGGCCGTTTTTTGGCAGAATAAGAGGATTTGGATTTAACGATGAAGATCTGAACACAGGGAAGGAAAGTTTACTGTGTCCTGAAGAAAAATGTCTGGTGACGAGACTGATCCTAGAATTGAGAACTTAAAAAATAACTGCAATATTTGCTACTGCCCAAGAAACCATGAAAGCAACTGTGATCTCCGGTTAATGCCTAATACATCAGGGATAAAGAACTGTAAACTTCATCCTTCTTTTTACTGGATGTTGGTGTGTGTGTGTGTGTGTGTGTGTGTGTCTGTCTGTCTGTCTGTGTGTCTGTGTGTGTGTGTCTGTGTATGTATGTGTCTGTGTGTGTCTGTTTGTGTCTCTGTGTGTGTGTATGTCCAAGTTACTGCATCAAGACCATGTGATTCACATTACACCTTTATTCTTTGGGTTTGCAGTTCAAAGGTTGAAAAGAGGTCGGGCAGTTCACCCCCTTGTCACGCAATCATAAAAAAAATTGGGGATCTTGAGAACTAAGAGGCTCTGAAATTCCATCAGAAACAGTCCTGTTTACTGGTATAACTTTTCCAGTACAGGTGTAGAAGACCCCTAAGAATTAAAAATTAATTTCAGCCTCCAACATATCCCTTTTGGGACTCTGAATCCGACACTAAACTTCCAGATAAAGATCAGCAGAACACTAAAAGAAATACTCACTGTCAATGAAATTGGCAACACAAGTGGATAATATGCTAAAGAAGGCATACTGGATGCTTGCTTTTATCGTTTGGGGGACTGAGTATAAACTTGGCAACTAATGTTGCAGCTGTATAAGACTTTAGTTGGCCAAAATTGTGATTATTATGTACAGTTCTGTTCACCACACTATAGGTAGGACGTGGAGGCTTTTGACAGGGTGAAAGAGAGGTTTACCAGGATGTTGGCCTAGATCAGAGTGTATTAGCCATAAGGAGAGGTTGGATAAACTTGGATTGTTTTCACTACAGCGTTGGATGCTGAGGGACCACCTAATAGAAATATATAAAACTATGGTAGGGTGGATAGTCGGGGGCTTTTTCTTGGGGTGGAAAATGTTGAATACCAGGGGTGCTTGTTTAAAGTGGAATACTTGAAAGGAGACGTGAGAAGCAAATTCTTTTCCAGAGGGTAGTACATGTCTGGAACACACTGCCAGGCAATGTGGTAGAAGCAGAAATAATAGCAATGTTTAAGAACCATTTAGACAGACACATGAGCAGGTAGGCAAAGCAATAGAAGGATACGGACCATGTGCAGGCAGATGGGATTAGTTTTGAATTACATCATAGTCAGCACAGGCATGATGGACTGAAGGGCCTGTTCCTGTGCTGTACTGTTCAATGTTCTATGTGACCTTCTGTTTAGGTAAACCACAAGCCATTATTTCCTGCACAAGTGTCCGTTTTCATGCCAGGAGATCTGAAATTGCCCCAGTATCTTCTATTTCTATTTATGACTTGTTGCACTCGTGTTATCCTGCCTTGTTTTACAATTGTGTTCTTCTCGTCTTGTGAACTAAGAGAACAATCTTTTATTTTAAGATTGCCCATGACATCAGTGAGACTAAATAATAACAATTTCTAGGTGACCTTCCAACTCCAACGTCACGAGTTTTCAACTGTGCATCCAAAGTTGCTCATTTCCTCCAAAGGCAGTCTATGAGTCTGCGGATCCAAGCTACTGTATTACCATGGCAACAGACATTCCCTGCTTGTGTGATTTCCTCAGTTAGAATGTACCGGATGCTTCCTTTTGGAGATATATTAGTTTGTGGCTTAAACTTTTGTAGCAATTAATTAACCTTTTCTTACAGTATTGAGTTATGATTAATAATATTAAATTCATTCTAAAATACAATTGGCTAATGTGTTTACTTAGGGATTTCAGTCACAGTTCTATGTAGCCAATGTCTCACGTTTCTCATTTCTGGTCAGCAGGTTTAATTCCCCAGTGGAGAATCCACTTATACATTGGAATAAATTAGAAGACATACCTATTACCAGATCACTCAACAAAGCACTCACCTCAACAGGAGCACATGGATCCCTGACTATTTTTTAATTGCATTGATGCTTGGCATAGAACTCTCAAGTATTCTCAGTTCTTCCTTTGTGTTTCAGAAGAGGCCAACAGCACTGAGATTGTTAACTTCTGGAATTCTAAAGGTCTGTCTGAATTCAGAGTGAGTTCCCACACAACTCTAGCTCCACCTTTCGAGTTTGCTTGTGTGTGAAGTTCAAGCCCTCCTGAGGTTGCAGCCAAAATGTAAAGATTATTACTTACATCAACGTGTTAATATGAGAAAAAAAATTTAAACATAAAAAGTAGGTGGAAGCAAAAATGTGGTGGGCTACACCATACGATTTGCAGTGGTTCAAGAAGTCAGCTCACCACCACTTTCTCCAGGGCAAATAGAGATGGGCACAAACACTGGCCCAGCCAGCAACACCAACTTCCATGAATAAATTTTTTTAAAAATGTAGGTTTTGACTGCTGTTAGCTGTGACGCCGATAGTGCAGGTTAGTTATTATTCCTTGAAGCTAACACACACCTGTACACATGGCTCCCTGTGACCTGGAGCCTGTTGAAGGCAGTTATCCACAATTAATGCTGGGTAGGAATGATAGATGTAGTTGTAGCATTGGTGAATGCAAGTAATCCACTCCGGTGCCATCTGATCCGTCAGCCATATCTTTTTTGCATGTTACATGAACTGAACCATGAAGCACCATGTTTGGAACGTTTCAAAACCACCCCCAACATTGAAAACTGAAAGAACTGTGGATGCTGTAAATCAGGAACAAAAAACAGAAGTTGCTGGAAAAGCTCAGCAGGTCTGGCAGCAACTTTGAAGAAAAAAAATCAAAGGGTCACCGGAAATGTTAACTGATTTTTTCTTCACAGATGCTGCCAGACCTGCTAAGCGTTTCCAGCAACCCCAGCATTAAATCCAACATAATTTTCTCTGTCATTTCTCTATATCACCTACTACAGGCAAAGTCAGAAATATCCACTTTCTTTCACAACCAAGGATTCCTCGCTACCGTGATTGACAGGACCCTCAGCCGTGTCCAACTCATTTCCCATACTTCCACGTCACCCTTTCTCATCCCTCCCAAAATGGCAATAGGGTCCCCCTTGTCCTCACCTACCATCCCACCAGCATCCACATCCAAAGGATCATTAGCCACAATTTCCACCACCTCCTACGGCATGCCACCCGATTCCCCTCCTGTCCCTTGTTAGCATTTTGCAAGGACTGTTCTCTCTGTGACAGCCTGGTCCACTCCTTCTCACTCCTAACACCTCCCAACATGCCAATAGTACTTTCCCCTGCAATCATAGAAGGTGTAACACCTGCTAATTTACTTCCTCCCTCCCATCCTCATCATCAAGGCCCTGTACACAACTTCCAGGTGAAGCAGCAATTTACCTTCACTTCACTCAATTGAGTCTACTGCATTTGCTGCTCACTATGTGGTCACTTCTACACTGGGGAGATGAAGGGCAGACTGAGTGACCATTATGCTGCAGTGCTCCAACGAGACTCAACATAAGTTGGTGCAACAACACCTCACCTTCTGACTGGGGACATGACATCGTTCAGTATTCAATTTGATAATTTTAGAGCATGAACACCTTGTTCCATGTTTATTACCTAACCCCACACCTGAGCTTTTGTCACATAACGGATTGATCTCAGCAAAGCCAACCCATTTTTGTCCATTGTCACCCATCTAGTTTCTCTTCTTCCCTGGATTACTGTCAACAATGCCTTTGTCTGCTTGCCTCTTTCCTTTTTCTCTGGGCTTCATTTCCACCTTTCCATCATTTTCCACTCCACCTCCTGTCATCAACATAAATACCACCTTTTTCTAGATTCTATTAGTTCTGAAAAAGAGTCTCTGGACTCCAAAAGACTATAAGAGATAGGAACAGAAGTAGGTCATTCAGCCCTTCCAGCCTGCTCCACCAATAAATGGGATCTTGGCTGATTTGACATTCTCCATATCCACTTTCCTGCTCTTTCTCCATAACTGTAGATTCCCCTACTGATCAAGAATCTGTCCATCTCATCCTTAATTATACACAAGGACTCTACCCTCACTGTTCTCTGAGGCAGAGTTCCAAAGACTCATAATCCTCTTAGAGAAGAAATTCCTCCTCATATCAGTCATAAATTGGCGCCCCTTTATTCTTAGACTATGTTTTCTGGTCCTGGACCTTCCCATGAGTGGAAACATTCTCTCAGAATTTACCCTGTCAAGACTTTTAAGAATCCTTTAAGTTTCAATGAGATCACCTCTCATTCTTCTACATTCCAGTGAGTAGAGCCCCAACCTGTTTAACCATTGCTCAGAAGACAATCCCTCCATACTGGGAAAAAAATAGAATTTGCTGGGAATAGTGAAACGTTAACTTTGATTTCTTTCTACAGGTGGTGCCAGACCTGCAAAGACTTTCCGGCAATTTCTGATCTTGTTTCCGATTTCCAGCATTCGCAGTTCTTTTGGGTCTTTTTCCCTCCATATTAGAGATGATCCATGTGAAACTGCTCTGAACTGCCTTGAATGAAATAATGCCTTTTCTTTAATAAGGGGATCAAACTGCTCACAATGCCCCAGATGTGGCCTCACCAGCACCTTGTACATTTGCAATAAGAGCAATTGGATACCAAATTGGCTTGCAGGTGGGAGACAGAGGGTGGTGGTGGTGCAGTGTGTCGCAAGGATCATTGCTGGGTCCACTGCTTTTTGTAATTTATATAAATGATTTGGATGTGAATACAGGAGGTATGGTTAGTAAGTTTGCAGATGGCACCAAAATTGGTGGTGTAGTGGACAGTGAAGCTTATCTCAGAGTACAACAGGACCTTGATCAGTAGGCCGAGGAGTGGCAGATGGAGTTTAATTTAGATAAATGTGAGGTGTTGCATTTTGGTAAGGCAAATTGGGGGAGGACATATACACCTCATGGTAAGGGCCTGGGGACTGTTGCCAAAGAAAGAGACTTGGGGTGCAGGTTGATAATTCCCGGAAAGTGGAGTCACAGGTAGACAGGATAGTGAGGAAGGTGTAAACTTGCCTTTAATTGGTCAATGCATTGAGTATAGGAGTTGGGAGGTCATGTTGCGGCTGCACAGGACATTGGTTAGGCCACTTTTGGAATATTGTGTTCAATTCTGGTCTCCCTGCCATGGGAAAGATGTTGTTAAACTTGAAAGGGTTCAGAAAGGATTCACAAGGATGTTGGTGAGATTGGAGGGTTTGCACTAAAGGGAGAGGCTGTATAGGCTGGGGTCATTCTCCCTGGAGCGTTGGAGGCTGAGGGGTGACCTTATAGAGGTTTTTAAAATCATTAGGGGCATGGATAGGGTGAATAAGCAAGATCTTTTCCTCAGGGTAGTCCAAAACTAGAGGGCATAGGTTTAAGATGAGTGGGGAAGGATTTAAAAGGGACTTAAGGGGCAAAATTTTCAAGCAGAGTGTGGTGTATGTATGGAATGAGCTGCCAGAGGAATGGGTGGAAGCTGATACAATTACAACATTTAAAAGTCATCTGGATGAGTATATGACCGGGAAGGGTTTAGGTGGATGTGGGATAATGCTGTCAAATGGGTCTAGATTAATTTAGGATATCAGGCCAGCATGGACGAGTTGGATCAAAGGGTCTGTTTCCTTACTGTATAATTCTATGAGTCTAAGACAGCTTACTCTTATACTCCAACTCCCTTGAAGTAAAAGCCAACATTCTATTAGCCTCCAGCAAGATGCCACCACCAGACACATATTCCCCCCCCCTCCCTTGTCCGCCTTCTGCAGGGACTGTTCCCTCTGGGACACCCTGGTCCACACTTCCTTCACCCCCAACACCTTCCCCTGTAACCGGTGAAGGTGCAACACCGGCCCATTTACCTCCTCCCTCCCCAGTATCCAAGGGTCCAAACATACTTTTCAGGTGAAGCAACACTTCACCCGCACTTCCCAGAATCTAGTCTACTGCATTCGCTGCTCACAATGTGGTCTCCTCTACACTGAGGAAATGAAGCGTAGACTTGGCGACTGCTTCGCAGAGCATCTACCTTCTGCTCGCAAAAAAGACTTTTATCTCTGATACAATCTTAACCCTGAACTACCTGTTGCCTGCCACTTCAATGCACCACCCTGCTCCCTGGCCAACATCTCTGTCTCCGGCTTGCTACAGTGTTCCAGTGAAGACCAACACAAGCTGGAGGCACAACACCTCATTTTCCGCTTGGGGAGCCTACAGCCCTCCAGACTCAATTTTGAGTTCAATAATTTTAGGGCCTAAACTCTCCCATGTCCCAGCCCCCCACCCCACACACTAGGCCTTGTTACCACATAGCCTGCCACTACACACCCCTTGTTGTTAGTCACTAACCGTGCCCATTAATAACTATTCATCCTCCCAGCCTGATCGTTAGCAACTCCTTTGTCCAACAGTAGCCACCATCAGTTCTGAGGAAGGGTCACCGGACTCGAAACATTAACTCTGTTTTCTCCTCCACAGACGCTGCCAGATCTGCTGAGCTTTTTCAGCAACTTTGTTTTTGTTCCTGATTTACAGCATCCAAAGTTCTTTTGGTTTTTATTCTATTAGCCTTCCTGATTACCCGCTGCGCCTGAATGCTAGCTTTCTGTGTTTTGTGGACAAGGACCCCCAAGGCCTGAAGGGTTTAGGCCCGAAACGTCAAGTTTTCCTGCTCCTATGATGCTGCTTGACCTGCTGTGTTCATCCAGCCCCATGCTTGTTACCCCCAAGGCCCTTTGTGTTGCAGCTTTCTGTAATTTCGTTACAATTACATAATAGTCTGTTCTTTTGCTCTCTCTCCTAAAATGAACAACTTAACATTTTTGCACATTGTATTCTGTTTGTCAACTTTTTGTCCAAGACTTGAGATGTTAACTCTCTTTTCTCACCACCGTTGCTGCCAGACCTGCTGAGTATTTCCAGTAATTTATGTTTCAGTGCATTTCAGATCTCCAGCATCTGCAGTTCTTTGTTTTATTTAAGTTTAACTTAGTTGG
Organism: Ginglymostoma cirratum; assembly: GCA_024137785.1. NCBI lineage: Eukaryota > Metazoa > Chordata > Chondrichthyes > Orectolobiformes > Ginglymostomatidae > Ginglymostoma > Ginglymostoma cirratum. The sequence goes on along the minus strand of JAHRHZ010000248.1, from coordinate 25,867,387 downwards.
CACCTTACTGTAGGGATTAGTATTATTTTGGTTTGTCAGTCCCTAAGTAACTCCAAATATCTCTATGCCACTATTTCGTTTCTTTTGTTTGTCTCGTCCTGGTCCAGTCAAGTATGCTTTGTGTACTGTTAGCCTGCCTAAGAATTGCAGATGATCTTGACACTTTATATAAACATTTCATATAAAATGTATGGGGAATAACATTCGCTACAAGCATTCAGAAAACCACATCTGTAAAATTAATTCTGAAAATGTCAACTACAATTAACAACAAAAACTAGAGTTTCAAATAAATTTCAAATTGAAAACTAAAACTGAGAGACTAAAAAGCTTTTTCATCCTCCATTCAACCTGAATCTTTTCTGAGAGGAAACATGGGGACAGGTAGCACCCAGCATAATTCATAAGACAGATCATTGGTGAAGCAGGTTTGGGTGAATGAATCTAAGACAGATATTCTACCCTCTCACCACTTGTTCTATTTCTTTACCACTAGCCATTGTGACCGTAAAAAAAACCCAGTGTTTGTTGGCAAGGCCTTTATGAATTTATGAGGTTTTAAATGGAACAGTTTCCAATTAGCACAAGTGAGCTGATTACGATGATCGGTGATTTAATTACCAGTAATAAGCACTTGCACTGTGAATTGCTATTTAATATAATTGTTCCCATTTTGGTCATTTTCTGCCTTGAAAGCAATTTTTATGTAAATTGCACAACTTTCCGAATTGTGACTTATTTTAACATGATTACAGATTGTAATGTAATCAGTATAATCTCTGCAGAATGTTTCAGGTCAATTACACAATAGAAATCTTTTGGAGGATGTTGACTGCAGAGGGCAGCAACAGAATTCATTGTGTGCTGCTGAAAGATAAAAATACATAGGGATTGCTCAGCCAGAGAGTCAGGAAACTCCAGAACTTTGGCTTTTTCAGTTTGACTTTGCAATTTAGCTTTTGGAGCGTGATTTTCTGGTCATAATGCTAAAATGGCAAAAACTTAAAGCAAAGCGACCTTAATGCTAACAAAACACCTCTGGCTAACCTCACAATAGTTCTTGTGGTTGGCTTTCGATTATTTTGATTTGATTTGATTTATTTATTGTGACGTGTATTTATTGCAAAAGCAGTGAGAAGTGTTGTTTAGTGTCACCGGTCTACGGTGCTATCTTAATATACAGAAAATAAACCAAAACACAGCACATAGAGCCAGAAAAATAAATGAGGTCCATCTTATATCTCATTACAGTTTGGTGGTCTTTGGAACAACTCCGGCATTGAGCTCAGCCATGGGCCTGGATCCAGGCTCCTCCACTCCGATGCCTTCAGTCCATGCTGCAAAATCAACGACACTGTTGCAATCATAGTTCGCCACTGCGGGATCAAAGAGTCGCCAATATCCAACGCCATCTTGCCTCCACTGCTGTTTTGAGCTCATGCTGGGCTGACCTCACCAATGCAGCCGCCACCAGAGCTGCAGGGTCCTACTCTGGGACCAAACTCGCCGCAGTCGCTGCCTTTGCCGTCAAGCTCTCGGGCCTAGCTGTGGGCCTGGAGCCTCGGCTCAATCTGTGAGACTGGACCGGGGCATTAAGCCTGGGACCTGCTCCTTGCTCACCAGGAAAACCTTGGGCTGGGGTGGGAGCTCTGTCCACCTCGTCCTGGAGTTGCTGCCGCTGCCACCAGATGCCTCCTCCTTCAGCATTTACTCAGCCTCGCCACTCCCCGCGCCCACCCTGCCATCTTCGTTCACCATTCCGTGCAGGGCCTGCTCTTGCAGATGCCACTGCCAATGCTGCAACCCAACATCCAACAAAAAAAGGCCATTACTGCCTGTGGATAACCAGGCCCCAGCCTTTTTTAGGTTCTGTTTGAAATACAATATTGAGGAAGTGAGACTTCCACTTTGGATTTAACCTCAGTCTGCCTCTAGTTGCATTCCGTATTGGTTACCACACAATATGACTTGAGAAGGACTGCAGTGCAGATTAAACAGACTGATTTCAGAAGGACAGGTTACATAAATTTGACTTGTATTCTCTTGAGTCTGAAGGGTTGAGTGATGATCTAATTGAGGTGTTTAAAATAATAAAGGGATCCAAGACAGTACACAAAGCAAAAATACTTCCAGCAACAGAGAAATGCAGGGCTCGTGTGCTTAATCTCAAAATTAGAACCAAGTTACTGATGAGTAAAACAGCAAAAGCTAAGATATCTGCAGTTCTCTCCACCAGAAGATTTTGGATGTTGCATTTATTGAAAATTTTAAGGTTAAGATTGACTGCTTTTTGTTAGGGGACAGTATCAGAGGATGAAAAGGAAAAGCGGGTGAATGAAGCTGAGTTGCAAAACGGGTTAGATTGAATGAATGTGTGGAAAAGGTTCAAGGTGTTGAAAGGGCTACTCGTATTCTTTTATTCCTGGCACTTGTAGCTCCCAAAGAAAGGAATTAAACATGGTGACGAGCTCCTAAAGTGATACATCTAAATTTTAAAAGGAAGATTTAGGAGCAAGATTTGTTCTAATCTTTTAAAACCTGCTGGAACCTGGCCAAAACAAAATGGTGGCTGTATTTAATTTCGTCCATATTTCCTGCAAGACCCAAGAACCATCTACAGGAAACTGCTGAAATAAGATTATCCAGTTAAACGATCATCTAGATGGTCCAAGTAGAAATTTCATAACACTCCATTTTAACATTATCTACAATAATTTCTAGGCCATGTCACATTCACCATACAGCCTTTGAGATCTTTCATTATTTAGCTTACAGATAATTATTCTAGCAATGCACACATTCAAGTTATGTCTTACAAGTGAGTGCTTTAGCAAACTTACTTGAAATTTAAAAAAAAATTTTATACTCGTGGTCAAAATTTTACAGCAGAATTCCAAGCCTGTCCTAACCTATCTTCAATTTTATGTGGGATAATAGGTACTGCAGATGCTGGAGAATCTGAGATAACAAGGTGTGGAGCTGGATGAACACAGCAGGCCAAGCAGCATCATAGGAGCAGGAAAACTTGACGTTTCGGGCCTAG